>JAYKKI010000068.1:9230000-9790000 GCA_039881145.1 Druceiella hillmani
CCTTTTAAATATCATCAAATATTTAAAAAGAAAATGCTGTTTCAAAATATCCTTCAGAAATCAGTAATTCAACAGTAAACCAGTAAACCGCTTTTAAACAATAAAAGTCTTGTAATTAACGAGCGGAAAAATTACTGACTTTCAGATAAGTTATATAGAACGCATGGATCAAGTATAAAACGGTGTACGCTACTTTTGTCAATGGCTGTTGAAATAATCATTTTATAAACCTTGTAAAATTCTTACACATATATAATATGTAAGAAATGCTTAGAATTGGAATTTCTAACGTACAAAGGGATGAATACCACATTGATCAATGATTGGTACATTATTTTATGTCATATCAATTATTATAATAAACACAAATAACTAACCAGACCATTTTGTGGAGATCGAAGTTTTTAATTTGATTATGTTTTTTATGTAAGCAACTTCGGATATTTTGTAAAATTTACTTATTCATTGCGCTGTTCTACTGAACACAATATCACTGTAATGGTAAGATCATTTAATTTGTACAATCTACAAGGAACCTTTCAATTCATTTTCATCCCTTTGTGTAAACACGAATGAAACAGATTGCCAGTACTTAAATAAATTGCCGCAAGGGACGGGACGACTCATTGCCTCACTGGGACCCTTGGTGGTACGGTAATCCGCAACGAAAGTTGCCTTTAACATGTAGGTGATTAAAAGGTTGGCTATTGACTGTGCCTCCTCTATTCGATTCGACAAATTGAACTGTAATTAGTGAGTGTGTAAATTGCGATTCCAATTTGCTTCTGTTCAAAATTTTCCTTTGTACCCATAATTAAACTCACCGGAAATTAAAATATTTTCACTAAAGGAACACTCGCAACATAAATTGTATAATATGAGCTATGAAAAAAGATGGAATGTGATATACACACACACACACACACACACACACATATATATATATATATATAAAATTAGTCTTGCTTTAAAAATTTAACTCAGTGACAGTAACAAGGATAGATGTGTCTAAAGTGACCAATATATTTAATCATGGATTGGAGTACTGTTAACTGGAATTTCAAGACTAATTTTAGAATCTTCAACAAAGTCTATATCTAAAAATCTATATCTAAATCTAAAAATTTAATCTCAACAATGCCCTAATTGACAGGGTATTCGCTATTTTTTTCATATGGCTAAGTTTATGATGCTTTATGTGAAGAAAAATTTTATGACGCTTTATCTGAAGATAAACTTAGCGCCGTTTTGTTTTTAGTTAATATCAATTCTAGGAATATTAATAAGCGATTGTCGAATACAAGTGATTGAAAATTACTAATAGATGGATTTCGTTTTTTTTATTTCATGAGAGGATTTCATTCCAAGCGTTGTTTGATAAAAATTACAGGTAGTGAATATGCATTGCGACCAATTATATTTAAGCTTAAATATGACAAAGAGTACCAGAAAAAGAAATAGCAAACTAATCCAGATAAAATATTAGAATATAGAATTTGGTTATCAGTTCAACAAGTTTGAAAAAACGAAATGAAATTTCATCAAAAACCAAGTAGCCAAAGTCTTGCAGAGCTTTATAATCAGCTAGTAAAAATTTGGTTTCTAAATATTTTGAGTATTATACTGTAAACTAGACCATGAAAAATTCTTTTGTCATCTAACCCATAGAATTACTAAAATTTTCTATTCACGAAACTTTGATTCTTAAAGTTATTATCTAAAAAACTATACATGAGATTAACAAATAGAGAATTTTATGTTGTTATTTAAAAAAAATTTCAAAACAACCTGTTAAATACAGCAAGTACTCGCATTATGTGGATACCGTATACGCTCAGATACAAAAAAGGCATTTGCTTTCATTAAAATATAGATAAGAGATATAGTGCTTTCGTTGAAATTTTTAATTTGAAACGTTTTTCCCAATATAAATTTTACAGCCGTAAAATAAAATTATTACTAATTAGTTTGCCCGTAATTTTTATGGAAACTTTTAATATATCGTTAGGCTGTTTCTGAAATCCTTGTTAACTTTTTCATTAAATTAATAACTGCATTAAAATAAAAAAAGAATTGTTATTTTTCAAATGTGCCTGAAAAGGAAATCTTACATTAAAATTTAGAGTGTGAGGTGTTGAAATGTTTACGGTTTAATAAGCTATATCACTATACCGATTTTAAGTTGCTTTATCAAATGTTTAGCAAAAAAAAATTTACTCCTACAAAATTATTAAAATATGATAATTTTGTAAGAGTATATATTGTTTTCTTTTGAAGTAAAAAATGGAACATGTGGTTCTTCATTAATTAACTCGAATATTGGTTTTACGTTATTGCTAAACGTCCATGTTGATCCTAGAAGAGATGGGACAAGTATTGTCAATACCCTCTTTAAATTTTATAGCGTTTTTAGTACGTGAGATAAATGAGAATATATCTTTTACTACTTTTCATGACCTCCATACTGACCAAATATAGATAGATATACATTCATAAGTAATAGAAATTATACGCAGTTATTAAATATGTAAATGAAAAAAGATTTGATCATTTAAAAACATTCGTAATCGTTTAATATTCACTTAAAATGAATCCAACTTAACACATAATAATATAAATATAACTTCCTGTTATATTACATCAAGTTTATCTCTGAATCTCGTATATACGTGAAAAATTTTATTCTACCACTGGGACATCATTGATACGAAATTCATTCCAAAATAACTTACTTCAGTTCCCAGTCGAAAAACTATGGGTATTTCGAATATGGTGATGTTTCGCGTAAGAAAAATGTTTGAGTAAATACAAACAACTTAATTATCTGCGACAATTTCTATGTTTTCTGCGTAAAATTTTAATGAAATCCTCTCTTTTTCTCAAATTACCTAATTTGTTATGATTTCTTTCCAAAAATATAGGTTAAGAATCGTGGGTATATTTATGAATTTTTATACCAATGAGAGATTAGTTTAAATTAAATTTATGCTTTATATAGAATAAACCAAAATCTATACATAATGCGAGGATAAACAATTTTTGGCAAGAAGTAATTGATCTATACATTTAACATTTTTGTCAATAATTACGTAATGATATAAAATCTGCCTTGATATTAATTGTAAATCGTGCGGTGGGCACTAATATATATTTTTTTTCATTTTAATAATTCTATCATGTATCTATTCATAATTTTAAGTTTCTGGTTCTTAAACAATTGTACAAATATTTAGAATAAAACGTATCCTAGCAGCAAAGATTCTGAGGGTTAGCAATACGGAGGTCTATCATCATGGCTTTGTTTGATAATGGAAATATTACTTTCTATTTATTACTTAACAGGCCACTCCTCCATTTGAAACGAATATTTGAACGATGCAATATTAGCTTTCCGAGACATACAAATATAAATAAACAAGAAATTTAGAATTGATTCGAAAATTAAAAAATATACAGGTCCTCAAGCAATCTGATGATCTTTATTTATTAAATAACAATATTAAAGATATAAATTTTAAGGTTATTATGTTTAATAATTTTAATGATTAATATTAAAAAGACCCCTCCCCATGCCCATTTTAATATTAACAAACAAAAGGAGATCTCAAAAACAGTGGTAAATTAGGAACAAACCTTGACAGGTACCGACAAAACGGCATACGGCTCTCTAACATAATCCTCGGGCAACGCGGAAGATGATAATAAATTGTCCTTTTCCCCTTCTCTGTGCTCCTTCCTGTCGTGTCTCGGTCTTAAATAATAGACGCTAATCCCCAGCCTCACGAAACGGTCCTATTCTTTATCAGGCATCGTGTTGTTATATTCTTAACGCTCAATTAAATAGCGTTGTTACAGTAAATTGCACCCAGTCCGGGCTACCATTAACCAATATATTAATTTGAACATTTCTAAGTTCTTAATGTTTCTTGTTGCTGATTATTGTGGACGAAATTGGTTAAATTAAAAATAATTTTTTTGTTTCTGTGCAAAAACTGTTATTAATAATTAAAATACCAATTAAAATAAAAATATTTGTATGAAAATTCATTTATTTATGTCCAATATAATTTATGTAATTTTTACGAGAACATTTAATATTATTTGCACTATAGTGCATATCTCTCGTCCATTTCTCACCAAGCTGTAAAAATGTCGAAATTTTGAATTGTAATCATTGTCATAAATTTATCGTATCATCAGTGTTAATACGTAAATTTAAAGATTGCATATTAATGTATCAGAAAAAGTGAAATAGAAAGAAGATAATTACCAAAGTAAAAAAAATCTGTATGAACAATTTAATACGACGTAAAAATAGGTTTTACTAGGTTTGGTTATCCCTGCAGAGCTAACCGGTATTGGTTGCACTTGAATAAATTAAACATATTTTTTTCCTTTCACATGATAAGTATTATTTACATCAATAATCAGACAAAAATAAACTATTTTTACGGAAAAAAAGTGCATTGAAATTCAATATATGAGGATATAATTATACATTTTTAAGAACACACCAAATGTCATGTGCTAATATATTAATTTATTAGATAAGTCCCGAATATATCAGATCAAAAATGTGGCTTGTATTTCATTCCTTCTATTCCAACTTATGTAAATAAAACTTTTTTTTTATTTTTCAGAAAATTGTCATTGGCGGATAAGTATAAATTATTAAACAATTTCTGTAAAAATATAGTAATTTTTCATACCCAGACGGAATATTGGTCCCAAAATTGTTATAGCCGACTATAATTGTTTAGTGATATTTTGCCTTCAAGCGGCTTTCACCCAAGTGGGAAATTATCCCAGCGTCCATAAGATAACAGAAGCCCAAACGTCAATCAATATATGTCAGACAAAAAAGGCAAACTTGTCCATCATGCAGGGAATTAAACATAAAGGCTAATAAAAATAAAAAGCGTATTAATTTTAGGGCACGACTTCGACCAACCGAAAATAGATTGGCAACATATTTTGGGGATTCCCAGCAAGAAAGCTTAGATAGTCCATGAAAACAATATTCCTGATAATGAAACAAACTAGGGTACAGTTTCTTGGCACTTTTGTAATAAAAATTTTAAACTATCTGTGTAAGAAAATTAATTAAGAAGATTTGAATATCATAATGAATAATATCAAACTAATAAAAAATGAAGTGCCTGAAGTACTACATGTACATTGACGAATAATAGAAGCTAAATGAAGTGTTAAATTGATATTAAAACAGTAGAAACATACAAGTTGACAATCATCGTGTTACCGTCGATGAAAAACAAACTAAAATTATAACAATTTATTACCGTGAATTTAATGATAAAATATGACTACAAATTTAATAAAATTTTATTACAAATATTGTTAAATTAATTATTTCTTTTATTACTCCTAAAGTAAAATTTGGTGTTTAAAAAACCGCCTCGGTCTGATTTGCGGAAATAAGAGTTAACTCGATCTAAGTGAGTGAAATATGAAGGGTAAGGAATGACAATAGACTTGTGGAAATACAATCAATATCTGGGTGCAATCAATATCTGGGTGCAATAACATAAAATAAGAAGACAACCGTCGCTATATCATCATAAAATAATGATAGATGCCCGAAATAGTTAAAAGATTTTTGTCATCATATCTGAAATTTTAAGAGATGAAAGAAGACCGAGGAGATGGTGGGCGTTAAATACGTAGAACAATTTAAAGCAACTGAGTATGTAACTGGAGAAACATAGTTTGCTAGAATAGAGAGAGATGTTCGATGAAATTTAATGTTAAAGATTAATCGACAAACAATTCGTTATAATAAATCTGAAATATTTATGTAATATGTCTCTGCATTAAAGAAGAAAGTTTTAGAAAAATGGTACCAAGAATGGGATAGATATTTTTTAAATGCGATATAATATTATAAGTAGGCAAAACTTAAAATCGGCCGTGATACATTTTGAAAGTATCAGTAACCAATTTCTCTATGTTCATAGTAGAAACAAGATCGAATAATGAAACTAGGTTTTAGTTATAAAAATTATCAGTTGCAAAAATAATTCTTTATGCTGCTATAATTTCACATTAGTTTTTAACATACAGTTAAATATCAGAATATAAAAAAACACCATTCTCTGTATATGAAAAATGAAGGTGATTTTTTGTTGGTCTCGCCAAATGAGTACCACTGATAAATTAAATCCGAGTTGAAAAGACATTAAGCTTTAAGTTGATGGCTAACATATCCCCGTGCTTCTCATTTTGAACCACGATTAAACAACCTGAACATTCTTCATAACTTTAGTAAAGAAATAATTTTCACAAGAAATTGGTGAAAAATCTATATCTAATATTTTAACATGATCAAATTGGTATCTCTAAGGCCATCTATTAGATGTTACAGGAATTAATAAGAATGTGTATTATGCTACATATGAAAATGTCATTGATTTGACTTTTTACGTTTCCAGATGTCGCTATTTGTCACATTATTTATTTTCTTAAGTTTTGAAAATATGTTCTTAAGTTTCGAAAATATAGAACGTTCGTGAAACTTTTAAGATTATTAGCAATTGTGGCAATTTAGTATATTTCCTCGAAATATTTAAAATTGTTAGCAATTGAAATAATTTGAGTGCATTTACGTAGTTTTAAGTTTAATTGGCTCTATGATAAATCCTATTATAGCATTTATAAATATTGAAAATAATTAATAGGTGTATTATTACTTTTATATAAATAATTTTATAATTTGTATCGTTACAGCGATTTAACAAGAAATCGCAAGTTAACTGGTCGTAAAGAATACGAACGTATACGTTATTTGATGCAAAATGCAAGGGAATTATGGAAAATGGAATGCGTTCCTATCCTACGGTTTATCGACTTAAATTTGGTCCATTTCCACATAGTGGGCAAATCATCTATTTTCATCGATATTACGATTTTTATCACTGTTTTCCTCATTTTATTGATATCATTTCAAAATATACTCTTGTTTAAAGATATAGTTGTAAAGCGTATGAAAATTTTGAATCGTAATAATGTTGTGGATGCTTCGGAATTTCTTAAAAATAATAATCGTTCTAAAATAATAATCCGCGATATTAAAATGGTATTTAGTTAAGAATAATAATAAGTTATGGTTAAGATGATGGCTAAAATTAATTGTTAAGAAATGTTTATAAATATGGGTCCCAATGGTGACCTTTCAAGGTAATCGACAGCCAGTGAATAATGGGTTAGATATTCAGATATGAGATGATGGATTTCATATTTTACATTTTCCTGCAAAGAATTTCTACCGATTAATAATTTTACGTGCAATGAATATATTTGTAGACAGTTTCCTACTGATAAAGGTGATATTAGAGATCTACGGATATGAAAAATTTGTAATAATGAGTATTTGAAATTTCTCATCATGTATGGAGATAGCAGTTTTGCTAAACATCCAAAATTTAGATTTTTTATTTTTAACAGTCTAATACTAGCTTTTGCAATAACAGTTCACAACTCACAAAGTTTGGCATTGAATAAAGCTGTCGTGGACATTACAGAAAAGTAAACTTCTATTGGTTTCAAATATATTGTGCTTAGTAGAGACATTAGAAGGATTGGCATTAAGTAGATTTAAAAGAAATAATTTCAATAAACACACAGACATCACGGAATTTAACATAACCTTGTGCAGGAGATAATAAATTGTTTCTTTAATAAATTTATACAATAATGTCTATTCTTATTATCTAAACAATTTTCTCTGGTTCGTATGCTGAAATGTTTACATAGCTGAAACAATGTGACATGAGTTTAGTTTTTTTTTTTAATTCAGGTTTTTGATAACGGCAAACATTTAATTTGATTGGATGTAAGATGACTTTTATCGTTTTTTGTCTGTATTGGTTAATTATAAAATACTTTTGATGATGTAACTTTTCAAACGAAACATTAAATCTTATCGTTTATAAGCCTATTAAGTAGGTCTCTGTTTAGTTGAACTGTGGCCTATCGAATGAATTATTTTTTTTTAAAAATTCATGATTTTGATAACGGCAAACATTTAATTTGATTAGATGTAAGGTGAGTTTTATTGCCTCTTTTCTGTATCGGCTAATTATAAAATATTACTGATGATTTGTTTTTATAATTCTATATTCACAAGAAGTTTCATAATTTTTAAGTCTTATTTTCTTAATTTTTCTTTTAATTTCTCAATTACAAAAATGGATTTACATTTTATTTATTTGGTTTATCTCAATCATATTACTTGCATAGGATATACGCTAAAATGTTTATAAAATGCTAACGAAGAAATTAGCTCTGTTCGGCCTTAAAACTTCAATTAACAAAGGCCATGATAATACAAAACTATATAGCTTGTATGCATTAAAGATGAGAGTACTTATGATATGAATAGAAGAGGTATATGATATATAATATATTGAAAGTAAACTAGTAAGTTGACCACATTGTTTTGTTTTTTTTTTATTTGTTTTATTTCGTCCGCTTTGCTACACAAACATAAATACATAAACCCTTCAAGTCAACCATAGCTAAGAATAGTAAGCATTAACTTCGGTGACACAGCAAAAGGCTACAATTATTGTAATATTTACAATATGTAGTAGTAAATTTTTGTTGTCAAATTATGTAAACAATAATGATTATTTATAAAAATGTGGCCTAAACCTAACTTGTCGGGAGGTATAAGGAGAAAAAATGAGACATGGGAGAAAACAGGATGTTAATAATATTACAAGGGGTAAAATTTCACACATGATTAGAAAAAAGTATGTGGACATGGAATCTCTAATCCTGAGACCCAACAAAGTGGCGTAAACATACAAGGTTTATGCATAAAAACCCCGATTAGGAATGAAGGGTATGCCTAATTTTCTAAATGTTAACTCATGCCTTGTGCAAAAAATTCGCCTAATTGATTACCGAGCTAAAAAGTAAAATAATAGTAATAAAAGTTACATAGTAATAAAACATTATATATATCTATATACATATACATATATATATATATATATATATATATATATATATATATATATATATATATATATATATATATATATAAATATAATATGAAAATATAAATATTATAACATATAACAGAATGGTTTAATCATTACTGATTAATTATTTGTATTGATCTTAGAAAAAAATCGGTTGCTACCGTTAACAATGTCGCTTAATTAGTGGATCCATCTTTTAAACCCATTAACCAAAAAGGTCAAAATCAGAACTTAAAAAATTGTTTGTAATGGGAATATTCAATAAAATCAATATGTCTATTGTAATTGTAGAACATCTGTGTACAAGCTACTGAGAATAGCAAGAGTACCAAAGTTTACATACCTTGGGAGTGTTGTGTCAGAGACAATAAAAGCTTCGTTGACAATATCGTCCATACTTGTCATCGTCTTATTTTATATTTCTTTGAGATTTCAACTTTTTATCGCAAACAAACAAACCTTTAAGGTGTTTTGATAAAAATAATTTGAAGTCGTTACTACTTTTTACGTAACTAACAATGATAATCATTGTGTTAATATCATTGGGCGGTCAAAAAGAGGAATTCATATGTTAATTCGAACTTTTACTCGACTTCAGTTGTTAAGTGTTCATATTGGGAAAGAAATGTTATTACGTTGTAGTTAAATACATTACTTTTCTCACAAATATTTAAGTTAATAAATTTCTAAAATACGGTCATGGCCCACTTGACTAACTTAATTTTTTTATAACCAAGCCAATTAAAAATAAGCAGTCCTATCTTTCAGGACTTCAATATATCTAGACAAAGTAATGACCTTGGAGAATAGCGAAATTTTATTATAATCCTATGTTGAAGAATATTTCGTCTATTATAATTATCACTTTAATTAGTCTCTCTCGTGAACATAAGCAGTCTTCACCACTTTACAATTTATAACATTTTCACTTATTATGTATTTGCAAATTATTTGGAAATAAAATTTAATTTTTTGTCATTGTAATATTTTAAACTCAAAATGGGTTTATTTAAATTTAATTTTATCTTGGTTTTGTATTGTTTTGTTAGTAGTAATTTTGTCAAGGATTATCCTCGTTACGGTCAAATTTGTTACTGTATTTTGGCAATACACAATTTCATTTTTACTTTAATGACATTACAAATCCAAAGATTATCCTGATTTTTTCATCTAGTGCTATAAAATTAAAAATTACTAATATTGCGATTTAGGTTACCTAATTAGAAGACGGAATGAATATATTGAATGTTAGATGGATAAATATTAACATTGTATAATAAACTGCAAAACAGTAAAGTTCATAAAGTAGTTATTTTAAAATTATTCAAGGAATAACTTTCATTTCTTTTGTACAATGCTACCGATCTAATAAATTCATGTAAATTAAATTTAGTGTTTAATTTTATTTATATTTGCTCAAAAATTGTTATTACATATCATATATTGATCTACCTTTTGTAGTTAACTCTAAGTTCTAACTGGGACTGTAGTTAAATATGAACGAATTTATTAAACTTTATAAAATTTAAAAAAAAAGTTTGCTTTGCAAAATGTTTATCATATTGATGTGTTAATGTAATCAAAAAATACTTATATAATAATGGTTCCACACTTTGTGTGAATTGGCATGTAACGAGTGTTTCATTTTTTTAAACCACTTCACTTCGGAAGACGATGTATGAATAGTAAAAGTACATTTTTCTTCTGATCGTTTCATTAAAAAAAATCGTCGCTGTGGTGTGTTGGGTTGATCACAAGGGCTGCGTCTTCTGACGGCGCGGCGCAACGAAGGGACCCGGTTCCGGGCCGCTCGTTGATCGGGGCAGGACTGGTGTTTTGGTTTGTTGTAAGAAATAAGTCCGCCGTATGGATAAATTATAAATATTAAAGTAAATAAAGAAATAAAATAAATAAGTAGTCGTAAGGCACTAAACTGCAATATTTATCCAACAAGGCATAGATATTGGAGAAATTATTGCATGACCCGCATTTGTTATTTTTTGCCCCAAATTTCAATAATTCTAAAGAACATCTAATTTTTAACGACTGTAGAGTAATATGCCAAGGGGCTTTTGTAATATATTTTCACTCATAGCTTATGTTTCATATTATAAGGTTTAATTTGAAAATATTACCGAGAAAGTTATTAATTTCCACTCCCAAAAATCCACCAAGGACATCAAACACACCAAACAGTGCAGTTATATAAATATCAAGCTTTGCCTATGAAAAATAGTAACAGCGTGAAGAAAACTATAAGATCAGTAGTTAACATGAACGATATGAACGTTTATAATGAGCGTAATTATGAAAACTTTAATACTGGAATGATTTGAGGATAACGGATAAAGTATTTGAAGATCCATTATTATCAACAAAAATACCAGATGAACATATATATGAATATAATATCAGATGAAATATATTCGTTAAAGCAGTTAAGGCTGTAGATCTCAAATTATTCTATTAATATTATTCAGGGAAGTGAAATAATGTGAACAAACTTTTTTCCTTACTGCCTGTAAAAATTTTCTTTTTTAAGAGGGAGAAGATTAATCCTTGAAGAGTAACGGCGATGAACGAAAAATAACGTCAAAATGCCAATAGTTTTTATTTCGTTATGATAAAGAACGGTATAAGAGCAATCAATATTTTGAATTTCAATTATCCGAAAATGCATTTTTGAATCTACACATGGATTTTATATTATTGAAGAATATTTGCCTAATTTTTTTTAACTAAGAATTCAAGGAAAATATTACTTTCGTAAAGAATATTTTTCTTTGAATGCTTCTCTGATTAAGCTGAAATTAGTTATATGAATTTTACATAATTCCATTCCATATAATTTATAATTTTATGTTATTGATATGGAGTGTAGGACCAACTACGAAAAAACGCTTTCAAGATGCAAACCTCTTCTTCTATTCTTTATTATGTATTGGTCATTTCTGAGAAAAACCTGAAAACAAATTATAATAAAATCCTGGCAAAAATTATGCGTTGAACTTTTTAAGAAACGCTAATATATATATATATATATATATATATATATATATATATATATATATATATATATATATATATATATATATATATATATATATATATATATATCAATAAATATTCTTTAATTTATTTCAAACACGTATTATCAGAAGAAATTATAATTTTGTCAGAAGGTAATTTATAATTTTGAAATACACTAAATTCATACATGTACTATGTACTAATAGATTTATTATTTATTATCATTATTATATTTTTATTAATTGTTTTAGAAAATAAAACTATTTTATAATATACCTAAATATAATAAATACCTTGATAAAAATTATTAGGTTATAAAATATGCTAGTTTAATTTAAGTGTTATTTTACATGTCGACTTAGTAATAGGTTGTCAAGCGATAGGTACATCACCAATTTTCATTTAGTTACACCAGTATTATTAATTATATGTTCCATTAATAACGTTGACGGCAATGTATCACATCAACTTCGCGTTCCATTACTAATTGAGATATTAATGGAAATTTAACAAATTAATTACTACGCGCAATATGCGCGTCGAGTATTACAGTATCAGTTGTCGTGGATATCAACTTGCCTCTTGTGTGTAATTTAATATTCAAGTACCGTTTACTACGATGCGAAGGGAGATATAACAGAATCTGATCAATAACCTTCAATATATAGATCAAAACAATAAATAACTCAAAGCTCAAATGAGTTAGCCGATGACGACTTGACACATTGTTTGCTATATTTGTTACGTCGATTAATAGAGAAATCTCACACAGGGTATGTTATTGTACACCGGGAAGTATTTCGGGTTACATGAATTTGAAATAGTTTAAATTTATCTTCCCTTAAAAAACAAAATTAGAAAAATGAATAACAGGATGTAATATTAAAATGATTGGACTTTAATTCGCTATCATTTTAAATGGGCCCTACACGGTCTTAAATGTGTTATGATTTTGAAGATCCTTCATATTTCTTAAACATACTTATAAATACGCCTGTTTTAAACTATCTAAATTTGACAGTTTATAATATACCAGGCTGTTTAGACAAAAAAGAAATATTGAGACGGTATTTATATCATTTTTAATTTGACAGTAAAATGACGCCAAAGTTTCTGTTATTTAACAATGAACTTTCTTAAGATATATATTTACATATATGAATATAATATTATATATTTATAAGTTCACCCCACTTAGCTTAATAATGATTTATTAAGCTAAGTGGGGTAAAAATGTTGAAACCAATTACATATTTTCGAAATAGTTACTCTGTTTTCTCTTTATAATTCTTCTTTTTCTTCAAAATTGAAATCCACCCCTTTTTCGAAATCTTATAATTTTTTTCTCTTTGTCAATTATCGTATCATTTTGTCTTTACCATTTAGCGCATTGGAGTATTAGTCAATGTTTGAGGTGAGCTAAAAATAAGAGATTAATTGTAGGATACTTTTCATAGATACAGAAGGAAATAAACATTACTTCATTATCTGCTAATTGATATACGATAGACGTCATTATCAATTTTAACAGTATTTTATATTTTTAAGATAGTTGCATCCTTTTTTTACTTTATAACTATGAAAGTTTTATATTATAGTTGATTATATTTTCTTAGGTTAACTCCCTTATTTTTTTGACGTTATTAATTTAGCTGCCAATGACAATATTATCACAATAATATTGTCATTAACAAGTAAACTCTGCACACCTCTTGTGCGGTCTCAACTTGAATATTCTGTTGCAGTCTAGAATTAATATGTTACATATTCTAACATGACGGGACGGATGCTGAAACGATTTATACGTAAATTGCAATATCGCTTCAATACGCCCAAAAGAGTTTTGTTTTATAATATACAGATATTATATCAGCGCAATCATACATAATTGTTACGATTGCGCCGATATAGTATATCGGTTGCAGTTTCGTGTACCAGGGACAGCGACCCATAGCTCCGCGCTTTTCTACCTACTTACCGCTCAAACCAATGCTTGTCAATGCCCGTGCACCATTTCACGGGTTTTATCGCGACTGAATATTTAATTATCTCGACATATTCACTACCTCGTTATTACAATACATGTAGTTAACAGTACAGTATCCGCGTGATTGTAAGCATACCGATACTGCACAAACATAAGTCCTTTGAAACCATATTAAATTATATTTTCTTTTTTTTTTCTATATACAATTTTCATTTCATGTTCACAATTCAATCTGGTAGGTTTATTGAATTTTTGTTTTGTCTGCTGTTATGTATTGTTACATAATTTTTTTATTATTTCTTCTATTACTCATGATTATCTTATAAATTTTGAAAGAGTTTTTGATTTCATATATATTGATTATTTTGTACAGTGTTTATAATTTAATGTAAATTTTTATAATTTTTGGGAAATTTATTTATTATACTAATATTTAGGAATCTATGTATAAATAATGTTATTTTGGTGTGAGAACATTGGGATACACGTTAACCTAATATTAGCAATCTTACTCATTGCATCTCACTAAGAGTTTTATCCGCTTATCTCATCTGTCAAAAATTAATAAATGAATAAAAATGAGATTTCCACAAGGCGAGCTATGTCATGTTCTTCAGTATCAGGATAATACTTTCTTTATTACTAAATGTTCATCGTGGAATTGGAGTAAAATAATTCTGAATTTCTTACACAGACTTTGCGTAATATATTATAATAGAGATCTGCTTCAATCTACTCAGTAGATTTGCGGTGCGAGTATAAAAAAAAGATTGAAAAATCAATTTTAAATACCAAAAAATACATTACTCCTTCTCTGTAATGTATACAGGGAACGGTGTGTAAGTCCCTTTTTTACATAGCTTTAATACCTTTACTTATTTACTTCTAGAAGTACAATCGATGGGAACTGCTTTAAAAGTATTTATAGGAAAATTAGTCTAATTGATACACAAAAGTTTTATTTAGATGAAGTGTGTTTTCTGTAAATAATTTAAATTGTAAATCTCAACAAATATTTCTATTGATGTGAAAGTAGTATTATGAAAACAATTTTATTTTTATAGCAACTTATTAATGTGATTCGTGTGATCGTACGACGCTACCTTTTGACTTGATTTGAATATACACTTCTAAGACATTACGTTACTTACAAATAAAATGGTATTTAAAAGTTTTAATTCTATATATGTGTCATAAATATTCGGTGAGCCTATAAGGCTAAATCTTTGAGATACTTAAAATATTTTTGTTATTTGAAATTTTTATTCAGTTGCAATCGTGACTTTAAAATCTTTATTTATGTTGCAAATTACATCGTTGTTTTTTGTTTACAGTCCAGAAGTAAATTATTAAAATTTATTTTATTAATTGGTGGTTGCGATCTCAGCGGGTCAAACTATACCATATTAACATATTATATATGGCATAAATGCTGTCATCAGAAAAATTTTGGTACACCTATCCAATTATAACCTCCAATCATTTCTAACTATTCCCAATTTTTATTGGATACATAATAATTTTATATTGCAACAAGTTATTACTACTTAATTTTTGTTATTAAAGTACGTGCGGCTTGAAGTCCCAAATTATTAATTCAAATGGAGTTTATTGATTATAAGGTAGTCAATTAAATACAAGATTATATTTCACTTAAAGGCATGGAATATTCGTAGATATAATCAAATAATACAGTATTAATTCAATGTTACTTCTGATTCTACAGCTGTAGTAACAACAATACTTCCTCGATGATTAAAAATAAAATCAATTTGTTTTCACTCATATCTTTATATATATTAGATATCGGAAACAAGGCAGGGTTGAGGAGTCATCCGTGTATTTATGTTTCCTGACCTCTACCAGTAACGTTGTATTATTTAGGATTATCATGATTGCTCTAAAACGGTCCCCAAAAGGTGAGAAAATTTGCAAAAACTTTATTTAACCATCATTAGTACGAAGTAATGACTCATATTGTGCGGTTGCCTATGGCCATTTTGATGGAAATACTTATTAAAATTCCTTCTCGCGTTAAAGCAAAGTTTATAATAATTTTGAATTTCCTAGAAAGCAACAGTTAGATAGCAATATTAAATTGTTCTTTTTGTGCTTATTTTCTAAGTCCAAGTGTGCACCAAACTGAATTTTGGCTTTTTAAGATAATCCCTATTGTGTCCCTAAGTGTAATACTATCCCCCTTCATACCAAAAATTTCGTAGTATTTGCGTTCTCACTAGCTAGAGCTATAACTTTCTCTCTTCTTATTTTCTTACATTTAATATTAAAATAGGTTCTTATATTCAATATAAGAACTTTTTCTGTTACTTATTAATTTCATAAATGAAACGAAATTATTCATTAAAATAAATTAGTTTCATTGAGTAATGTAAAACATTAAAATTTACATGAATATTTTTACGAGAAATTCATTACCAATTTAAATCAAATATCACAATTCCGCTTACCCTGGAATTTTTTTCTTTCAGTGACTATGAAAATACATTTGTTACGATGTGAAAACTATTTATTGCCTAAACATTGCATTCATACATACTCTGCCCTTTTTCTCAAAACAAAAGAGAAATCCATAAAACAATCGTATTCTAGTCAAGTATTATATTATTCCCGAGACGAAAAACTTCTACTTCCGTCAGAAATCTCGGTGCGATTGAAAAACAGATTCCAATTCCGCAAACAGAACGTGCCATTACTAATAAAATGTATTAAACAAAATAACAATAAAATGAAATCAGACAGAATCATGACCTGAATATTAATTAATAATTGTTTTCTCGTTGCTTTCCAAGAGGTTTTTTTATGTGTGAAGAAAAATTTGCAGTACAAAATGGTTCCTTACTTAACCCTAACAAATACTCTGTCAGTGTTTTACTGTTAAGTTACAGCGATAAATGAAAAGGGTATTAAAATGGATAATTAAATAGAGTTAGTAAAATTAATAGGGTAATCCAAAAAGATATTTAGTATGATAAATTTCTACTATTTTTCTACCTGAATAGCCTTAGATATTAGTGTTTTGATTAATATGGATAAATGTTTGCAAAGAACTTTTAATTAATTATTTCAAAGTTGTAAGTCCATATTTATTATAGCGTTAAAATTACTATTAAATAAAGTTTGACAAAAATATTGCATGCTTCACAGAATATACTCTCTAAAACGACTTTAATGTATTACTTCCTGTAAGTCTAAATTCGGCTGTACTAAAACAGGTTCCACTGTGGAGATATAATTCTCCACGGTGGAACCAGTGGAGAAAGTGGCTCTCATGTTAGGTCCAGATATTGTACTTCTGTGACGTTCTAAAATATTCCAATCTCTCTCACTTCCATTCAAAATTGGAAGCTCTGTCTGCATAAATCTTTAGTTTAAGACGGTCAGATTGTGGCAATTAGTTTAGATTATTTCTCAAGGATTCCCAAATACAGTATTGGTTTTAAAATTCCCATATTTCCATTTATAAAAATTCAATCACCATGTAGAACTTCGACGTAAACATATTGTAGCAAGAATAGCTCAGTAACTCAAAAATTTATGACATCCGTTACAATTTTCTAAGGAACACAGTCTCGCAAAATATTATTTAATCTTTACTCTATTGGTATGAACTATGAATATCCAGAAATTAAAAAAGTTAGTGGATCTTCTTCATTTAACCTATTTTATCCATTTCAAAAATACATGTCCAGCTAATCCTATCAAATCTTCGTTTTTTATTTTGCATTTCTATAATTTCTTTACCACGAACCTAGGTTACCTAGGTTTCGTTGTATTCATCTTCAGGTGGGATATTAGCAAAGATCTTTGCTAATATCCCACCTGAAGATGTTGTAATACAAAGAAACTTAGGTCGTGGTAAAGAAAATATAGAAAGTAGAAATAATACTAGATCAGGTCGTTTCATTTGATTGTGAGTACTGATAGAATTTATTAAGTGTAGTGTGACAATTTTGCAATAAGACAACGGTTGGATTTCAACATTAAATAAGTATAGAGAAAGAATGATATGAATAGAATGAATGAATGAATTAAAGCAGCCGATTTGCTAAATTAAAAAATTAATAATAAGTTAATCCGTTGGTACTAGTTTAAATTAATGTATAGCTTTAAATATATATTCGAATTACTATTCTTTTATTTCTAGATATCCTTTAATTAAAAAAAATTTTCTTGCAAATAACAAATGTTATGATGAATGTGTTTCACAATTTTTTTTAGTAGGTAATTAACAATCCGTTACAAACTACAGTATTTCACATATAATGCTTATTTATTCCTTGTAACTGATCTACTTAATGATGTCTAATATATTGTTTTATTCAACAATTTAATTTTTATTTGCAACTACATGAAACTACCTTATACAGTATTATTTCTACTTTATTTAAATTCTTAACCACGACCTAGCTTCCGTTGTATGACAATATCTTCAGGTGGGCAATTTGCCAAGATTTTAGAAACAAGAAGGTATCTTTACGAATTACTCACCTGAAGATGTTGTCTTACAACGAAACCTAGGTCGTGGATAAGAATGTAAGTTGAAATAATATTACATCACGTAGTTTCTTGTAGCTGTGAATAAAATTTAAGTGATAATGAATTACTACAAAATCAACGCGAAATATATTCAATATCCAACACTACATTAAAACCCCTCTATTTAATTTTGACAAGCATTATCAGTATTTCTTTTATACTTTTTCTATTCCACTATCCATTTAGAGTTTTTTAATGGGTGGCAAATGAATGGCTTTAGCACGGCATCGACATCGGAATGCTGCCATAGTGAAGCTAAAAGTGTATGAAATATATGAACGTGTTTTTGCAATGAACACTGGAGGCATCTGTTTGGCGCCGTGTAAGCGCCACCGATCCAGGGCTGGTGTAATGAGTAAAAAAAGTTAGCAAGTTTCAATAATTTCATAGATGTATATTGGCTGGGATACCACATAAACTGTAAATGTGCGTGCGCGTGAGTAGTAGTGTACTTGCACATACGTGAGCGCGCGGGGTAGCAATATTCCGCCTAATTACCGCTGTGTCCATCACATAATTTTTAATAACATTATTAAAAAAATTGTATTTTAATACGGCATTATTACATTAATTGAGACGATAGAAATATGTTTCTAAATTTTATGTTACAGGTTTTTTAATAATTAAAAAATGAATATTTTTTTCTAAAAATTCATTTATTGCAAGATTGTATAGCGCAAGACTTACTCGCCTTTTTGCGAGATCAAACTAGTTTACTCATATTTCAAAATAGACATGTTATTTAATTTCAGGATTAATAAATTCTGACTTTTTCATATTCTACTAATTTAACGGAACGGTGTGCTGTCCTGATCAATTTTCAACGATTTCAATTTGAATTTCTAGTAAACAATTCGGTCAAATACAAAAATCGATGGATCGCTTTTATTTGCCATAAATTATTAATTATTAAATAAGTTTTCTATTTTCCTATAAATTGGTTATTAAAAAAAAGGAAATTCATGCAATTGACAAATTATGGAAAAGAAATATCTTTTATGTTTTAATACAAAGAAATATGAAAGTGTTGATCCACAAAAATACCCTTTGTCCCTCAAAACGTCAAGTGTTACATTATAAAAATCACAATTATCATGAGTGTTTAAGTAAGTAAACATAAAGAAAATATGTATCTGTGGAATACCATAAATTGAAATAAAGTATTTGTTCTGTGATAAATTTTGATACAATGAAAACCGTAAAGCAAACGAAATTGTTTAAATAATTGATAAAGTATGCAGTTATGGACTAGAAGATAAATTCAAGAAAAAGTTGATTTAGATACCTAAAAAAGATATCTATACCTATTATAAAATAAAGGACGCACTCAAATAAATGCGGAGAAATATTTACCGAATTCCAATGAATAAGTAACGTTTAACTCTGCGCGCTCATAATATTCGACCAATACCATTTCTACCTAGTTAGTTCAGCATAATATTTATTTATTATTCGAATATTAATTTAGTATTTTATGTTAGACAATCCCAAAAGTATTACGTAAAAATATCCACAAGATATATACCTACTTGCTTCCCCCCCTCCTTCCTATCTCCGAAACCCATAAAGCTACTTTTTTATTAGTGTTTAGTTGTTGCTTTACAGCTTTCCAGTAACCAATACTTACGGGCGGGACTAAGCGGTGACTAAACTAACTCATGATAAGTGAAACGAAAAGAAAACTAAACAAAAACGTATTAAAAAGAAGAGTGCAAAAACGCATTATGAGGAAGTATTAATCCACACAGGAAAACTTTTCTCTCAGCCTGAAGTCTTAGTTGAGGATGAAGCCACATTTCGATGTTTAAAGTGGTATTTTACTTACTTTATATTAGGAACTTGCTTTTATTAACATTACGGACAAAGATAAGAGAGAAAAGAAAGGTACGTAAATGGAGTTAATTTTTACTCTATTTTTTGCGATGTAGACTGTTATATTTGCCTATAATTCGCTAACACATTACACAAATGTCATTAATTTAAATTCTATGTATTAATTATATAATTATTAAGCATAAACTATGCTTCTTTTATAAAAAAATCAGGCATTCTTTTTCTTCTCCTTTCTTTATTGGTGTCTGTTATATAGAATTCGTAATGTTTTTTCCCCTGTTTAAAAAACAGAGCGTGTAACGATTATACTATGAATATATGTATTCCATTCAACATTATCGTAACATATTTTAATTTATTCAAAGCATCACAAAATTATTGAAACAAAAATTGGCAATGATAGATATCGAAATTCCATTCTCGATGAAAGACCATTCCATATAATTGTTAGATATAATAATCTATCGTTTCAACATCTGTTGAAACTAAATCTGTACATGTTGCCTCAATATCTGTAGATTATATGAAATAGAAATTTTGGCACAAATAATAAACAACGTTTGGATGTATGGTTTAAAATACGTACGGAATTGACAAATAACTTATTTGTCAAGCTCTTTTAGTGTTAACACTCAATAGAAATAATGAGTATGTTCTTCGATTTGAAAAAGTGTGCTATCTTTGCTAAATTTTGTAGCCTTGAGGAGGTACTTTCTAAAAGCTGACTAACTGGTATTATTCTGGAATTTTCACAACGTTAGTCTGAAAATACATAAAAAGTGAAAGTAATTATTTATCTTTTCAGAGTTTTATATCCTAAATAATATTTAAAACTTAGATACTATGCTCAATGAATCGTGGTACAATGCAATTAAAATCATTTTTCTGCCCTATTTGCTAAGTGAATCCAATGCACGGATAAAAAATAGTCCTTGAACAATCCTGGCAAAACTCTATTATTACTTCACAAATCAGCCTGTAATTTTGATAAAAAAGACTTCATTGTTACGCACTGTCCTTAATTGATCTTTCATTCGAAATATTATGTCAATATCGATATTAAAATTTAATTGTCACATACAACAAAATAAACGTGCAAACTATTTAATCGAAATATATAGACAGAATAAATTTTTAAAACCGATTCCCATGATGTCAAAAATGTTTAGCAACAAATGAAATACTGGTTCTTGTAAATTTATAATTATTTCCGTACGTCTTTACAAACGTATCTATATATTTACACAGGCAGTATTTTCCACAGAAATATAAATAACAATTGTTATCAAGTACGAAATGACACATTCATCCGTATATATGTAAATGCCCATAAAATATTTCAGTTCTCCGAAGGAATTAAACCCAACTCCTGGCCGTATAGTACATATGTTACATATAAATTTCTACCCTATTGTAAGGGCTCCATCCATGTGACGATTACAAAAATTTTGTATAAGTCGCTAGACCAAATATTTTAGGCTAATAGTGACGGTGGTGTTTTTTCATAGGTCAAAATTCATCATTACCTGTCATCATTCATCATTAAAGTCTTTTGAAAATTTTTTTCAACTCTTATTTAAACTAAAAAAAAATATCAAACTTATTAAAATCTTACAATAGCGTTTACTGTGTAACAATCCAATACTCATGCCAATCGACAATGCTATTTTCGAATCATATGGGAAATGGTATTCTAACTTGGTACCGTTCATCAAAATTTAGATTTAATAAAATATACTAACCAAAGTTGTGTTACGTTTCTGAAATATTTTGTATTATTTTCAGTATAGGTTATAGTTGATTGTAGTTAACTTTGATGACAATTGTTAATATTTGTGGTTATCATCATCAGCCGGAACATGTCACCTACTAAACTTTGATCTCTCCATAGGTTCTAATAACGACTGATTCCGCGCCGCTTGCATCCAATGATTTTTTCCCCAAGTCTACTACCTAGCGAGATGCTGTCCCATACGGTTTCTTTTGGTACATGATCTCTATTCATCTTTTTTCCCAGCGGTCATCGGTTCCCTTATTTATATGGCCTGCCCGTTAAAACAACAACTTGCCAATACTATTAGCTATATCGGTAAACTTGGTTCTTCTAGGAATCTCCACATTACGAATAATGATTCGTTGAGAAATCGTAAGAATAGACTTCGGGACACGTTTCATCAATAAATTGGATTACAAAATAAAATGTTAACCTTAGAAATATATTTGATGGTAAATATATGTTAATCTTAGAAATATATTTGACCGTATTAACCACTGAAGAAAACTTTAAAATACCGCATAGTAACTTCTCGTTTTTTATGATTGTTATATAAAACCAATTGGGAGGTAAATATCGCTTATTTGAATGATTTGTAGAATTGTGAATACAGTTATAATTTCAATGTATGTACTTCTGACTGGATTTGTTTTTTTTTCTATTATAAATTGCATAGTTTGGAAGAAGTTTGTTTATAATATCAATTGGAATATTTTATTGTTTGTTATCTTTTTCCTCATTTATTTATCCATCGTGTAAAAAGAATAATGGAACTTGAAATATGAAAATAATAATTTTAATGTTGTGTAAATATAAATATTACACACTACTTAAAAAAATACTAATATAAATAAATAAGAAGTCAAAAAGTATAAAAAATAAATTACCCTACTAACGATTACTCTATGATAAGACACTGAAATATTTCATTGTCACTAAAAAAGTATACACAATAATGAAGTGGGAGCTAATGCTATCGTACACATAATACAGTAAAATACATTTTAAGAGCCAATTACATATTAAGGATAAACTATATCAGATTCGTAAATCGAATTGTTATCAATTATACGTAAAAGTATTTAATGTAGCTGAACAATACCTAATTTCATTCCAATTAAATTTCATCAAAGTAAAAAAAAATCTGAATATACTCACATGCTTGTCCATCCGTCCGTGCGACTATTAATCTGACAAAGTCATTTTTTTCAGAAACAGTTTGAGATATCGAGTTGAAATTAATATCCTTTACCGTGGCCTATAGCATTACGTTACTGTAAGAATTACATGTTATTAGTAAACACAACAAAAAGTTATGACCGTTTAAAACATATTATTTTATTCATGCGATAGTGCTATTCACTGAATATAAAAACCTATAAGGTACTTCCGTTAGATATATTATCTTGAAAATCAGCGTAATATAATGTCTCACACAAGTGAAGGTAAAAATCCAAAACTCAAGGATTTTTTATACTATGTGGATATACACGTGGAATATATATTTTTATATTTTGTTTGTTTTTACGTCTGCTAGAGATGTCGCAAGCAAGCAAGTGAAAAATTAATATTTGCAAATAATTTTATTAAATTTACTATGTCCTTAAATATTTATAAACACGTAAATGTGTGCGAGACATTCGTAGTGCAAGTTCAACTCGTCCTTGAGAGATTTTTTTTGTGTCACTCTTTTACGTTATATTGCTCTGTATAATATAATTATTCAGTTTTCCTAATGCCACAAAATCTTAGGAATCAAAACTACAATATGCCTTCTTTTTGCCGACGTTTTGAATAAGCTACTGTGATCAGTAATTGTCACGTTTATAAGCTGATTTGTGTCAATGATGTCAACTCATGTCAACTCACTTACTTGTTCATTTTACGATGACTGAGTTTGAAGTGGTCACTTATTCTCGTCCCCGAGCCCCGATCATGTCCGTTTACGCATTAGGGGGCTCTCGTATCTTGTTGCAATGTTCGGAAACTCGATATGGTTGCTGCTAGCCGCCTCTCATGAGACACAAAATTGCACGTTCCGTATACCATCATCCGTTAGCGATCCCCTATTACCCGTGCGCTTAATTTGTTCCATTCATTATTAGAGGTACTGCCAAACTCTAATTTATCAGCTCGATTCATGACTCTAAATCTGGATTCACAACTCTGATCGTGTAGTATTTGAGTTTCCACGATATTCAAATATCCCAGTGGGCTCTTTATAGTCATTATTTTTATTCATGGTTTCTGTTTGTTTCCTTTGCTTGTAAAAATTATTTTGTTTTTGTTTTCATTCGTACTTGACAGAATTTCACCAAGTTTTAAGTTCAGCAGGAATTTTACAACAAAAATAAGTATATAAATAATATTTTAATACAACCACCAAAAGCAAAAAAAAATCGAGAATTGAAACTTCTGTATTTAACCGTTTTAAAAAATACACTACCTAAAAATATACCTAAATATACATAATACGCAGATAGCGATTAAAAAACCTTGTCTTAGATAAAACATTGAAATTATTCACTCTTTAGGCAGAAATTTAATTAAAGCTGACAGGCGATTACGCCATGTGTATGAAAAATTGCCGTTTGTTTGTTGGGTTATAATAAGTAAAAAAGAAAATAAAAACATTCACGATATGCACTGTAAGGTAACAGCAAACATGCCAAAAAAAATTTAATGGAATTGAACGTATCCTATTACATTTATCCACATTTGTTAATGTTTTCTTATAACTTGGACGCGCTTCTTAGTGTATATCGCCATATTACAGTTTCTAAACTCGTTTAATATTTGACAAGAAAGGTGCTGTAAGCAATAATTGTTTACAACAGTAAATAAATATGTAAAATTTTCTCATTCTTGGGTCCAGTAAGTTCTAAAAAAGTATGAAAATATAATATTGTTAATGGGCACAGTTATATAACGGTCTATATTTTATTTAGATTTTATCATTTATGTCGTCATCGTAGTGTGTTGGGTTGATCACAAGACCCGGGATTTATTCCTGGCTGGACTGGTGTACTGGACTGGTGTTCTGGTTGGCTGTAATAGATTGCACTTATAGCAATAAGTTCGCCATATGAATCAATTAGATACATTAAAATACAGAAATTGTTCATAGTTTCCGAAACAAATGTATTCGTATGTTTGTATGTAACTTTGAAGGAAACATTTTCCAACTAATTATTCTTTTCAGTCAACAGAATGGTAGTAGTTCTGGAATGCTTTAAGGTTTAGTTGCTCTCAATTCTGATAATGCATCTATCAATTAACCGAGAAAAAATCAGTACATACTTTGTGAAGTATGTGATTCTTCCGACCTGCCTGTAAAAGTATTTATTTCTAATCGGTATCTAAACTACAAGCTTTAATGTATCAAGAATATAATAACTTAAGGTTGGGAACAAACATTTCAAAATGAAATTCTTCTGAAAATGAAAGTTTATCTGTGTACGCTTCATAGACTGGATGGAGAAGTAAAATTTCTGCGATTATTTAATTTTTCTTCTTTTTCTTACAGTGCCTTCTCCTAACTGAGATGGGCGATACTATAGCTATCTAAACTTCGGATGCAGCTGTTCAGAAAAGAGAATTGGTACTTTCATTGTGCCACCGACGCAGGATCTTCAGCCAGGATATTTTATTTCTGTCAGGTCTCTTTCTGACCAGTGTGTTGCCTTGCATAATCAGTTGGCGAAGTCGACCCTTCTTCTGGCGCATGATATATCGTACAAGTTGGTATTTCTGCATTTTGTAGTTTTTCAGATCTTTTTTTTGTTTATTTGCTGATGCACTTTTAAAACTTAAGTTGCGATCAAAAAGTATCCTTTTCATCTGATGAAAAGCGTTTTGGATTTGCTCATTTCTTCATCCGATTTAAAGACTGTGGTAACCTTTGTCGTCAATCATTAATCTATCAAGAATATGAATGTGGTCGCCTTTATTGGTCCAAATAATAATTTATCGTCAATCTATAGTCTACTTTCTCGCTAAAAAGTACTTACAGCTGGAATGCGTCAGCATTCCATAGAAATCCTGTTTATAGTGATCGGATTAATTAAACTTAAATAAAATATTAGAAGTAACAATACCACAGAATTAAATGTAACCTTTTAAGTATATTGATTTATATATTATAAACACAATAAAAATATACTGTAACTTTATTATATGTAATTTTGAGACCAATTATTTAAATAAAGCGGTGTATACCGTTCAAAAATTATGGATACATTCCTCTTATTTTTATGTGTCCAGTTCCATTAGAAAAAGTTTAAAAATCTCTAGTTCCTAACAAAATACCTCTATGAATAAAATACACCCAGATAAAATATCTATTGCCAATTAAACTTAAATATTGGATGGAGAGATTAGATCCATGAATAAAAGCCACGCAGTACTGAAAACAACAAACCGATTAGAAGTTCTGTGAAAGTAGTGTGATGTTTATCAATATTGTTTTAGTCTTATGCAACTTAGTGCAAAGCTATTTGAAAAGTAGGCTGTATTAAAGTACCAACAATCATAGGAAAGTTTTCAATCAACAAGTCGGCATCTCAATCTACTGCTGCATAGAACGGATGATTATTCACAATACTACAAAACGTTATGCGTGTCTGATCTTGCGCCAACTACTTTTGACTTTGTTATTAAATCGAACGATTTAATTCTTAAGCGACAGGAAGAAACTGTTTACAGAAGTAGTATATATCAAAATTCCATTAAAAAAAAAGAAGCGTAATATTTATAGTTCCTTCGATGATAATACGAACTTTCTTTGTTTATAAAAAAAATCATTTATAATTTTGTTTTTACTTCTTCTTAAGTAAATGCCAATATTAATCTTAAATTTAAAATTCGTAAGTTTCCCAATAGGAGATTCAAGATACTTAAAACTAGACATTAGACTAATTTGTTAGAGCTAGACAATATGGATGAATAAATGCATAAATTCATGTATTGAAGCGCTTTAAAAATAAATCATGCTTTTTTAATTATTTATTTACGTACTTTAATGTACATAACTAATATATATGGTGGACTTATTAATGGGAAAGAAATCTTTTATAGCCCAGAACACCAGTTTAGTACCTCCTGACAAGCGGCCGGGAATTAAACACAGATCCCCGCGGTGTGCCTCGACGTCAAAGCCTTGTGCCTTGTAATCAACCCAACACACGACGGCAACGACATCATAAGTACAATATGCAAATGTCATATATGTAATATACAATTCGATGAAATATACTAAACATAATTTTTTACGATTCACAGTATTCTGGTTGTCAATCAAATTGTAAATTGAATGTTACAAAATATTCTAAACACTCTGCAAATATGATTTGCAGTCATAAAAATACTGTATATCGTAAACTTTAGATAAATTTCTGGAAATGCTTTCGTTTTCTTCATTTTTATTTTAGCTCTTTCGTAGATTGGAGGGGAAGTTTTATTTTTGAACATTTTTATTTCGCGTAAAATAATTTTTCGTCATATTCTTAAAAAAATACTTTGAGGAATTTTGCCCAGTCGCTTTCAATTGATATTCCATAATAAAAAAAATAATAAAAAATGGAAAAATAAAAAAGTTGTCGAATAATTTTGTTATTACATCTCATATGTCGATATAAATATTTTTGAGCGTAAACTGTTGAAAATATGTGGATTAATTTACTTCAACAAAGGACCAAAATTTAAATTATACATCAAACTATTCTTGAGAAGAATAACTGTGATGAACAGAGGGATGAATACGCGAGTGTTCGTTTTTTTCCTTTTAAACAAAAATAATCATACAAAATGTTAAAATCAAAGTTTAACACCTTAAATTCATTTTTGAAATTTACGTAATAGTAGCGAAAACGAGGTCGAGCAAATCTTTTGTATTTATTGTTTTTACATATAAAGAACGGAACATTTTCTTCTTTTCATGTCAGCATATATTTCAACACATGTTTTATTACATAATTGAAATGGTTTGCAAAATTTTCACAGAAAACGATTTTCCATTAAACGATTTGAAACATTTTTTCCTGAAAATTTATTTGATACGGATGGCTCACGAGATATAAACTGCTGGTTTGCATTCCGTAAAAAATATATTTGCGGTCCTTTTATTAAATTTCCCGTCTTTCCATCGTAATATATCTCATATATGACTATTATACTCTACTAACTGAACAGCTTTGATGTCGATATGTTATTTGTAGATAACAACGCTTTTTGGTGTTGTCGGCGTAGATAAGGATTTTTCCTTGGTATCTTTCAACCCAACGTTTGTCTGTATTATAAGAGAGTATGCATTCATGGAGAAAGAACCTTTATAAGATCACTGGCATGTTCGTCCGTTTATTTTTCATAGCTGCTCTTTGTTCAAATTTTACTTCTTGCTTCGTTAACTTTTCACCATAAACGGAATTCTCGAGGTGTACTCTAAGTTCTCTACACAATATTACGTTTTTTTATTTCTTGCTCGTTGAAATATAGCAGTATCTAGACAGAATAGATGACATTTTTTTTTATATCCTAGCAAAGTAGTATTAAGAAACTTCTATACTATTTCTGAAATAGGTGAAAAAGTGGCAAGATTATTAGTTGCCAGCCTATGGTTGCTCTACCGTAACTTTTCATAGGTCCGACAGTTGTGAGTCATTAATAAAAGAACTTATACAACTCCGTGTCAATGTGTTTCCATGTAGGAAACACATATCTTACTTTTACTTATTAGAACTAATTTGAATGGCTATTCATAATCGGCAACTAGTATCAACTAAACTGAGTGGCGGTTCATAATCTACTAAATTGAGTGGCGATTCATAATCGGCATGATCTTCAAATCATTTTGTTACTTTGTGAGATTATAAATAATCCACTCATTATTATTTATATTGTTTTTCTTTTTTAATTTTAATAAAAAAACAAGTATTGAATGCATTTGGAGACATTTTTGTAGAAATACATTATTCACAATTAAATGAAACTACGTGATGTAGTATAATTTATAATTTCTCTATCACAACCTACGTTTTGTTGCATTGCAACATCTTTAGGAGGGCTGTTAGAAAAGATTGCTCGTTGCCAATAGCAAAGATTGCTAATTGATTGAGAATCTTTGTTAATTGCCCATCTGAAGATGTTGGAAAACAACGAAACCAAGGTCGGGATAAAGAGCTTAAATAAAGCAAAAATAATACCACATCACGTAGTTTCATTTAATTGTGAAAAAAACAAGTATTCTCAAAATTAAAAATTTAGCAGTTCACTTCGGAACTAATTTATTCATAGGTTGTAATTGACACGAAGTGATTGTTCTAGTGGCAAAAATCTGTTGTTTTTACAAGTGTAGCATTAAGTTAATAAATAAATAAAACGTAAATTATTTTCACGATTCTCTTTATCTTTTTCGTTACTTTGACATATTTCGTACCTTTAACGAATTAATTTTGGTTAAGGGATTCTCAGTATAAAAGTATTCCGTACCTAAAATGTAGGAACGGAATATAGTGAGACGTTTCTATCGATTTTTGCGTTAATCACAGCTATTTTTCTCAGCAAATGCTATTGATATCGACTTATAATTTGGCACTGTTTTAAAATATCTTTGCCCATATGTAAATCCTCTTAAATCAAACGTTGCTGATCGAAAAAATGTGATATTAATTCTGGTTGATAATTTTTTTTTATAGAAAAAGATATTTGTAACCTTTTTTCTTTCTTTATAATTTTTACATGTACAACCCTCTTTATCTTAATTTATAGCCGATATTCATATCACATTACATATTTCACTAGACGAGTATACGAAATTGTCTAAATAAAATGGAACTATTGTCGCAACTGCTCGAAGTAATTTATAACAACATCTAACATATGGAGTGCCTATTTAACAGCAGTTTGGCGGAGTTACTTTGTTTTTGAGTCGAATATACTTTGCATTATTGAAAGGTTTTTGTTTTTTCTGCCTCTTCCAAAGTTCGTAAAGCCTGTTTCAAACCTACGGGAGTACTGAAAATTATATATATATATATATATATATATATATATTAAACATGATATCTGCAGATGCGATAATCTGAACAAATTTATTAGCGTTAATGTACGAATTTCAGTTAATACTTTATAAATTCACACCAAACGAAAACATGCAAAAATATCTCCGTAAGGTTTCTATCTATCCTGCATCTTATATCCTTTTACCGTATTTATTTATTTATATTATATTTATATAAATTATAAAGATCTTATAAAATATTGAAAAATATCACACAGTATATTCACAATTTGTCTGCTTCAAAGTAGTCAAACATATGAATGAAACAACGTATGGATCCCCTTGTTCATAAAATATATGTGATGAAGAGCGATTTCTGATATAAGGACAGTTTAATTATCAATCCATGCCCACAATAGAAAAATTCAACGGGTGACATTGTTCAGCTATATTCATTCAGTTTAAGGATCACAATAATAATAATAATATTAGTTTATGATTGCCATAGAAAGCAGTTTAATTAATCTCCCTCGTGAGGCTCTATGTAAAAATTTTACCGACTCTCCTGGCATATGAAAGTAATATTTAGATATCAAATTATGAATCTTATTGCATTTCTTTAACAGTTGACAATAAATAAAACCGAACTTTTTGACTCATACGATAACTTTTCAGTAGTAGTGATCATTAATATCCGGAACCTTAATTTTCTGCACAATATACAACAAATAGGAGAACAACAGTGAATTAAGAAGACGTTCAACTATAAACTAGGTAGACAGTGAGGTTAAATTAGTTAACATTGGATGGTGAGATCAACTAGGATTACCAAATTTTATGTTTACACATTTATTTACATTACTTGCTGAAGTATATCTGAAAATATATAAAGTGATATTAAACATTACGTTAATAATACGCAGCATAGAGTCTGATACGCACTGTAAACGATGATCACCAGGCGCCTCGGTGCAACGTTAGACATATGCGATATCGGCTTAAATATATTAACGGGTTTAGTGGCACGGTGATCGAAACAGATAGATCGTAAATGACTCATAACGTCAACCATCATATCCAATTTCATTTTTAGAATAGCAAAGGAATCTATGAAGTGTTGTTGTTACTCAAACTTGACATTCGGTGCTGTGATGGTAATCGGTCTCAAGCAAGGGCGATAGACATAAGTATATTATGTGTGCGTGTGTGTGTATATATATATATATATATGTATATATATATATATATACATATATATATATATATATTTATATATATATATATAAATATATATATATATATATATATATATATATATAAATATATATATATATATATATATATATATATATATAAATATATATATATATATATATATATATATATATATATATATATATATATATATATATAATAAAATAATTTTTCGACCTAGATAACAATTTGTTCTGATATTTTAATTATCCAAAAAACTTAATCCACCCAGAGTTTTTGAATTTATATAAAATTATAGAAAATTATCAGAAGTAAACAAAAGTTGCAGCCTTGGGTATTTGGTGCATTATTAGTGTTTGGTGCATTATTTTGGTGGAGACTTACAGCTTTTGACGCTCAGAATTCCTGGTTCAATTTTCGTCCTGACTTCGAACGACTGCAAGTTAAAAATTCAACTGAAGTTTAAAAAACTAACCGTTTTCGCTATCGAAGTCGCTGGCAAAAAGCTAGTATTGTTATTATTATATAGGTCGTTGAAAAAGTAAGTTTACATTTTTTTCCGTAATAATTTTAAGTAAAATTTGCAATTTTCTTTTACTCAATAAAATCTACAAAAACTATAGAGGGGGAAAATGATTTCACCGATTTTTTTATTTCATGTATAATATGAATGATTATATTCAGGCTTTAAATCAAAATATTCTGTTAGAAAAATAAATTATAAAATGGTAACGAAACCGATAGATCGTAAATGACTCTAAAAGATTTTGGATTTAAACTTTTGAAAAATTCATAATATTTTTGTATATGTGAAAGCTATATCAGATAATATAATATCCATATTTTTGCAGAATTAAATATAAATTTATTTATGATGTTTGTATACGCCTATGTGTGAATAATACTCTTGTAAAGCGACGTCCACATAATTTTGAACACATTATATAACTGTAAATTTCAATATAGATATCATTTTGATTTAGGGTCTTGTATAAATTAAAAAGAAAATCAATCCTTTTTCAAGAATACTGAAACAAAAACAAGTAGCTCTGATTTAATTTAGTTTTTGGTATAAATTGTTTCTATTATTTTCCGTGTGTTATTTTTTTATTTTTTGTAAAAATATATTATTACTAACTTAATTAATCTTTGAAAACAAAAAATTTAAATATCAGTTACAAAAAAATATAAATGGAATGATTATATATGTGTTATTATGATAATAATATACTAAATTCTTAGTAATAAAGCAATTCCTCCAATTTAGGTTTTTGCAAAATACGTTTTTGATCTTGAAAAAATTTATTATAGTTTGTCTCCTATATGATCCAACGATAAGTTATCCCATACCATATGTATTTAGATATATGCGTACAGTATCTAATTACAGAGAGATAATAAAACATTAACATTGATCTTAATAATATCCTCACAGAAATATAATTGTATGTGAAAATAATTAACAATTTTATAAAAGAACGCAAAATAACAAAAGAAGTCGTAGTTAATAATATAATTTTTTAACACAAAAATACATTAAACTTTGTGTAAACTCAACATTACTTTAATTATTTTACAAGGTATTGTTCGGCTGCTACATATCGGTTTTGAACTAATGATTTTACATGTGTTTTAACTACAGAATTGTGGTACTGATAATAAAAATTGTTATTATTTGAAAATGAAATAGTATATTTATTTACTGTATCTTCTTTATATTCAGCATCTTGATTGTTCTAGTTAAACCCCTTCCCTAGTGTGCCCTTTGATATAATTAAATCTTTTTGGGCGTTCCTTTTGAATATTTTCCACGTGTACTAAATATTACCTTTTACGCGTTACAAGTTTTAAAACACTAAGGTTTCATATTTCTTCTTATTTTTATTTTTTATATTTTTTTACATCTAAGAATATGAAAGTACTCACATTTAACAAAATACGAAAGTTCTATTTTCGCTAACTTCAGACCGATACAAATTTACAGTAACTACTTGAAATACTGAAATCAGATGCGAGCAGCAGTCTCGATATTTTATTTGACTTCATAACAATTTTGCTTGGAGGAACATTACATGACGCAAATATTTATCTGAATGAACATGAAATATGTAACTAAACAGTTTCTAGGAGAAGATCAAAAGCTTTGCGGCGAGTGATCGTGAAAGCTATTCTTATAAAAATTCGTTTCCGATTGCGTGTGAATGGCAGCTCAATTAATATCTTTATATATATTTACAATATAATTAAATCTATGTTAATAATAAAAGATTGAGCTATTACAAATTTACATAAAACAGACTCTTAATAGATGTGATATATGAATAATTACAATTATTTTATATTGAAAATAAGCATTCATATATTTTCTTGTCTTTTTTCATTGATATCTCTTTCGCCTCTTACGTAAATTTTTCACCTTATAGAATTGTCTTCTACTCTGATTATACTCGAATTTACATTTAAAAACGAGAAATTAGAATACTAGTGATAAAAATTTGCCAATTTATAGTAGTACTGAACTCATGAACGTTTCGTGTATATTTAGTTACTTATAAAGAATGAGGTGTACTTCTATCAAAATTATTTCTAGTTTTGCAATGTATATTTATTATATCTGTGAAATATATGCTAAGTAAAATCTTTATATATTTACATGATAGTAGGCAAAATTTATAAATTTTTAAAACATATCTTCGATCTTGTCTCCTATCATAAGATGATACAATTTTGACTAAACAGTCTAAAAGCTTTTACATTTTCAGAAATCCGAAGATGTTCATAATATTGTATTAAATGTAGAACTTTAGAATTTGTTTATTTGCGCTTATATCACTGTAGCTAACTTTAAGAAATTATTTACAAATATTTCTAAATAATTCTGAATTAATATTTTCAAGTCAATTAAAAACAAGGTATTAATTATAGAAAGAAAACATTCTAGTTTAAATTTTAGTTTAGTTTAAACTTTGTTAATTATTTGCACAGATTCCATAGACCCATTATTAATATCACTTTAAATCACTTTATTGGAATGTAGATATTCCGTAAATTATTTTTGCAGATGGTTTAAAACAATAAAAACATATTTATAGACTTTGAACCATTGGAAAAAACTCTGCCTCCAGCACTCTTATTTTTCATGCATTATCGAAGTTTTGTCGTATAAAATAATTTATAGGACAAAGATTAAATTAGATTAGATTTTGAATGTCAAAACTATTTTTGTGGAATATTAAAATTTGTACTCTCTAAAATATATAAATTTCTCATAGTAGCTATTTGATCTTCACCTATCGGTTAATAAAAGTTAACTAGTAAATGTGAGAAAAGTCGGGTATAGAATAAATATCAATCGAAAAAATTTGGTAAATTTAACTTCAACCTTAATTTTCATTTAAACCTAATTTCCCGAATCAATGAAAATCAATGAGAGCATTGTAAATAATTGCTGACAAACGTGAATTGTATTCTTTCCCAGGATTCCCATAATTTTTCAAATTATTAGCGAGAAACGGGTAAAATTATTTAATAACTGGCATGTTCTAAGTTTTCCGCTAAACATCTTTCGCTCACTAACTTTCTTTCTTTATATTTTAAGACTTTTTGAATCCATCGGCTAGAAGAACCTTATATTAAAAAGATTGAATAGACCAAGCAGAAAACAAAACAGAGATGTCTTCGAAGGTGAAAACCCATTTTCTTTCAACGCTTACGCCGTTCTGTAATTTACTTTCAAACACTGTCCTATTCTAATTTCTCGTTTTTAATCTACCATCTGCTCCTAGATAACATTTGAATGCTTGAAAAAAATCAGCCTTTTCTTTTGAAAAATATAAACTCTTTTAAAATTCAAAATTCATGTATATTTCTTGTAAATATTTAAATAAAAATAATAACCATAGAAAATAATCCTAAATGTGTGAAACATTTTCTATATTTGAACATTATTTTTCTTTAACGAAAGCAGTTGTCCGTAATGTTGACGTATATTTGTTATAGTGTAGAGTATTTTCTAGATCGTATGATTTACTGCTCAGTTTTTTTGGGAGATTTTCAACTAGAAATATATACTTAAGTTCTTTTTAATATTAAGTTCATGTCACTGGCGTGAGAAATTAATGGATTTGCCATTGACGGAAGTTCCTGGTATCAAGTATAAATTTTTATATATTAAATATTTTATATTGATTGATTGATTTATTTATAAAAGAAACACACACTTGCAGAATGCCCAAGAGATTACTGACTTATTCAAAGGTATTGACTATATATATATATATATATATATATATTTATAATCCGAGAATGACAATTGGTATATATATGACGGACCGAAATTCAATTCCACAATTTTTATACAGAACCCATACTTTAATGGTATCTCATATTTCAGTGGCTTTAGCTATACAAGTTCAAAGTATGTCACTGAAATTTGTTAATGCCAACGAAATATTTGACATATTGCATTCTATTTATTTGTCAATAGGTTACTATGGAATTCATCGAATGTGGAAAAAAATACACTATATAAAAATATAACAAGAGCTCAAGTAACAATATATTGTGGACCATGTTCAGTAGAAAAAAAGTGAGAAGAAAGATATTATTTTAAAGCCAATTATTCCATTTCCTTTTGCCCAGATGCAAGATGCCGAGTTGATCTTATTGATTATCAATTTCAGCCAGATGAAAAGTAAAAGTATCTTCACGTTTCAAGATCACTTGACGATATTTGTGTTGTGGCCTCTCAAATCGAAGCAGATAGATGAAGTGCATATCGTCCGCTAGACATTTTTCTCTTATTTTCCTTTCGCGTATTTTTCGTTTAGTTCAGTACGTGATTAAAACTGAAAACAATCCACGGCAAACCTGGATACAGCCAAAGCCAAGACAGTCTCGGACGAGCAAATCAAGGCATTTATGAAGGAGCATTCTTTTTTTCTGGGATCAAAAGAAGTCCGTGTGAGATTATGTTTGTCATTTTTGCAAAAATGGGACTGACTTTGACTATTATACCCATATGAAATTATTTACACTGTAAGTAATGAGGAAGATCTTGAAACAACATATGACTTATAAAAGAAAAAAAAGATACATGTATAATTGAGGAACCCCGTAATTTACCAAATTAAAAGCAGCTGTGGATGAATTCCAGTTAATTAATTTAATCAACTTTATAAGTCCCAGAATGTTCATTAAGCAGAATGTCTAGAGAGCCTGATACATAAAATCATTATATATGTCGTCAGGGGTATAGTGAACGGACAAATGCAATCGCATTTGGCAGAAGGTACAGTTGCTCAATACCATGCATCAGAGAGGAATACTTTTCACAAGTTCTAAAAATAATCACGAGAGACGAGCTACGTCTAGCTTCAAAATCACTAACATCACAAGATCAAGAAGATAGTTTAAATGGGATGACTTACTCGCCGGAAAAATAATTAAAGCGTACTGTTCGTGTGATTTGTGCTGAAACCAAATCTGAAGAGGAAGGTTCTGGTGCAAAATTACTGCGAAAAATCTGTGAAAAATAACAAAGATCAAAATTAACAACATGAAAAAGCTAAGAAAAGCTTGTAAAAACAAACCAATAGGACGGTAGCGAACTCTGATGCCAACCACGCAATAGTCGATGAAGGATATACTGTAAAAATTAAGATACCTGACGTTGACAGAACAAAATCTGATACCGGTTTTATTTTGGCTATGGTACTTAGCAAAACAGATGATGTTTTTGTAAACTAAGCACTAAAACTAGCATTTCAAAGAAGTTATATGCAATATCGCAACTCATTGCTGAGAAAAATTTATTTAGAAAGAAAATGTCCCTAATGTAAAAATTTCTTTACGACAAACTGGAATAAAAGAATAATTTGGTTCTGATCACGGTTTCAAAAATTGTGGTTACAAAACAAAATAAACGACCTATTGGTCTGTTTTTCGTAAAAATAATGTTCTCTGCAATTTTATGTGCCACCAATTTTAGATTTTACCAATAAGCAATTCAGTTATTTTTTGTTGTTGTTATTATTTAGTTTTTGACAGGTAAATAATTTGATAGATATTAAATAATATATAATTTTAATGCATTTTTTTACAATTTTTTTCAGATTTTTTTTATTGATAAAAAAATGTTTTATTCAACCAAATAATCTCTTATACGCACATTTTTTGAGACTTAATAGTCTATTCGCTATTTTATGAATTAATAACCCTTTACTGATTCCAACTTCCTGATTTTAAGTTTTACAGTTATTATCCTGATTCAACGGAGTAAAAGAATACTAGCAAGAATTTACAATTATTATCCTGCTGTCTCCGAATATAATCCGAATTCAAATTATAAACTTTCTTTCTTGCGATTTTTTAAAAGAAATGACTAAATTTAGTAACAAAGTAACAAAGTTAAATTTACAGTAGTTTAAGAAAAATGTTCAATGACATTGAACTTTCAAAACTATTGTGAAATACTCATTCAAATTCTATTTTAGAATCAAAACCAAATCGAAATATCATGCGAAATATAATATTTTAAGAGTAAAATTTAATATTTAATGTTGTTTCTTGTCAACCGAAAACGACAAAAGAGTCAAATAAATGTTATATTGCAATAAATTTCGTTTTCGTGAGCATGAATTAATGAATTTTATTCTTGAAGCTAATTCAATTATTTTTAAAGGAAAGTAATAACAAAATAATTATTGTTACTTAACCATTCATCTTTTAATTCTTAACTATACCGGTAAAACCTTTTTATTTACATAACTATATGATTCCCCATATGATAATCACGAGAGACGATGAGATGGTTACAAGGTTTATTTTGACATATTATTAAGCAATTATTACTATTTTTTAATATTTAATATCTTCTAAAATTACGGTGCCGATTAAAATTCTATTAGACAAACATATTTTAAGTATACGTTTATAAAGACAAACGTAATTTAGATCTGTAATGATATTTCTTGTTCAGTCCAAAAAAATACTTGAGAAGGACACATAATAAAATTCTAATTTAATTTCGCACTGCAGCTCCAACGATAATTATAAGATAATAATGGGGTATATTAACTTTTATATCAGAATTTTTGTTAATATTATCTATACAATTTAGATACACCTTTCCTTTGAAAATTCCTTTAAAGGGAAGCTGATATCATATTTAGAAATTAACGTGTACGGCTAAACACTGCACTGTACTGCACAGCGCCTTGGTCTACGAAATATAATCGCGCTCGGAACATGCCAGATTATAGATATGCAATTTTCGTAAACATATAAAATGAAAACATACGAATGATTTCTAAATAATATTGCGATAACTACATTCTTCGGATACTCTTCCGCTTATTTCATGGAGTAATATTCATGAATATCCTATAAATGTAAACGCGTTTTCTATAAGCTATCTTGTTTGTATACATTTACCAATGAAATTTTATTTTGTAGTACTTATTCTTTTATCATAATAGGCAATCTGTAAATAGAAATATTAATATCTAACAGTCAACATCAATTTTTTTCGAACCTAGTCTTAGACAGAAAAAAAGGTTAAAAATTTGTTTTTTATCCATGTAATTAAATATATATGACCACTAACATTTTCAAATAATTTAATTTTTGATAGTTTCGTATCTGAGAATGAAAAAAAGCGAAATCCTTTTATGATCACTTTTCACACGTCCGTTTGTCTGGCAGCATGTAAAGGCCGTTTTTTTCAGAGACGGCCAAAGGTATGAAATATAAATTATAACAAAATACTGACGTCAATGTCTCGACAGTCTAGTAAACAATCAGGTTTGTAACTCAACGCAACAAAAAAAAATAGTATAAGGTGGTGCAGGAGTGTGTGGGTGAAAAGAGTGCACATCTAACGTCACGCCAGTCTCATGTGATGTTAGCAGCTAACTTCAGTTACGTTTTGAAACTTGTGAACGCCGAAATATGTTTGCGAGAAAAATCTGTATATTTTTACTGCTTTTGATCGAATTATGTAATATTTTGCAATGAATACTGTGACGAAAACAACGGTTTAAGAAACTTCACTTTTGATTCTTACCACTTGTTTACCATTGAAATCGCAATGAACGAGAAAATGACGGTTTATTCTAACAGATATCGCTTGATTTCTGAATGATCATAAGATGTATAAGAGTACGCAGCGTGTAGTGGCAAGAGAGTACGCGCACTCTCACAGAGAATTAGTTTCCTTTAACATTATATGTTTTTTTCAATGCAAATATGATTTATTCTTTATTGACAGTATTTTCAGAAGAAATAGAACTTCTAGTCGACAGAATTGTCCGCCATGATGTTTTGAAGGAAGCTCAAAAGCTCATTCAAGAAATTCTCATACAAAGAGTGAGATGTGGTACTGCCACGGTTGCTGGAATACATAGATTTCCACGCTTAGAATTATGAGAAATGTATGAGTTTAACGGGAAAAGATGTATTTGTGTCTTAACCGCGAGTAAAGATTTAGGCGGAAAATAATTCGCTGATTTTTGTAATGAAAGGTAAGTGTCGGTTCTTCTTTACTATGTTTCACTTATTTTTAAAGGAGTTAATTCTTGTCTTAAGGCCAAAGAGCCTATTAATTGTTGTAAATAAAGTTTATTTAATGTGCTTAAAAATGAATGATGGTTTCTTAGCTTATTTTTTACAGATTAATTAGTCGTAACAGGGAAAATAAGTTTCACTTATATTTTAAGAGACTTTTTTAATTGATTGAAATTTTCTCATAAAAAATTATTATTCAAACTTGTAAAGAAATAACTTATTGGACATACAAATACCTCTTCGTGGGTAGCTTTTAAAGTGGTTTACAAAATTATAATTTTGTTTGAGAAATCCTTCTCGAAACGTCCTTACATAAACTTCGTACGATGCACACTCGGAAATTGTTGAATTATAGTGCTATATAGCTTTTTGAAACAGACCGTATATTACATGGTCGGCTGCACCGGTCGAGCCCCACACGCGCTTCACCTCCACAGCTATAGCCAAGCATACTTTCATATTTTTTCAAGCGTCAATCTACCACTTCATAGTGTTTGTTATGAATATAAAATTTCTAAACAGAAAAGTCAGGCATCAACTAAAATTAATAAAAAACCTTTGAACAATCTCCTTGAAATATAACAGTTGTTTATTTAAAGTAAATAAATATATTATGACTTCTTAGATAAAGTAACTTTTCAGAGAAAACATTTATTTTGTAAAATATAACATAGAAATTTTGACAATATCAACTTCAGTTGGTACGTAATAAGAAGGGAGCAAGCTATTAAAATTTTAAAAAACTTTGTAGTTTAAAAAACATACCAGACTGTGTTAGATTGTAAAAGTTATAATTTACTTGTTATTTAGTAATGAAAGTTCCTAAATTATTGTAGTTTATATTATAGTATCATAAAAATAGATTTACTGAAATACTTGTAAACGGTATTTCATATAAAATAAAAGTTTAGAAAAGCATTTTGCTTGAAACATTCTTTCTCGCGAGATGTCAAATATATTTCGTTTTGAAGATTACTTCTTTCCGATTCTGCATACTAAACAATATGAAATTAAATAATGATACCAAGATCTGCTTTCGAAAGCTCAGCTTATTTCATAGCAACTTAATGTAATCTACTTTTTCTACTGCCACCATTATAAAAAGGTGATAATTTTTTATAATAAAATAGTTTTAAGGTAAAATTATCTGGGATGTCTATTTTAATTAAAGTTATGTTTTTAATGTAATAAACGTTATGTTTTAAAGTAATAAACGTTATGTAATACAATCGTCCTAATTTATTAAAATGGTAAAAAGAAAGCAAGCGTTTATTCTACATACATATGAGAAAAATTAAATTTTTTAAGCTTCTGAGAAAGAGGATACTTGCTTATGGTGTGGAATAATTGCTTAAATTCCCTTTTTGTGGTAAGGATAGTTGCCTTTTGAAATAAAACAGTGTTGCGGGAAAGTGTTTATCTAAGGTTTATTTCCATAATTTTTGCTTTTATAACGTCTACTTAATGTTCTTGTTAGTATTCCATGCCGGCGGGCGTTTTTATTTAAAGCAAATTTACCCTTATCCATGGCCTTCTTGAATTTTACTAATACTTCTTTTGTCCACTCCGCATGCAGTAGAGTATCCACTTTCCTCGTATATTTACATAGTCTTGTATATTACAGAAATAAACAAATACTTATTAGGGATAGTTATCCTTATTACTTAGGTATAGGTACCCTTTGCTTTAGAAAATAAACACTAACTTACTATGAAAAAAATATACATTAAATACTTTAGTAACTCTTACCTGACTAAAAAAAATATATTCACTTTGCTTACTTGTACCTTGTAGAATAAAAAGATGCAAGCCGATTAAAACAGCAATGATCCGTTATACGCGATGGACATTCTAAATACGACTATCTGTTAGACGTCCCTAGCGACACTTCTTGTCTTTTTTGCTGTCTCGCTGATGCCTATGCGTGGGGGACAAGTACATTCCTAATATAGTATTAAATATGTCAAAGCGTGTTTTAAAACATGTTGGGCCACTAATAAGGCATATATCTTCCTATGGCCACTATCCAACATTACCTCCACGTGGGCGAAATATTATGTTTAAAAAAAAATTTTCGTAGAAAAATTTTGACCTAAATCCTATTTCATTTATAAAATGTTTGTTATTCAGCGTATTTCTTTGATTTCACATAAAATAGAAATAAAATGAAAAGTATACCTAAATTATATATGGTTTTTGAATGTAAAAGGAAAATGTAAGCACATTTCGATATTTGCAGGTTCTATGTTAAAATAAGAAAATGATAAATTATGGTTGGTTGTAAATTATGAGTATATAAAAAATTAATCTAAAAACAGTGACTTCTTGAACAAAGTTATCAAAATAAGAGAGAAACTGAGAATTATGATGAAAATGTGGTTAACTATAAGGCGTATTATTTGCCCAAAATAGTCTTAAATATTCTTCTCCAATGCGGTCCTTTCAAACGTAAAATTTGGTGAAAATATAAATGTTTATATGGACAATATATTATATCTATGAAGTAGAAAACATAGCCCCATTATCCACTTTGAATCGTTTTAGTGATTTTCTTAAAAATGATATATTTATTATATTCCTCCTCAACTTACATGAAGGTTTCAGAAATTTGTTTTTTGAATTTATGCTCCGTGATTTTTTAATTATTCCTTGTTAACAGAAATAAATGCACTTACAGTTTATTTTTTCAATTAAATCAATGGTTTAACTTCTACGATAGATTCCTTTTATAACCTATTTCAACTAAAAAAACACATACAACGTAAAAATGGAATTTCTCTCCAAGTAAAAGAAAAGTGTGAAAACTGAATGAAGATGCAAGAAAATAAAAAAGTCGGTCAGGCGAATACTGGGATAAAGTAGATATTGAAGCAAGTTACCTGCGGTATTTCCTGAAAATTCTAATTAAATGCTGCTATCAATATTTTTAGGTTTTTTTAGATTTTTCAAAGTGGTGATTGGGAAATTGAAGGAGGAAGCAGATGTTTTGCACGTTATTTAAAGATTTGTATTTATTGGTTAATTTATAGTTTCCCAAACTTTTGTTTATTGTTTTAGTACATGTGATTCACACATGAGCTATTTCAAAAGTTTAATTAAATGTTTAAGATATAAATAATAATGACAATGACGATACACCTAAACTATATAAATTAAAAGAGGGCATGACTATACATAAAGTTAAAAGAACAATTGTCGAATACGAAGATTACAACAAATTAAATCATAGATTGACATTAATTATTGAACATATAGAAAAAATATTAAGTAATATAGGAGCACTGTATCGTAATAACAAACTATCCATTTTCCTACTCCTAGTGTTACTGGAAAGTAAAAAAGGTAAAATATTTCTCTGGCAAAAGTTGATGTCTATCGATAGAAAAAAATCAGATTTCCATGTTTCTCAATTTGAAATATACGTTTCTTATAATCGATTAAACATAAGTTCAAAGCGTTTAATTTTACAGTAGTTTTTTACTACTGGTGATACTGTTCATAAAATAAGTAAAATAATATTTTAACATATCACACATATGTAGATATTATCACAGTTTATATTTTGGGACCCATTTTATCTACTTCCTTATTATTTGCTTCGTGAATAGTTTCTTACGTAATGAAGTTACATTAACCTCAAGGTAAAAGTATGATTGTTGATGCAAATACTATATAAATAAGAAAGTTTTCTTATGCTTTATATTTCTTATAACATTTCTGAAAACTATTTTGGTTAAAAAAGAAATTAACCATGTTTCCATTAATCTGTTAAAATATAATTACACAGCAGCTACTCCCACAGCTGGATGTTATGTATTCAGTTTCATTAGTCCATTTTTCGACCATCGCACAGATTTTAACTAAAGTTCAGACACATGGTTTCTCGCAAAAGCAAAATGAATGAAGTGGAACATTTTGTATCCAATTGTTTTTTTACCTCAAACGAAAACCGTGTAAATTATGAAGAATTTAATTTTTATTACATTTTTGTCTGATGACATATTTTGAATTCCAGAATTTGTATGAGTAATATAAAACGAAAATATTTTTTTAGGCTCCCAGACTATTGCTAATATTATTATGTGTCATTAACTCTGCAATTTGTAAGAGGAACCAAAAAAATGTCTACAATTGAGCTGAAAGCTATTACAGCAGGTGCCATTAAAGTGTTTAGTTATTTTATATAATATAATAAAAGTGACTTTAGAGCTTAATTATTTAATTGAAATTGTCCTTATCACCTTCAATAACTTAGTAAGTTACGTCACCTCACCGCGAACATACAATGAGATTTACTGCTGTGAAATTTTGGTAAAATTTTATTCAACAAATTTTTGACATATAAATAAATGTCATATTTTTAAAATCCCTATTTTTCTGTGCAATGAAAATAAAATGTGTGATTTTATTTTCTTAGGAATAATATTAATAACTGTTGATTGGAGTTTTTGTAATCTACATTTCAGTTATTAATGTTATGACCGTCCAAAATTAAGCTTCCTAACTTGAACAGTCATTGAGTAAATAAATAGATTGCATAGATCAAGTAGATATCTGTTCAGCTATTTGATACAAGAAATTTTTCATTTTCTAAGTTTATATTTACATTACTGAAGCCCAACAATATAAATAATAACAATAATTACTAATTTTGAAATAAAACATATCTTATTTAGATAACAAAATATCAATAAAAGCAGAAAAAAATAGACCTTCTTAAAATAGTAGGCGGCTATTGGAATTTTTTATAATCAACATTTCAGTTATTACTGTTATGACGGTCCAAAATTAAGCTTCGTAACTTAAACAGTCCTTGATTAAATAAATAGACTGTCCACTTAGTTGATATAACAAGTTTTTCATTTTACAAGTTTTTATTTAGATTACTGAAGCCCAACAACGTATTAATTTAACAATAATTACTAATTTAGGAATAAAACATATATTATTTAGATTATAAAATATAAATAAAAGCAAAAAAATAGGCCCTTTGAAAATAGTAGGTGGCTAATAGACAAACAAATTTAATTTAAATTTGAAGAAGATTTTATAAAAAATTATTAACTAAAGAGATCCTAACAGACTTGTCGTCCTTAATATCACAAAATAAGGCACTATTAATGTTTTTTTACAACCAATATGGCAACCTATTTAAAAACAATGCTTTAGTTTTTTAATATCTTACTAGGTAAGTCTACGAATAGTAATAAGTAATAAAATAATTGTGTTTTCAAATCACTAAACATTTTCCGTCAGATTTAGCCAAAAATTTTAAAATTTCAGTTATATTATATGAAATAAATAAATGTTATAAATGATTTCACATAATACCTGGCACATAAACAGATCAAAATCATTTCTTTAACAAATCAGATCTCTTTGAATGGAAATGAGATAATAAAAGTGGAGTAAAGATATGGTGTTTTAAAAATTCGTAATGCAATTTTTAAAAACAAATCTGGAGAAAAAGATATTTATCAATATTTGTTGTTCATATCAGATTCAAAATAACATAAACATAACACTTTCTTATAAATTAAAATGACTTGAAGTAACCACCGAAGACAATTGAAAGGCATGAAATAATAAAAAAAGTGAGAAGTCAGTTGAAACTTTTATGGTAAAATGTTGTTTTCGAACATAAATAAATTTGCAAAATATTGCTACATGTAGAGATTTTTAGAATCGGTACCAAGTCTAAGATTCTTTCTTCTCCCATGTACATGCACACCCACGCACGCATATGAGTGTTATATTTCATTGACATCAACTCCAAGAGGCTCTAGTAGTAGAAGTATTTTGCAATTTTTTGTTATGTAGGAAAACTATATTGTAACGCAAAAGTGCCAATTTGCGACAGACATTTTCAATATTATATACTTTCAATGCATTCGGTGGTTATTTGATGTCGGTTACATTTTTTTTTAAACTTTTATTTTTTACGTTTTTAGTAACTATATTAGTCACAAGTTACAAATTTAAGATAAATTCGAAATCAATAATATTGCGTTAATTGAAACCGAACAGACAATTGCAAAATTCGATAGGAGATGGTTAAGTCTCACGATTTAAGTAGACAGTACCTCCACAGAGTTAAGACTGAGGAGATCGAACTCGGAGTATAATGGCAAAGCCTCTGATTGAGACCCTAAATACTAATTTCAAAGTAATAAATTTTCTAGTCTCACAATTTAGGTAAGCAGTACCTTTTCAATGTCAGGCCTGAGGAGCTGGAACTCGTAGTTCATTGGTAGAGTTTTTACTTGGGACATAATATATTAATTTAGAAACAAAAGAAAGTCTCACAATTTAGGGAAGAAGTAGAAATTTAAAATAAAAAAAAAGATAAAAATCATGATAATGGCGATGGTATTAACTTTAGTGAAAATGTAATTATATGACACTATGTTTAAATACCACTTCAGGAATATGGACCTTGTGGCTTTTCAAATGAAGCACTATCTGGAAGCCAATTCTTAACCACTTTTTGGAGCAATAATTTGTTCAGCAATGAGGTCCTTTTTTGGTTGAATGATTACGTCAATAAACAAAATTAACAGATTTGTATTAAAGAAAATCCATATACCACTATTGAGACTCTATACGTTATATCCACAAAAAAATTACTGTTTAGTGTGCTTTATTCACTGGTGGAATCATCGATCCGTATTTTTTCAGATGTTGCCGTCGAGAACGTTACAGTCAACACAGAGCATCTTAGATCCATTATTACTAACTTCTTCGTTCCCCTATTGAATGGTATTAATGTTGAAGGGTTCTGATTTCAACAAAACGGTGCGATATGCTATACAGTACGTGACACCATTAATTAATTTCGATGAGCGTATAATTTCACCTAATTCCCTCGAGAATTGGCCTTAACGATCGTATGATGCCTTGAGGATTATTTTGACACATGAGGATTATTTTGTTGAGGATGTGTGAACACACCAATTTATTCTGGATCAATTGGAAGACAACATTCGCTGCGTTATTGCCCTCCACTACTCACTTGTTAACCTCAACTACTTGAAAAAGTGGTCGAGAATTGGACTTACAGATTGTATTTCATTCATGCCAGCTGTGGTGCTGCCTGAAATCGTAATTTAAACACTAATTACATAAAATTACCTTTTCAATAAAGCCAGAACCATGGCCTTTATCATGACTTTTATATTTCTTTTTTCATTTTAAAATTGTGTACCTCCAAAAAAAAAGTTATTTAAAAAATATAGTATAATTGAGAATTTCCTCCTTTTATGAAATCGGTTAAAAATAAGTATTATGGCCACAATTGATATGTGCCACTTTTACTAATATTTTAAATCTGATGATTGGTTTCTTTGGCAGCTTTTTTATCTCTTAATAACTTTTAGTCTCTAATATTTCTATAATTAATCAATGAGTTGCTATCAAATGTGCCTTTTGATAGCGACTCATTTTATAATTGACCCTGTGTATCACATGACGATGTAATTTTCACTTCGCACACTGCAACATTAATAAAACGAATTATGTGATTGAATGTTTGATATTCAATCACCCCTAAATGACTACATATATTTCGTGAAATTTTGTATAAATATGGCTACGATTAACTCGGTATTATTTACAATATACGGATAGAAATAAGCAGAGGTCATAAAATTAAACACTATGGTCCACCGTGAAATTCAAAGACCGTTTAGATATATTTCTTAAGTGGAAAATGTGAAAAAAAAACAAAAATTTATGACACAAAAAATGTATTTTGTGCAAACTGAACTCTTACAAAAAGTAACGAAAAGCACACTTCTCGTAGAATGAAACTTAGAAACCCACAATAATCTCTCATATTATTATCTTGTTATTAGTAGCTTTTCATTAAATGTTCTTACAGTCTTGATTTTGCAGCAATCTTTATAGTAGAAAACTTTGTATTTATTTATCACATGTGTTTCCAGTGATCACACTGCTAATTTTGTGTGCTTATCTTTGATAAAGGGAACGAAATGCAACTTTTAAGTATTTTAAGGGATAGTTTCGATTAATAATTTTCTGCAACGTGATTAGAAATTTTCAGATCAACTCTCTAGGCAGTTGGGCACTTTTTTTACTTAAGTGCTCCGATGTAAGATCTAGGCCTAATTTGAGCAAAAGTCTCACGGCGAAAAGTAATCTCTTTCTTAGAAATATATGCTATTTGGTCATTACAAAAAACAAATATACGATATCTTGTCCTTGTGTTCTTTTCGAATATCTGAATCAAAAAATAAAAAGTAAAATGTTTTTAAAACTTGGTCAGCAAAAACAACACTATTCCATTGCCATCGATTGTCCAAAAATCTTTTAATTCTGATTATTGAAATTACTTAGGTCAACAATATATAAAAATCCATAAGTATTTTGCTCAGGCAAAGAACCAAAATACAAAACTCTTTTCATTTTGAACGTCTTCAGATGCTTTTTTGCATCAGTGAATGTCAGAACACTCGGTAATATGTATGTATTTATTGGCAACATTTGATCTCACTAATATGTGAAATAAAAAGTTACCATCAATGAACTCCACTTTTAAAACAATTTTCCTGACTCTTTATATCTATCTTATTATGTATAATATTTATGTGGTACCAGATTGAGTCGAAAAAAGTTTTAAAGAATGAAGTTCAGTTTTTCTATTATAAAACTCAATGCACAGTTTTAAATTAGGTAAAATGTCTTAATGATAACAAAAACGTCGTCGTTGTCGTCTTTGCCACTCACATACTCTTCGAGAACAGCTTCAATAAATCAATTTGTGCTTGGAAAACCATATAATATTACTAGTGCAAAAAATAATAAACAAAATAAATATTCATAGGACTGTCATTTTACTAGTCGTAACAAATGGCATTGTGACGTAAGTCCTTACAAAGAAGAACTGGGACTGGGAAGAACCTTCTGGATAAGTGAGGGCGGAAAATACTGCAGAAGGTTTAGGGTCCAATAAATGGTAAGTCAACGGCGCATCCAAATTAAAAGAGCATTTACAGATCCACCCAGAGTGTGGTTATAACAAACCGGAAACATCGAGCTAATGCTTGAAATTAGAATTTTGGGGTAGATATTCAGAAATAAACTACGGGAAAAACTGACAATTCGTCGTACGAACGTTGAAGATAGAAGGACTATAAAAACTCGGAGTGCAGAGCTGGAGGTGACTTACTTTGAATCAACCCGAATAAAGTCTAATTATGGAGTAAGTCCAGACGCTTCCAGGGCTGTAACGTTCGGAGTAGTAAAGAGTTTAAACATCTGTAAAAAAGAACGTTTTTTGAAAGTATTGAAATTTGCAACTGTTAAATAACATTTTGAGTGTTCAAATCCAATCATACAGCTAATTCTAATAGTAAAAACCGGTATTAAATAATTTAAATGACACAAAAGTCCTTTGAGCAAAATATAATGAACTAATTCAACATAACATTTAAATTTATAACACTGTTATTCCGTAATAATGATGTGATTATATTGAAGAATGTAGCATAAAATTTTAACAAACTTCCAGATATATAATGAATTTATACAAGCAAAATTCTAGAAAATGGCGAATAAAAGAAAAGGAGGGAAAGAAATTCTAAAAAATGTGCCACTTACCAAACATCGAGCAAAGCACAACATTGAAACAGTTTTCTTAAGAAACTCGACAAACCACGTGCGATTTTCCACCTCATAAACACGTTCTTATGGTTTTGGATTTCCGTCGAAACCTTTTAACGTGAGGGTGATTTGCCACGAAAAAGGAGATAACCACAATTTATATGTTAAGTGGATGGGTAAGGATATCGTTGAAAATAAGAAAATGGAAGCGAAACCGTTTTTAGAGACTTTAATATGTGACCCGCTCAGGTGGTTTATGATGCTTAAATAAATATCCATTGTGCACTTGTGACCGTTATTCTCACGTCCCTTTTCGACACAGCGTATCTATTCTCCTAGAGTTTAATACTCTTTAAGTACATATATGATTAAAAAAAGTTGGATGGTTTAATGCAGCACTTACGAATTTTAAGAAATTATGTTTATAATTGAATATTATGGTATAAAACAATTCATTATCAAAAATTAAGGAATTGGAATTGTTTAGCCGTCACTTAAGAGGCATTTTTATTATTCATATCAAATATAACAGAAACAAGAAATTGATAATTGAAAAAAGACACTAACAGTGTATTAAACGTAGCAATAAAAACAAGAAAGAAAGTTGGCATTCAGAGAAAATAACTTTTATGCTCGAGAACATTACGCAATATATTATAAAGGTTTTTATTTAAAACGCTTTGATAAATCTAAAGAAACCCCTTCAATGTGACTGCAGTCGTAATATAAAATTCCCAGAACTATAGAAATAAATATAAGAAATAGATATAAAATTCTAGAAATTTCTAGAAATTATTAAAATCGTAATAATTTAATAAAAGCCTATTTTCATGTTAAATCATGTGAATTGAAGTATTTTCTGCTAAACAACGTCGCTTGTAATATATTTATTTAAAAACAAATCATACTTTAGTTTTTACTGTTAGTCTTTGTGAAACTTTACTGAAAATAAACTCGTGGACACACTTATTTATTTGGGGTCACTATTGATGCACAGGCAGAATGTCAATAGTGAAATTCTTTAGACGACATATTAAAAAATTGAGTTAAACAAGAAGAATATAAGCCATTTTATTTCTGAAATGACATCCTTTTTCAACTCCTAAATGTTTTTCTTTTTAAACAAAATTCCAAAACGCTTTTTAAACAATTCAGAGAATTTTTTTGTCAAATTTTGCTCATTTGTCGACATTTCTATTGTCAAGTAATCTGTTCTTATTGATTACTTAGTATATCCTGCGTATAATTAAAAAATCGGCTGTTACGTCATTAAGTATTTTAATTCTTTTTACATGTATTTGTTTCTTTTTAATTTAATTACACCATGCCAAAAGAAAAAAAAGGAGCAAGGCGTCTTGTTGTTGATTATATTATTTATTTTATACCTAAGAAGGAACGTATATTTTTCAAAATTCGGCTTCATTTTTATCAGTTGAATTGATTTTAATATTATTTTCAGAATAATTTTTCTATATATTTATTTAAAAAGTTAAAATACAACGTATACAAAACGGACAAAACGCTACAACCCAATTATTGAGTGAGATGATGTTCAAAAGATATTAAAATACTGATCAGCATGCAAAATAAAATGGAAAAATGCTAGCCAGCTTGATGCCGAAAACAATGAATATTGATTCGTGCTTGCAGGACGTAAAATGGTAAATGGCTTAAGGTCCATGTATAAAATGTAAGAATAGTTTTAAACAGTAGTAAATAATGTTAAACAATTGAAGCTAATTAGATAATTAGTTAAATTAAATGCTTTATCAAATATCACTAATTAAAATTTTTGTACACCAAAGTCAAAATAGTAACAAAAGTCAAATTTATATGAAAGAATAGATATTGTTTAGGTGGTAATATTATATTTGGTTAATGTTTAAAAATTCTCACAATATAAAGTCTTGTATAGAGAAGACTTTACATTATCTACACAAGCTAATGTAAATTGCCGAGTTTACTTGACATATTGAAAATAAGTACATGTATATACAATATATCTATACTAATATTATAGAGGTAAAATTGGTTTGTTTGTTTTTTTGTAGAGTGAGTAATTCCGGAACCACCTAACCGATCCTAAAAATTATTTCACTAATATAAGTTTACATTTTTCCTAACTAACTTAGGCTATACCTTTTTTGATAAAAGTAAGATTCCAGATTGAAATACCAATATAAGTAAATCTAGTCGGAGGAAAAAGCGCTGCTTGGCTAATTAGCGTATGCTGACCAAATGGTTGAATATACGTCAAAAAATGTAATAAGAAAATATTAGTCATTAGTAAATCTAACAAAAGGTAGTAACACAATATATCCAGTTTTAATATTTAAGCTACGATAAAGATTTTTAAAAATGAATTAAAAATTATGAGGCCATAATTATTTGTACTTTCCATATATAATTACATTAATATTTACATATCATGCCATCATCTTTAAAACTGCATGTGGATAATTTTTTTCATATACAGCATACTATTCGGTTTTATATTTTAAGAGATACAATGAAAATCACATTCTTCAAACGAATGGCGCACTAGCCGCATGTACGCAACGGACGTTAACGAAATTATATTTTTAATAGGAACATTCAGAAGAATAATCAAGCGTAAACTTTGCGAAAAAGTTTATTACAAAAGACAGAACTGGTGGTAAATTCTATGGCGATTCAAAAGAGCGTGTGAATGTTTTAGATGATGACCTGGATAAGGACGCAGGCCAATTTTTCCTTGCCTCTCTTTTCATGTCCACGGGTAAATATGGAAATATAATGTAACATTATTAGTCCACACAAAGCTGCGATTAGTCGCTAGCATGTACATACATATGATGAGGGTCTCCTAGCTGCAAACTTAAAACATTTCATATTTTCTTAAATGCGGAGTTGACAAATAATTTTCCGTACAATTTTAATGATAATACTTTTATTCAGGGATTTGTGAAAAGCTTTTATCAAAGAAAAGTAGTTTACATAAAGTCACCAGGTGAAACTTTGATGGAATATGGAAAACAAACGATTTTAACAAAGTTATAGGACGACACTATAAAATGTTCGTTGTTAACTGTTTCATTGCGTAATTTTACGGATTTCGTAAAGTATCGCGTACTAAAGCGCGTCCTTTTATTCGTTTTTCCTTTATTTTGGATTTTCAGAAATCTATTGTGCAAACTATGTCGAAATTGATGTAAATTAAACGACTTCCCAGTTAAAGAAATTCTGAAAACTTAAAACGAAAATGCCTGAATCCAGAATATTAGTATATTTGTCACTTTTACGATTTTTTACAAAAGTTTTTTTCACAATAGTACCGTTTACGTTAAACAAGTCTTTTTGCAAGGATGAAGATATGTTCAAATAAAATCATAATTTGTTATTCCCAACAGGCAAATATATTATTTCTAACTTTGGCCTGAAAATTGTTTCAAATTACTTGTGCAGATAATAAATATATTAGACACTACGTGTCCTGTCGTTGTAACACATGACACGTAGTGTCCTGTGTCTTGTCGTTTTAATTCATATTTGGTGAAAATTGTACATTGTACGATATCTTTTTAATGTATCTAATTTATGATTCAATGTTACAACCATTATCATCATAAGTTAAAGTATACGTACTTCTTTTGACAACAGTTTTATGTCGTTAAATAATTCGCTCGATTTTATCAAGAATCGACACAATTTTTTAAGTGAATTTTACGAACATTAATATTTTATTACCTCTTTTATTGCACGTTTTTCTCACGAATTTCGCCATTTCAGGTTTACGAGATGATACGATAGTAAACATTTTCTCAAACCTTTTGAAGATAGAGATAAGAAATTTTGTCGTTGCCTAACGATATAAAAAATGTAACAAAATTTAAGTATGCCATATAATAATAAACAATGTTTTCCTGCTTATCTCTATATTTTTCGTTGTTACACACGTAGTTGCGAGCAATAAAAATACGCCATATCGAATTTACGTATTACCCTCATGGATCTTTGTTTATCAATATAATTGAATTTTTTTTACGTCATTTTATTTTTAAATATAAACGACAGGTGACAGTTCTTTCGTTATTAATAGTAAAAAGGGATCAGAAAATATTGAGAAATGGGATATAAATGTAATTGTGAAATAACGGACTTATTGCTACAAGGGAAATTCTTTATATTTTTCAACAATGCGATAGATGAGGAATATTTATACATTCTTCAAGTATTGAATATATTTGGCGTTAATTTTGTAGAAATTCATTATTCACAATTAAATGAAACTACGTGATGTAGTATTATTTCTACTTTCTTTAATTTCTTTACCACGACCTAGGTTTCGTTGTATTACAACATCTTCAGGTGGGATATTAGCAAATATATCTTTGCTAATATCCCACCTGAAGATGTTGTAATATAACGAAACCTAGGTCGTCGTAAAGAAATTAAAGAAAGTAGAAATAATACTACATCACGTAGTTTCATTTAATTGTGACATTCTTCAAGGTCAATAACTAATCTAATCAGATATTTAATGACAATTTAGAACAAAAATGGCTGAATAACAAAATGTAGACATTTAGGTATCTCTAAATACTTATATATGACAATTACGAATACAATATAAGAGGAAATAAAACAGAACAAGCAACATGCTAGGGAGACAAAAATGATGAAGGATGAGTATAAAGAGATTTGGACTAATAGGTTATGTTGGTTATGCGATTTTAGGCGATTTTTGGACACAAACTTATTAGGGAGGGCACGTGACGTGAGATTACAACAGTTTTTTTCATCTTTAGAATGATTGAACGTAATACTAGAAAGTATTGAAATTTAATTTAGAATTGAAAAAGATTTATTATTGAAGCATTTATATATTATATAAAAATATAAAATATGCTGGTTTTCATCACATATATTTGACTATCAGAATCATAACCGATGCTCAGGTATGTTATTAAGTTTATAAATCTAAAATAAATTGAGTACAAACATTTTAAAATAGTCCTAGCTTATTTATTAGTTATTAGGTTTTAACCTTATTTAGTAGCATTTAACACTATTAACACTACATTTAACACTACCATTGTTTTAACACATTTAACACTACCATTGTTATTCAACACTAGCATTTAATACTACCATTGTTTAATACATAGTTCGAATGCTAGTTTAGCACAAAACCAAATGTATGTAATGCAATAAATTGTTACGTTGTTTCAATGAAACAACGTAACAATTTATGGAGCAAATGTACAATAAAATGATCAATCTTCGAAGTGCGTATTGAAACAATGGTCTACTACTGTTTTAATACAAACTTCGAAGATTGGTCATTTTATAGTGCATTCGCTCCATAAGTTCAAACATAATATATCATAAAACGCAATTTATTTTTAAATTTTAATTTGTATTTTGTTAGACAATTTTCAGCCTATCAAATTTTATGTAATACATTAAATCATACTCAAATATGTTTAATATTGCCTTAGCCTTTTTAGATTATACGGAAAAATGTTGAAGCTCAAAATCAAAACCAGATTAATTTTTTTGTTAATATGATTTCACACATCATGCAAAGGTAATTTTTAAAAAACTAATGATTATATTACAAGTGTTAATATTAATTTTCAAGTATCCTCGTGAAATTACTTGATTAAAAAAAAATATTTTTGAAACCTCCATAGACTACTCTTTTTTCATGAATGCCGGTAAAATACAAATTTATTTACGAATTAGCCGATATTTTAAATAAAAAAAAAAAAAGAGCTAATAACTCTATTTCAATGTAAAATGTTAATTTTAAATTTTCTTATTAGATCGCACTGAGAAAATATTCTGAAATCAACTAAAAAGTAGACAGAATTAATGTTACTCTTAAATATCTCTTAAAGCTAAGTTAAATTAAATTATAGTTATATTAAATTAAAGTGATTCCGGCTCATTTAATTTAACACTTTTTCCATTTACATTTATAAACGAAAAATTATTTCTAGTGTATGTAATATATAAAAGTTATTTCAAAATATTGAATTTATATTTATTCAAAAAACATGTGATAAAAGAGTTTCAAATATATATACATATTTATATATATATGTATATATATATATATGTATATATATATATATATATATATATATATATATATATATATATATATATATATTAATATAGTTTATTTGTGGATATAAAATACAACAGGTAAAGTAATAGACATGTACAGAAATTTTCTTAGGGCTAATGACAAAATTAAAGTTAAAAATTAAGTTACACGCCTTAACCTAAATTTTATTCAATATTTTATCCACAGAAAGGTTACTAGCTCGGCTTGTGCAGTTATGCTATAAGCAAAACCGACACGGCCGGTTTACAGCTAGCACCTGTTGATATACATACATATACAAACAAATACTCATATATACATATACACACATATACATATACAGTTTACACGCATACACGCACAGATACACAATATATAATAATATTAATAATTATTTTTAATACAGGTATTATATACAGACATATAACTACATACACATTATTACCCAAAGAGAAAATATAGCACAAAGAAAATATAAATTAGATGAAATGATTTCGAAGATAGAAGCCGATATTTTCCGTTTACTCCGTTTGCATTTGCTGGGTCAAAAGCCACTTACGGATTGACCTTTTAAAAGTAGTCATGGATACAGTAGTTTTCAGGGGCGGAGGGAGGTCATTCCAAATTTTAGTTGCGGCAAATTTGAAACTACCCTTATAACCGGTTGTGCGATGTTCCGGGACTAAGAGAAGTCGAGCGTGACTATGAGCACTGCCGGACCAGTTTAATATGTCGTAGAGATATTTCGGCTCTTTTGCTGTGAAAAGTCTACCCAAAAAACAAAGAGTGTGATAACTGCGACGAATGTGCATTCGGAGCATTCCATGCTCATTTAAATACGGTGATACACGGGATCGCCGCGGGATGCCGAAACAAAAACGCGCGCATGCATTTTGTATTCTTTGGATTGAATTGGCTGTTTTTGAAAGTAAACGCGGGCCGTATACGATGTCACCATAATCGAGTACAGGAAGAATGAGGCTTTCAACTAGAATTTTCCTAACGGGAACAAAGAGATAAGGACGGTATCTGTATAGCGTTTTCAGACGCATAAAGCAACATTTAATTTTTGTGGTTATGTGTTCATGAAATCTCAGCTGTGAGTCCATTATAATGCCTAGATTTTTGGCGTGTTCCATCCATGGATTGCTCGTTTATGGCGAGCTTCAGTCTTCCTGATCTTGCTACCTGAGCCCTACTTCCCGTAATTAGAAAACAGGATTTGGAAGGGTTTAACAATAAGGCATGTTTACAAGACCAATTCCAAATTTCCATAAGATCTTCATTAACTTTTCCACACACTCTGTCTTCATCTCCCACACGAAAAGATGTGTACAACTGTGTATCATCAGCATAAAAATGAGTTTTTGCATGCTTTAAATTGCTCGAAATATCTGACGTGTACAGAGTGAAAAGTAGCGGCCCTAGGATTGACCCTTGCGGTACACCTCTAGAAATAGCATGAACTTTCGAGGTAAGAGTTTTACTACCATCTAATACTTTGACATACTGACACCGTCGCTTAAAATAGTTTTTAAACCATTCACACGCGCATTCCAATAAGCCGTAAAATTGTAATTTAGCCATTAAAATTGGCAAACTTAGGCAATCAAAAGCACGTGAATAATCCAAAAGAACGACAGCAATAGCCTCCTCTTTATCAGCTGAGGATAGGATATCATTAGTAATGGATAGAAGTGCTGTGGATGTACTGTGTTGACCACGGAAACCTGATTGAGTAAGGGGGAGCGCTTTGATGGATTCTAAAATTTTTTTAAGATGATTGCAGACAATTTCTTCTATGATTTTAGACATTGCCGGTAGAATACTTATGGGGCAAAGATTGCTTAATGATTGAACGCTACTTTTCTTGCCTATTGGGATAACAACAGCTTTTTTCCATATCTCCGGATAGGTAGAAGAAGTGAGTGACAGATTCACAATTTTTGTAATCAGGGTAGGGGTGTACGGTAGTGTTAGTTTCAGCATCCATGCAGAGATACCATCCACATCGATAGCTTTGAACTTTAAAGAATACACAATCTTCGCCACAATATCTTCACTCACCTTCTGAAAACGCATTTTTGTCTCAGCAAAACAATGGGTATCATAAAAAGAAATAAGATCAGTGTCCGCACTTTCGGCACAAGGTAACGTTGCAAAGTGATCGATAATCTGCTCTGGATCGCAGAGATGGCGTGGCAGGCTATTTTCTCTACTTTTACCGATGAGGTATTTGCAAGCCTTTCCACGGATGTTTGCTATCTCCACGATGTGCGTTTACATAAAAAGTAAAATATGCTTTTCTCTCCCGTCTCAAAGCTGTGATGACTAGATTTCTCAGCGATTTATAATAATCTAAATGTGTATCTTTCTTTGATTTAATAGCTTTAGAGCGGGCTCGATCAAGCAGACGCATCATGAGACGGATCGTGTCCGTTATCCACGGTTTGGATGAATGGATGCGCGTTGTTCGCTCCCTTACTGGTGCATATACGTCGAAAATCGACAACACGCTAGTATTGAAATTATTAACAATTTTGTCGATATCGTCGCCCACTGCCACATTCTTCCACCGAAATTTTGATACCGCTGAAACGAACAACTCCATATATATTTTATTAAGACAATGGGAACGGAATTTGCGATCAGGTATTGGAGGTTTTATGATATTGAGTCTACCGACCAAGAGAGCGTGGTCATTTAAATCTTGATTGTGATGCATCAGTATATTAAAATTAATATCACACGGACTGCAACAAAATAAATCAATTAACGTTTCCGAGTGTTCAGTTATCCTGGTCGCCTCAGATACGAGTTGTTTGCAACCAAACATCTCCAGCCAGTTAATGGTCTTGGAGGTGCTTGAATCGGCCTGTTTCAGTAAATCTGTATTAAGGTCACCTGTGAAGAAAAAGTATTCAGCGGTGCAGTTAAGGCTGGTCATCGCCTCGCTCAGGCAATCGAGCACTAAATCTAGAGACATAGTTGGCGGTCGGTATGCAGTACCCACAATCAAGCTGACGCGACCCATCTCCAAGCGAATCCAAAGTTGCTCAAGCTCTGTGTTCGGGATGGTTATCTCGCGGTATATATATATATATATATATATATATATATATATATATATATATATATTATATATATATATATATATGTGGTAATTAATTTCAAAGCTATAAGAGTGGAAAAATTTAAAATCGAAATCATCAGCCAACCCACGATTAAAGTTGTAAATAAATTGCTGAAAGTAACTGAAATTTTTAATTGCAATAAGAGAGATGGTACCTTGACAAAAATAAATAGATGCTTAATTCGGAGGGTAATTTTTAAAATTATTATTTATTTCGTTTTCTTGTGTTCCTTTTGTCTTTTAAATCACATTAAAATTTGTGTTATTTCCAGATATCAAATAGCAAGTACTGTTTGGTATTAAGGATTATCTTCTAAACTATTTATTATTGTTTGCTAAGACACTTCTGTTTACTTACCGATCATTGTCAATTGTTAAAACAGTTTACCTTTATACATAAAAGTTTAAAAAAAAGATTAATTCATTAACGTCATCCAGGCACGGACAGTCAATACGATATTATTAATTATATTTTATAATACTAGTTTAGCAGAAAACCAAATGTTTGTAGTGCAATAAATTATTATATTATGTACATTGTTTCAAACAAACAAATGTTTCATCAATGAACATGTTGAAAAAGCTTTCAACTTAATTGTGGTTAAAATAATATACCAGGCCTATTTTAAGAAATATCGTTATATAGGTAGCTGTATTTCGGCTCTAATACACTTCACGTCATTAATTGAAGCAAAAAATAATATAAATAAAAATAACTAAATATAGAATAGTGAGAAAGTTTTGAGTAACTAAACTAAATTAGTTTTGAGAAATTCGGACAATTTTACGGCCATGAAATATTTAGGCATTAGAAATATACTATTTTGTTGTATTTTTGGAACGTTTTAATGGAAAAAATAACTTCCCTTTAATATTTATATTTGCCTAAGTGTGTACAAAATTTTAGTAGTAGTATTCCACTCGCACAAAATATTTGTTGAACCTGGCTTTCTTAAAAACGAAGGCTCTATTAGTAAAAAATTCTATTATATACATAAGTGCCTGAATACATTATGTCAACTTTCAATAAATATTTTCCTCCATAGTCCATCTTATGCTATTGAAATGTACACTTTTACAAGTAATATGTAATTTTTTCACGCTACTCAAGAAAAGTATTCAAATGCAGTATATTTGTATAAAAGTAGACACGCTTTTCGAATCAGTAAGCAGTACATTAGTAACTAATTTAACCAAAATAAACTTTAAAGTGATATACATAGGCTTTAATTTTCTTCAAAAAAGTGTATTATTAATTCTATTATTACAGAATAAAATGAAAAAAACAATCCTTTACAAAGGTTTCATTCTTGTATAATAACTAATAAAGCTCACAATAGATGGCCATATCTAAAATACGTATGCTTTTCAAACAGAAGATGCAATCCTCTTTGGAAAAAAATGGTCTTAATCGCCTTTGTATACAAATTAATGAACCAGTGAAAAGAACTTGTGTGGATTATACTACTATACATTATTTCTTAAATTTGTTTTTGTGTCGGTATACCATATATACCTCATCGTCGCCAATTATAGAGCAACCATTTTGAAGATTACCTTTACCGCTAATGATGAAAAATAAGTAAAAATTAATTTTTATTGTTTGTTTCTAAATATATTATCCCTCAAAAGTGTTTATATTGTAAACAATGCCATCTATTGATATTCTGTTTATTGAAAATTAACTTCAACCATTCCTTTTAAAATGACAAGAAAGCAATTCTTAATAAAGGTAACCTTGACTGTGACTATTAATAAAGCACAAGGTTAGACACTTAAAATAACAGGGTTGTATTTACCAGAGCCTGTTTTTTCACTTGGTCAATAACACGTGACTTTTTCACGAGTATATAGGTATAATGATATTAATGTTCATGTTAAAGATAAATGTAGCCAAAACATAAACAAAGGTTACATTATAACTTCTAATATTGTTTTCGAAGAAGTTTTGTAATCAAACAAGTTTAAAAAACATGTATGATGAAGCGAATAACTGTTTTTTAATGTTTTACAATAAAACATGTTGAACATTTTAATAATTTTTTTACAATGAGACTTATTAGTACTTTTCAAAACAAAATTCCTTTCACTTATTTATTTCTACATTATATTGTCATTCGGTTACATGATATAACACATAGGATATCATAGCTATAATAGGATACCGTAGCTATTAGCATGGATATACGAAGTGGACTTCCTACATCGTTGTTTACCTCGCCATAAAATATAATAAAATCTAGTTCAACAGACAGAAGTAAGTTTTCGTTTTCGCTGTAACACTATGTAATGTGTTAAAGTGTGAAACGGCGTAACGATGCTTAATTTGGTATTAACCTTGATAGAAGGCATGTATTGTGCTGTAACACATTTATTTTAAACCAGTCCTTTCTATTCGCATAGAATTATTTTAATTATGCTGCTACTCTATCCCCCAGGGTGGTTACTAAAATCTTCCGTAACCTTGACTAAACCATATTAACCATCGGATATCAGTGGGATTACTCACTATGATCAATTAATAAATGAACTGGCCTCCTTCTGCCTTGCACCGTATAAAGAGTATTCCTCGGTATCTCATTCAGTTTTTGTCACTGCTCTAGCAACTTACCATGATGACTTATAACATATAATCTTCCTCAAAGTTTGGTATTTTTAACACAAAAATAATATTTTTGCAATGTCAGATGGAATCAGACCAGTTTTTCTACAGATTAGCGGGAACAAACAAGTAAACGAACATTTTGGGTAGCAAACTTTATGTGTAGGTAACACTATACAAAGACTTCGATTTCTTAATGTTAAACTATTATAATCAGTGCAATGAAAATCAATGGAAGATGATATTTACATCGCATATTTACATCGCATAAAGCATTGCTCTTTTAGAAATCCTTCGTCGTCATATGGGTGTTTTAAATTTTTTTTATTATTTAAGACAAAAGAAAATTATTATTGTTTTACAGAGATCATAATTCAGTGGAGGTGGATAAATAATTAACATTGGATTCGAATCAGTCATATAGTTCAAAAAATGGGTTCTCTGGAAAACTTCATATAATTTAGATTTTAATTCAAATAAAAAAAAATAGCATGAAAGGGAAAAGTGGAATGTGAATTAATTTTTTTCTTTAGTAGAGTATTATGTATCTAAGGAGGAAAAATTCATATAAACCCTTTTAATTAATATTTTCATTTTATGATTTTAATTCAGTGCTTCCAATGTAGTGTTTATGTGCTTTATAATTAATTGCTAGAAATAATATTCACAATTAAATGAAACTACGTGCTGTAGTATTATTTCTCCTTTCTTTAAGTTTTTTACCACGACCTAGGTTTCGTTGTATTACAACATCTTCAGGTGGGCTATTAGCAAAGATTCTTGCTAATCCTAATTATTAGAAATATATATACCAGGAATCAAAGACAATTCCAATTATAAGAACCGACCATCCGGTTACAATATATTACTAATTCTGTGTTTGTTAGTATAAAAACTAGTCGCAAAATACTACATTTATTCGATTAATATCCATATTTATATTAATGAGCATTAAAATCACTGGCTAGCATCATATTTGTATAAATATTCGTTCGCATATCGTGCCAAGAAAACCAAGTATTAAAAATTTCATAGTTTTGTTATTGTAATGTTTGGCAAATACATTTATAATTTTAAGTTAAAATAGCACTAGTTTACTAATAAATTTCATAAAACAAGTAACCGAAAAAATAAGTATAGCAAGTTTCTCACGTAAATATTACTGATAAAAATGGCTTTCTTAGGTATCTTAACATTGCTCTTGCTTTGTATTCGAAATATTGTACCGTAATTCGCTTGCCTGTGAAAAAATAAGGTGAAAATATTCGTTATACAAAACTTAATATATTGTGCAATTAACACCCTTTGGGTAGATATTGGTAGCGCATGAAGTGCGGCGTTGCAATAGTTGGTTTTTTATAATATTTACAGCCTAATATAAAACAGTACAATGCCATTAAAAGAGTTTTAAAATGCATTTTAAGAGACATATTAGTTGGAAGGGAAAACGTAACATACACGTGATTATATTGATGCAAAAAATTCATTAAAAAAATCTATTTGGATGGAATGTTGACTTTTACAGTATTTTTTTTAAGAAACGGTTGAAAAATATAATGTAATTTTTTAAACCTTTTAACTCATTTTGATGAACAAAATTACTAAATTATTCAAACTGTATGAATAATATACATGTTCCTTCTTGCATATCTTGTTGTGCATTTTGTATAAAGGCTTGCGATTCTCAAGAAATAAAGTATATATAGGCTTTATTTCTTCCGATAAACTACTGTGAAAAATAACTTATTGAAAGTAGAAGAAAGAATAATTATTTTGACACCGTGTGAGAGAGGTTTAAGTCTATTTATTCATATAATTTTTTATTACTGTTATTTAGGTCATTAGTTATTTACCGTCCAGATAAAGTGACCAGCAATAATAGAATGTACCTTTCTTTACTTTGAGATACTTTGTTCATTTATTTAATTCATCTACACGCTTTCACATTTGATATTTTTGTTTTGTTACTCCTTAAAGAGCTATCTCTTGAAACATTAATTTCTAATTCGATCCACCGACATTGACATACTTCTTTCATATAAATCGTAAATTGTTCAATTACCTTATCGAACAATTTTCATATAACAACAACATCAGCGGTTCATTGCCATTAGCAGACTCATCTGAAAAGTAATATATTTATAATAAAATTAAGCATCTAATTACGCAAAAAAACTAAAATATATTTTCTTGTTTGCGCTTTCAAAGCAATTGACCGAGTGAAAAATGAAACTTTATGTTCTCTTCTACTATAATTCTTGAACCCAAATTTGAAAGGGAATGACATATTTGTACAAATTAAATAAATTTAAATAACTTTTTAAATAATAATTATAAACTGAATATCATGTTCGATCTAGTCTATGGGAGGTATTATTCTGCAAAAATATTGATATAATACTGCCTCATAAAGAATATACGTCTGTTCGTCCTTAAGTTACAGAATCAACCCTTTTCAATCATCGATACCGATGGCTATACGATTATAATAAAATTGCACGGAAGAAAATAACACGTTTATGAGAGACTTTATATAAATAGTCAGTAAATAATAACACGTTTATTTTTTATCGATATAAAAAAAAATTTCTTGTTTTTTTTTAGGTATTTCCGATATAGTGAACAGGAGAAATGAAAAAGTTTTTTTTTTTGATGGAGTACATCAAATATTACTTCAACGAAAAATTTTAAAACGCAATTGAAAATGTTTAGAAATAATTTTGGTACGGCGCGGCCTTTCTTATACACGAGATATGAGTGTGCAAACTAGTTTGCAGTATGAGTTTGCAGTACCTTTCCCCTGTCCTACCTCTTTTACTTTTTCATCAATATAAGATTTTTAATAATATATATGCATTTATGAATTAAATAGATGTTAGTAACCAATTTGTCAAGTCAGTGAAAGATATACCAGTTAATATATTTATGCAATTCAAAATATTTATATTACAATATTTGTAAGTACTGACAGCATTTATAGTTTAATAGAAATACCATGTACCAGTAATTATTGAAATTTTCATATATATTTTTAGCTATTAATAAAAATAATGTAGATTGTCGTCGCTGTGATGTGTTGGGTTGATCACAAGCCATACACCCTTTGGCGGTTTGGCGCAACGCGGAGATCCTGGTTCGATTCCCGGCCGTTTCCCGGCCGAACGGGGCTGGGCTGGTGTTATGGTTAGTTAAGAGATTGCTCTCGTAGCAATAGGTCCGCCATATGTATCAATTAGATGCATTATAGTAGATAAATAAATAATTAAATTGATTGGTCCCGAGAGCACGAAACTGGTCAAAATACGGTATTGAAACTCATCACTCACACTAAAACTTAATATGTGTAAAGTTATTCGCCACTCCATCTCCTTCACACTTGTAGCATGTTGATCTATTTTCTCTAAATTATTCTTCTCTATCACACTCACCTCTTAGTGTCGACGCCATTTTGTAAATACTGAAAATGCGCATTAATTTTTAAATAATTCCATTTTATTTAATACGTTGAATTTACGCGTGCTGGTAGAACGTTACCGTTAAAACGTAAAGAACATTAAAAATAAAAATAACTGCACTGAAGACCGACAAATATTTTTGTTAATTGTGGGTAATTTCTAAAACGAACATATTTAATGAATAACAATGTAGCTTATAATATTTTTTTTAATTAGCAACCATGCATAATTCGATCTGTAAACTAACATTCTGAATTACATTTTGATTACGTACTAGTAAAGAATTGTTTAAAAAGGGAGTTTGAAAAATTCTTGGTCCAACCACTATATATAACAAAATTAAACTTACAAAGATTTATGATATACCAATTATTTATGAACAAATTTGAATTACTAGCATTATTATATAATTTATACTGGGTTATTGTAGTTATAACACAGTATAAATTATATAATGTAGTAAAAACTAACAACGATACATCCTTGTGAACACAAAGAATATATCATTATAGGAAAAAAGGCATCGCAAGCTACCCTGCTCTCTGGTACTTCAGGTATTAAGATGCCGTGCAGAATTCGGTGGAATGATAGGGACATATCTATCTACTAGATAAACAGATAGAATAAGAACAATGTGTCTCTGAAATAAGTGTATACATCGATTACATGTTGGTTTACAAATTTTACCAGCAGAAAAATAATTCTGTTAATATATAATGTCTTATTCATTTGATTAAAACAGTGCTTAAGAGGTTAATCATACAAAAACAATTCTACATAATGAGTTTAAAGTTTAAATTAAAAATTTAATAACGAGAAAAAACAGTTAAAGTATCAAAAGTCACCTGAATAAAATAACAATTAAAGTTTAATGTGTACGATATGTAAACACAGTGGTTAATATTTCCTAAAATGTTTGTATTTTTATAAAATTTCTCAACGTAATTTACGAATTGGAAAAAAAAACATTACGGTTTTCGATTTCATTAAATTGCATAAAAATTATTTCAATACTTTAATTAACAATCTTTTTAATAGATTGAATTAAACTATTTTTAAGAGCAAATTATATTTACGCGAAAAACTCACTAAAACCTTCAAAAAGTATTTTTATGTGAGTTACATAAAAATATTTATTTTATTGTCATTGAATGACATAATCTTGCAACTATGACTCAAAAGTATTATAAATACTTTTATATCTGATAACTCTTCGAATATACTTTAAGCATTTCAATTTGCACAACATTCTCAATGGTATGCAATAAGTATAGATGAGATTTTTATTTTTATATTTTAGATCGTCCATCACATTAAATCAAATTGGAAACTAATTTCTTTGTTTTGTATAAACATATGGACAAAACTTTATAATAATGCGTCACATAAAGTCTTGGTGCTATATGCTAAGGACATAATGGTGCATAGATACTTATTCTATGGCTTAACTATAGGTATATTCAAATACATTTTCAACCACGGCATCTGTGCTTCAAAAAATTAATGATTATATTATTTCTCTAACCATTTTTATACTCTCAATCTTAACCACATCAACGGTTTTAAACATTATTGTTCATCAATGTTCTGTCTTTTTCAATATGTATAAATTTGCCAACTAATTAATAGAACAAAATATCCAAAGAATATGTGTGTTATAATTTTGTTAAGTTTAAATATTTTTTCTTAATGTGAATTTTGTTAGAAGTTTTTATTCTATTTATTAAATAAAATGCTCTTAACTCGTTATTACGTTAATACAAATCCAATAATCCAAGCTTTCGAGGTTTGTAGGCTACCATACTTTTCAACATAAGCCAGATCTGCGCGGAATTTATGCAATACCAAATGTGCATGGTAAACACTGCATAAAAGAGAATGTCGGATCTGGAATAATTATCCACCTTCATAATCCAGATGAGTACGCGCGGTAGTTAAAATTCACAGTTGAAATATTGCCAGATTTAAAAAAAAAAATATCTAGTGCCTCGAAGTGAAAAAAAATTGTGAAAGAATTTTAAAAAATGAGGTAGAATATAAATGATGAAACTTAAAATTGTTAAGCTCAAAAACTAAAACCGCTTTTTTGCAGTCTATAAGTTTAGTTAATAAATTACAACTTGGAATCTCTTTTATATTTTTAACTGTGCAATATTAATTCTAATTTTATAACTACTAGAAGGAAGTAAAAGAAATCCAATGGTTTCTCTGAGTTAAGTTTTCTGTAGATTTGTAATAGATTGGGAAGACTTACATATGAATTCAGAAATACTTTAACAATTGTTATATAAAAGTACCTATTTATTAACTATTCTATTATATGGTCGGTAGGACATCAATTTTATCGTAAAAATTTAAGAGTAATATATGTATATTATATATATATATATATATATATATATATATATATATATATATATATATATATATATATATATGTATAGATCAATATTTGTAATTCTTATTCACGTAAAAAATTGTGTGCTTTACTTCAGAGGAGAGATTTACACAAATTTATTCTTCATTAACCCAATCTTATTTATAACCCATATATAACAGAAAACGAAGCATATCGAAAGAGAGATTGTTATATAATCATAATATTCTGGTCTATTCCAATACTTATTTATGAAAGCAATAATAATATTGCTTCATAGGTGGAATTGTGAACAACCATTTTCATGTTTTTAAAGTCAGTTGTTTACTCTAGAAACCTGAACTTCGTTGTGACATGTCAGTGATTAAATATGGTTTTAGCCTGATTTTTATAAATTATTTACTACACATGGTAGAAACCTAAAAAAAATAACATCATCTAAAACGATAAAATAGATTAAAACGAGGTACTGTAAACGAATTTTAACTCTAGAGCAGAATCATGTGACAATTTACGATGAAAAACTTCCTCGAAAATTCTTGTGTCTACATTCAATTAGGGTGCTGTCGATTTATGCGAACAAGTTTTTCGCTTTGCTTTAAAAAGTGCACGATCATAGTTTAAAACTTTCACTTTCATATTTTATCCGTGCAATCTTTTTTAAAGCGTTTGTAAGTAACCAATTTATATTATGTGCTTCACTACTTTCTGTGCTTTCATTTAACCTGGGTTTCAATGATCTTTAGCTATGATTGGATTAAACAAGCTTTTATGTTGCTGGTATTACTCTAGAGTAAACCTTCATTGTTTATTGGTGTTGGAAATGAGCTAATTTTTAACCTTTTTGCTAGTTTGTCAAATTTAATTTTAAATTGTGCAAAAAATGGACACATCTTATCATTGCGGTTACAGAGTGAGTCTGACATGTTGTTGCAATTATTACTCGTTTCCCTGTGCTTACAGCAATAAATTTTACTCAAGGTTAGTATACAAAACACAAGTTTTAAAAAGGTGTTAAGTCTTTAACAGATGACTTGTGAAAACGAGATGATAAATACGAAGAATTTTTTCTTCAATATGTTCATATACAATATATTTTCTTTTACAGAAAAATTAAGATTAATTTCTTAACTTATATATATACTTATATATACACACACACACATATATATATATATATATATATATATATATATATATATATATACCCCCGGGCTCTTTACTAAATATTCTATTATTTCCAAAAATATTATGGGGTATTGCAAACATTTTTATCCATCTCTGGTACTAAACTGCACTACTAAATTATAGGCTTTACAGGATATTGTGATTTTATACACAATTCAACAAATAAAATGTAAAACAAAATTAAACGAAAGTTACGAACTTGAAAAAATATTACATACTACATAATAGTGCTTGAGAAAACGTGCATATTTCCTTCCTTTTACGGAGCTGATACCAATTTTCCCTAATATTTTGCTGAATCAGACTTTGCACCCTTATGAATTACAGTGACAATCATGAATCGATTGTTTTAGGTTCATGACTGTGGAAAGCATACGGTATCTAACACGGAAAAGGCGTTTCGATATAAGTGAGAACTTTTATCGTCAGATGTTAATTCGAGATAAGAAACTTATATATGTTCACGTGTATATGTATATATATAGATATATGTATAAACATATATATATATATATATATATATATATATATATATATATATAAATGTGTGTATATATGAACATTTTATTAATTAAAATGATATGTATTTACATTTATAAAAAAATATATATGTGAACAGACTTGGATTATTTGTCCAAAAGCGTGAAGTAAAACATTTAAATATAATGTGTGCAAACAAAATATAGTAGATCACTCTTGTGTACGCATTCGAATTGCATTAGAGACGCCTTATTTTAAAGTAACTAGTAACTGTAAGTAACTAGTGCCTAGTAACTTTTTTATGAGGAAAGAGGTTTTAGTTTTGAATAGAAAACTAAAGAGTCGAGCAATAATGTCCTTTTGACAAAAATATCAGGTAAATAATTGGTATTTATTAATATGAAGAAAAATTCGCTTAACCATATATATATTTCGTCGTCTCGCGACTTCGCATACTGAAATAATGCAAATCCTTGTTTGTTCCCAAGTGCTTGAAATACCCTCGGAACTTAATGGCGTTCAGCATATGGAGTTAAGATAAATACGTACATATCTGCGTACAAAATTGAAAACAAAACAAAACTATAGAAACGTTGAACGTTAACGACGAACGTTGAAATTTCGGGAAGTTTAATTATTTTCTGAAGTATTTGAAAACAATCTTAATAATACTTTTTTAATTACAATATCAACCATTTTTTGTTCTTCATAAAATATCAATAAATGAAGTATTTTTTTGGATATGGTAAGCGAAAAACGTGTTTACTGCTTTTAATATAATTTTGCCCAATACCTATATAGTTTCTTCAACCAATATCTGTCAATTATTTATGTAAGATATATTTGCAATAAACACAGAATTATAGGATATAAATCTAAAGCTACGGTTATGTACATATTTTTCACATTTCTTGAACTTTTCATGTTATTAACTAACGTTTACTTCTATTAAAAATTACAGACGAATTTACAAGTAGATGAAGGAAATAAACCTTTTTTATTTATTATCAAATTAAACAGTAATCTTAAAAAATATAAAATTATTCCATATATGTTTACTTCAAATTTTACAGATATATTCCCATTCACATCACGTTAATATATTTAACATTGTTTTCGTTGCTTATGTTATAGCTTTAAAAGTAATGTGGTTATTGCGATATTTTTTTCAAGATAAGATTATATATTGAAAATAGTAAATTATATAAAAAAAATAGTACACATTACAGCTTCAAAATAAAAAGTGAAGCCTCCATATATATTTAATATGCTGAACATAACTATACAGTTATGAATATTGTATAAGAATACTATTCAAATATGAAGGTATGTAAAAATAATAGAAATAGATTCACCTTCCATTTTTAGCATTCGCTAGCAACGACAAATATTTTAATTCAGGCAGGAACAGAAAAAAACACATCACTGTTTCAGTTGCAAACAGTGAACTAGTGATAAGTGTTAACAGAAACAATGATGTCAAAATGTACCTATCACCCAAAAAATATATAAATAAGAGAATTTTAAAATATAATATGTTGATTGAAATTGGTAAATGAGAAGTTAAGTGGATATAAATATGCTTGCAAATTCTCAAACAAACTATAATAAAGGCGCTCCTGCTTTTTTATATTAAAATATTAATAAATTAGAATTTGGAGAATTCCGATGAATGAGAAAAATAGTTGGAAAACGTTAAATTTTGGAAAAATTTATAATTATTTAACGAGAACACCAAGCATGAACTTATTCTAAGTATGCTGAAAAGAAAGACGTACTAATTATAGGGATTATAGAATCATAAGCTTAATTAGGATAAATATCGTGAGAAAGATAACATGTTTAAATATATAACTTGAAAATCCCTTGTGTCTATAATACCAATTATGGAGATATCATTAAAACCAAAAAAAAGCAGGGCACTTGAAAAATTTAGAATTTACAAAAACAGTCGGAGCTTTTAATATATTTGCGTCTATTATATTATATTAAAAATTTTTCATAATATTATAGGTTTAATAACCACAAATATGAGTGTCAAACCTATAGTGCGTTAACCGCAAATCTGAACCACAAATTTGAAAAATTTTCATCCTTATTAAAACTTCTCTTTTTTACAATAAATATACTAATCATACACAATATTGAAACATGGCTAGCGTAACTCATTTTAAATTGTTAATTTTTTAAGTAAATCAAATTTAATCAATGAGCACCGCAGAATACATTCAAGTAACCGGTTTAATCTTCTAGATATTTAAAATAGTATGGTTATTGATAATAGGGAAAAAATGGATTCATAAATATTGCATATTACTTCAAAAAGAAATTAATTCTGCTTAAAATAAATAAATTGTGTTACTTCTCCATATGAACAAAGTTTAAAAATCATAGTCTAATAAAATAAATATTAAACGCATCACGTTTTACTTTTGTCTATAAATGTATTTAAACGTGCTTTGACGGTATTTGTAGAATGTATATCGCAATATTCGAGTATGTTTAGTTTCTTATCTTATTTAATTAAAGTTTTTGGCATTTTGTAAGGGACAACAAAATGGAAAGTAAAATTTCCGACATTTATGCAGATACAACATCGGCTTCTCGTCAAGTTTTCTGAATTTATCTAGTGGACAAAACCTCACAGACATTAACTTCTGCGTAAAAAGAGAAAATACTTTATTTTTCAGTCGCTTCCTCCAGTTTTTTGTCTATTCTTTGAATATTTCCTTTAACTATGTTGCCTTGTTATTCTTATGATTCCAAGTAATATATTTAAATATTGGCCAATAATTATGGGAAAATCTTGAAAATAGTATTCCTTCCGCACTTTTGTTCTTAAAAATTAATCTAATTATCGATTTCACTTCTTTCATTACTTATTTCATATATTTTCGTTTAAATACTTCAAATAGGTAATTTTGACACCCCTATAAAACAAATTCCAAAAATGTGATTTATGTAAAACTTTTCTATCTTTCCTTTTGTCTATTAAATGAATTGCAGTGAAAGTATTTGGGAAATAAATAAATATTAAGCGTTTAATTTCCGTTCAGTGTCGGTTAAGTATGCTGATAATTAAACAATTCCGGAAATAAAATAAAACTAATGTCATATAAATTTTTATTACAATACTCTCTAAGTCCTTATTTTAAATGTTTTATATATGTTTGTCAGTATATAAATACCATACTTCTTATTTATACAAATGGGTTTCATGTGTTATAATTACCCAATATTCAAACACAAATGTTCTTAGTAACCTTCCTCATAACAGGAAAATATGTACGTGCTTTTAAATTAATTTAAAAAAAAATTCTGAAATACCGTATTTAATTTGTTATCGTTGTAATTACATATCTCTTCAATCTTATTCGAGGTTATTTTTTCCTTCGTAGTACTTTAATTGACTAGAGGAAAATTATCGCAAAGATACAATTCTTTTGTTTTGAAAAATTGCTCATTATTTAAGAATAACAATATGACCTAAAACAGAAAGACATTACTTCATACTGACGTATTAATTAAAAAGATGTCTAATTTTACAAAGTAGCTATTTGTTGAAGAATCAAGGATACTTAGTATACAGGTATTAGGAACATTTTAAAAATTGTATATTGTGACGGTTTTTCAAAACAGCAAAGAGCAAAGAATTGACAAGTAATATATATTTTGAGCTATTCATTATACGTAAATAATAGAGTAATTTAATGATAAATCAATTTATTCTACAAATAGCATTAATATTTTGTATGTTAATCGTTTAACGTTTATATTTTTTTAATACCTATGCTATTTAAAAAGTGCAACAAATCTCGAAAATCGAAAACGGCAACCTGCTACATACCTTTGTTAAAAATCTTTGCAATGCTCAAAACAATATATTAATTAACATATTGTACTGAATACAATTTGCTCCGTTTTTATGTATACAAGTAGCCGTAGTAAATAAGACACCTCATACTGACACCGTTAGAATGGCATAGATTTATCAAAACTGTATAGAACTTATCACATATTATTAAGTAGAACCATTCACAACTAAAATGCGATTAAAGAAGAGAAAAAGCGCATTTTATTCAACTACGCATGCGAATTATGTTACAAAATCTTCATTATTTAAATTATATTATTTATATATGATTTATCCCTACTATTACGACTCCATTTAAATGATTTATTTCATTATGAGAAATCCAAGATTATTTTATGTCGTTTTTAATATCAGTATAACTACAATTTTCTTTTTTTTCTCCCCCGATTTCAATTTACATTTTGATTTTACAGTCATAGTGGTTTTAAAGTCAACAGTAGCTTTTTTACATATCTATAATTCTGTAGGTGATCATTTGATGAAATAACACATTTAAGCTTACTCTGGATTGAAGTTACAATTGCAATATAAAATTGTATCAAATACTCATTTTAAAATAAAATAATCTTCACAATTAAATGAAACTACGTGATGTAGTATTATTTCTACTTTCTTTAATTTCTTTACCACGACCTAGGTTTCGTTGTATTACAACATCTTCAGGTGGGATATAAGCAAAGATTAACTCTTAGGAACAACCAACAGCATTTATATGTTTCAAACACAATAGCGGAAGACTGCTTTCTGCGGATTTTTCCATTGTTTAAGTTAGTGAGTTTATTGCAGGGGTGCAGACTAGGTTTTATTATATTACAGAGAGTTATACAATGTACCAGTATTTTAGTGAGGGTAATAAATTCAATTGTTGTTATTATGTGAGGTTATACAATGCAAACTTTACGGTGTATGTAATAAAATTAAATGGAAGTTATTATCGGTAAAATATTTGGACAAAAGCAAGGGTATTTGAAAGTAAGGCCAAGGTAATACACTAATTCTACATATCTTATTATCGGTAATATATTTATACAAAAGAAAGGGTATTTGAAAGTAAGGACAAGGTAATACACTAATTCTACATATCTCCGGTTTTGTGTATTCATATATTTATATATTTATTTCTTTTAATTTTTTGTTTTTATTATATATACTTATATTTATATGTGTATTAGAGCTGAAACAATTTCCAGGGTACTGTAGTATCAATGTTTTATATTTATATTATATCTAGAAGATATTAAGAATGGGTGACGATATTATATTTAGTTGTTCATTTAATATATTGACCTTGATATCTTTTTTATATCTGTTTATTTCTAATGTTTCTAGGATATTAAGTTTATTACCTTTCGTATTTATTTGTAATATATAGGGGGAATTATCAGTATGGGGTGATGGTTATTTTAAATGAGATGTTTAGCAAAGTGAGATGTGTCTGGTTTATTGTTTCGCCAGCTGGCGAAGTGTTCTTTATATCTTGTTTTAAAATCTCTTCCTGTTTGACCTATGTATACACTATTACAATCGTTACATTTAAGTTTATAGATACCACTCTTTTTATGTTTATCTATTTTTTCTTTATTATTAATAAGGGTTTTACCCAAGTTATTTAAGGTAATATACGAGCATGTCATATTATTTATATTTTTATTATTAGTTAAGAGTTTTCCTAATTTGAATGATACATTACCTATGTACGGGATATATTTATAGTAATGTTATTATTATTTGGTACGACCGGGTATATTTCTTGTATTAGTATTTTTCTTAATTTATTATGGTACAGTTTTGTGGCAATTGATGGGTCATAATTATTATTTGTTGCGATTTGTTTTATAGTTTTTATTTCTTTACGTAGATTAGGTTTTTCTAGAGGGATGGTTAAAGCTCTGTGAATCATGGAATGGAAGGCTACTAACTTATGGGACCAAGGGTGTTGAGATTGACCATTAATTATGGAGTCTGTAAATGTGTCTTTTCTGTATATACTAAATTTATGTTTCAATCTCAAGACCCTTGGCCCCATAAGTTAGCAGCCTTCCATTCCACGATTCACAGAGCTTTAACCATCAATCTAGAAAAACCTAATCTACGTAAAGAAATAACTATAACACAAATCGCAACAAATAATAATTATGACCCATCAATTGTCACAAAACTGTACCATAATAAATTAAGAAAAATACTAATACAAGAAATATACCCGGTCATACCAAATAATATAACATTACTATAAATCTATTCCATACATAGGTAATGTATCACTCAAATTAGGAAAACTCTTAACTAATAATAAAAATAAAAATAATATGACATGCACGTATATTACCTTAAATAACTTGGGTAAAACCCTTATTAATAATAAAGAAAAAATAGATAAACATAAAAAGAGTGGTATCTATAAACTTAAATGTAACGATTGTAATAGTGTATACATAGGTCAAACAGGAAGAGATTTTAAAACAAGATATAAAGAACACTTCGCCAGCTGGCGAAACAATAAACCAGACACATCTCACTTTGCTAAACATCTCATTTAAAATAACCATCACCCCCATACTGATAATTCCCCCTATATATTACAAATAAATACGAAAGGTAATAAACTTAATATCCTAGAAACATTAGAAATAAACAGATATAAAAAAGATATCAAGGTCAATATATTAAATGAACAACTAAATATAATATCATCATCCATTCTTAATATCTTCTAGATAAAATATAAATATAAAACATTGATACTACAGTACCCTGGAAATTGTTTCAGCACTAATACACATATAAATATAAGTATATATAATAAAAACAAAAAAATTAAAAGAAATAAATAAATAAATATATGAATACACAAAACCGGAGATATGTAGAATTAGTGTATTACTTTCTTATCTAGAATTATTGTTAACCGGAGATATCTAGAATTAGTGTATACTTACTTTCAAATAACCTTGCTTTTGTATAAATATATTACCGATAATAAGATATGTAGAATTAGTGTATTACCTTGGCCTTACTTTCAAATACCCTTGCTTTTGTATAAATATATTACCGATAATAAGACATGTAGAATTAATGTATTAACATGGCCTTACTTTCAAATACCCTTGCTTTTGTACAAATATATTACCGATAATAACTTCCATTTAATTTTATTACATACACCGTAAAGTTTGCATTGTATAACCTCAGATAATAACAACAATTGAATTTATTATCCTCACTAAAATACTGGTATATTGTATAACTCTCTGTAATATAATAAAACCTAGTCTGCGCCCCTGCAATAAACTCAATAAAATAAACAATTTAAAAATCCGCACAAAGCAGTCTTCCGCTATTGTGTTTGAAACATATAAATGCTCTTGGTTGTTCCTAAGAGTTAATCTTTGCTAATATCCCACCTGAAGATGTTATAATACAACGAAACCTAGGTCGTGGTAAAGAAATTAAAGAAAGTAGAAATAATACTACATCACGTAGTTTCATTTAATTGTGAATAATGCATTTCTACAAAATTAACGCGAAATATATTCAATATTTAAAATAATCTTAATACTATATAGGAATTTCTAATGCGTTTAATAGACAAATTTGGGAATTGGATTTTTCGATTACTTGTTTCAGAATACTAGTAGAATAGATATACTGTAACACCTGTTAAAGGAATCACTCTACATATTTATAACTTTCTTCTAGCGTCTAAAGTTTTCATTTCATCGTGATAAAGTATTAAGTAGCAAGCTTACAAATAAAATCATCATATAAATGTTTCGGATCTTTAGTAGAAAATTGTTTTTTTCTCATTTTACCAATTCTCAATCGACTTGAATACTTTCTTGATGCTTCAACTTAGACCCGAGTTCGAATTATTAATAATTTGCTAAGCTTGCAAAGAGAATACAATACATACACACAAACACAGACACACACACACGCTCATACGCACTCGCATACACACACACATACACGCACATACGCAAGCACGCATATGCACACGCTCACTCACACACATATGCACACGCCCAAGTCCATGCCCACGCCCACGCCCACGCCCACACCCACGCACACGCACACGCATACGCACACGCATACGCACACATACGCACGCATGCCCGCACGCACGCACACACAAACGCACGCACGCACGCGCACGTATGCCATCAATAGTGGACAGATTAATTACATTCCGTATCATCACCTTCAAAATTAGGTTCATTGTAGGCATTGCGGCGTTCAATTCTCGCTACATATCCTGTTTCGGTTGCAGCTGTTGTATAAAGAATTTAAATCAGTTTTTTCAAAAAATCGACAAACGCAATAATTAGATATCAAATATTTTTTGTTCACATATAAATTTTCCTTTCACCTCGTATTCATGTTTGGAAAAAAATTTTGTGGTCTCAAAACGCTGTTTCATATGTCATATTTTCATTTCCATGCCGAAGCTTATATAATCAGGGTATTAAAATATTTGTGTACTGTTTATGAAGTTGTGAATACTGTGGAGTACTGAGCGATGGATCAAATATGTGAGAACGCTATGTAGAAATACAAAATAAAGGCTAAATGGAATTGGAATGTAGATTTTATATTTTTAGTTGAAACTTTAGCGATAAATAAAATTTATAAACTACGATAAACACAAATATCATATATAATAGAATCGGAGATATTGTGTGCAGTATATACTAAAGTATGCTAATTAAAGTGGTTCATGTCTTTTACTTAACTGTTCAGTCTTAATTTAGATAATACTAGTAAAAAATCAAATTAAAATAAATTTAGGCTTTTTTCATAGCATCCTTTTAAATTTTCATCGCTAATAACAAAATTACCAATTTTTTCAAGCAATTAAAATTATATCTTACTTTTCCTAAATCCCTCATGCTTTATAAAATAAATTATGGGGACAATTAGATTAAAATGTCACTGAAAATTTTGTTTAAAAATCTGAAAATTGTAATATATTCTAAATAACTACAACTATTGGATATTATATATTATACATAAATTATCTAAAATTCCAGTATTATGAGACCAAGTTCAGCCGAATAATTTAATGTAATTCTTACGAAATTGTTATGCAAGATTTTGTTTTTACCACAAAGAAACCATTTTTAAAAAAATTAATTATACATTGTATTAAAATAATGGAAAATTATTCCATTTATAGAATCTCTTAAGAATCTTTTATTTCAAGGATTACCTTTGTGTAAATAGGAACGAATCAGATTGCCAGTACTTAAGTAGCTTGCCACGAGGGTTTGGACGACTCATTGTTTCCAAGGGATCCTTGGTGATATGGTAATCCCCAACGAAGGTTACCGTTGACATGTATGTGATTAAAAGTTTGGATATTGAGTGAGTTTCTCTTATTCGATTCAATCAACTGAATTATGATTAAGGAGTGTTTACAATTAAGGAGTGTTTTGGTTTCAAATTACACCTGCTGAAAGTTTCTTTCCTGTACACTTATGATAATACTAATCATAAATTTAAATATTTCTACTAATGAAATACTTCCAATTATTTCTAGGATCATGATTTGTGTAATGAGAAATATTAAAAAGACTGTAATATTAAAAAAGTAAGACTTGTGATATAGTTTTAACCGGTACAAATAATCTAGCATTGCCTTAATTGTATAAGTTTACAGTTCAAGAAATTCGGCAAGAAAAAATTAAATTCCATCAGAAACATTTCTATGAAAAGTGCCAATTTCTTCGTCATAAAACTAGCCTTAAAATAATTATAAGACCAGTCAAGATTTTGTAGAGATTTACTAGGTATGTATTCCTCTGTATTCCTTAGTCATATGATAGGATTTATAAAATATATTTTTATCTTCTGAGGTACGGAAACCTGAAAATAAGATCAAGCTCAGAATAATTCCTCTTTATTCCTAAATATCTTAGAGGATCATGGGAGAGTAGGGACAATTATTATCAATGGATCCTTATATTGACGAGTGTTTTTATGCGTGTGATAAATTAGTATGCATTTTTTCTTACTTTATAAAAACTCCTCACTGACAAAATGGTGACGGGCATAAACTCAAAAGCATAGAAAATAATACGTAAATTTTATAGAAATGTAAATCAAATCAAGTTATAATGTTTAAAAAATCCGTAGTCTTTTTATTGTATATGAGCTAATATTACAATAAAATAATTAAACAAATAACAAGGTGAATAATGCTTCCTGCAAATCAATTTTAAGTTTATTTCTAAATCGCACATACACGTGAACAATTTTGATATATAATTTTTTTTTACTTTTTGTCCTTACACCAATTGAAAGTTATTCCCATATATATATATATATATATATATATATATATATATATATATATATATATATATATATATATATATATATATATATATATATATATATATATATATATATATATATATATATATATATATATATATATATATACATCTAGCGGTGTTTGAATAGCACAATCGATGAAGGTAAACAGATGGTGATGTTACTTTGAAATTCCAAAGTCGTTGCTCGATTGTTGTGGAGAAAATGCCTAAGTGCATATATGATCCCCTATAGATCTGATTTACTTACTTTTACATTGTTAAAATGACTGTACGTAGAAATCCATCAATGCTAAATGAAACTTGTTAGGTACGCTGAGATAGATTTTATCTTCGTTTCTAAGTAACAATTTATAAATTCCATAGTTATTCTTTCATTGGTATTCCAAACAAAACATTCATATCAAATTTCAAGTTTCCAGATCTTTTGGAATTAACCTACAAATTTAATGATTTTTTATGTCAAATTGCAATAATACCATATAACCTTGTAATCTTCCGATATGCTAAGCAATTATATATATAATAATTAATATAGAAATAAAATTTGATAGAAATAAAGATAGAGTCTTAGTAAATGAGGATATGGAGATAAAGGTGCCATAATAGGTGCTTAGGGTAAAGGGTGCATTAATAGAGCTTAGGGTAAAGGGTGCAAAGTCCAATAGTGTTTCTCGGAATATATCGATTGATGTATTTTTTTAACATCTTAATTATTTCTAATGTTTTCTTATAAATAAAAATTCAAAGGAAAAATAATTTGGATCTTTACATTACTTGAAAAAATTATGTACAATGAAATTTTCACTACTACATATTCTTCGTATGGTTAAGATCACTGAAACGTAAGTTATTGTATAAAATTAAACTAAATATTAAACTTGTCTAATTACATGAGAAGTTTCATGGAGAAATACAAACCTGTTCGATGCCAAAGAGACTTGAGTATTTTGTATAAAAAATATAACAAATTCCACTGCAGATATATGTAACAATTACCATTGTTGTGTCATCATTACACAACAATGGTAATTGCATGACACAACAATGGCAACATCTTCAACAACTGCGAATCATTAAGTCTAAAAGAGATTAGTTAAAATAAATTTTATTAGTTATTTATAGTATAGAAATAACTATAAACAATGCAAAGAAAAGCAATGTGGGGTAAAACGGTATTTAAACTATTTACTAGCAAATATGTTAGTTTTAGTAAAAATTACGTACCATGTAATCTGTAGCAATGCTGATTTTTTATATCGTGGTGAACTGTAAGATATTTCATTCATAGTAATAATTTTATCATGTGTCGTTTTACATTTTTAAGTTTCTCATATGCAAAATTTTAAATAATATTAATATAAACAAAGTGGGATTTGTTTGATAGTGGAAATGGTACTTGTTTTTTATTTTAAATTAAGCAGTCCTCCATTTGAAATAAATAATACAACAACACGGTTTTAGGTTTTTTAAAAGTTGAATTGTTTGATATTTTTATTACAAAATACAAAAAATTTTCAAACTTCACTTTCATTTAATTCATTGATATCATAGTGCAATGATTTCACTTATGAGACATAATGTAATTAATTTTTATGACGATAAGCATTATTAGAATCTACTTATTTTTTCCAGTTAAACGTATGATTCTTAAAATCGCTAAATATAGCGCATTACAATCAATAAAGCTCAATCGCGCTCCTCGGTTTCCGTATGTTCCATGATGTGTAAATTTATAGAATACTAAAATGAATATGCTACGATATTTTTATTATTTTGTCAAGTGTCACACATTTGTCTGTCTGTTCATTTCTTACAAAAACGTTTATCATAGTCGTCTTTCACAAAACCCGCTTGACTTAGAAATTTGACATGGCAGTAAAGTATGTTAATCAGCAGATATTTCGATGGATATTTTAGCTAAGGAAATTAAGTTCTCAATTTTTTTAAATTTTTTAAAAGAAAACTTTACATATCAGGGAACGAAGTGAATATTCAATAAAAACCTCTAAAACACGCGTATCGTTTCAGGTTTCGTCCATAATAGCCACGGTGGGCTTGGTGTTTGCAATACGTAGTTTCTCATATCAATAGATTGGCGCTGTTTCCTGTCACTGGTCTCTGGCCTTTAAGCTGTTCAATTACAAACACTATCCAGCCTCATTGGACAAATGGCTAGAAATCTAACCTGGCCCTTCTGGTACGTTGCACTGCCAAAAGCTGTAAAACTTTGACAGAGGCAATAAAAAACGCCGTCAAGAATGTTTTTGCAGTGTTTCATATTGAGTTATTGAAATCATATTTAAGAAGTACTAACATCCAAAAGGCAAAGGTATTTAAAAATATTTTTATTAAGCGTTAAACGAAATTAAATGAAATAAATAATATTTATCATATTCTATTCATACAATTGGTATACAAATAATTGAAGTTTGTTTTTTTCTTCTTTTACCATGTAACTTATAAGAGTGAACAATTAGCGATTTCAGAAACGTATTGGAGATAATTTTTCTTGGTTATGCATTATATTATGTCAGCGTGATGATAATAGATTACAAGTAACAGTAAAATGCATTTAATGTATGTATTTGTGCAGGTTCTGAAAAAAGACCAATAAAATTAACTCTAGACTCAAAATGCAAAGAAACCCGTGCCATTAAACAATGCGCAACAGTTTATTTATTTTGTTATGATAATTACAGTAGTTAAAATATAAGTTATTTACTTATCTACTTTTATATATCTAAATGATACAAATGGACTTATTGATACGAGAGCATTCTTTTAGAGCCAACCATAACAACAGTTCAGCCACATTCGACGAACGGCCGGGAATCGAACCCGGGTCCACGCGGCACGCCGCATCGTCAAACACCGTATGCCTTGTGATCAACTCAACACACCATGGTGACGATAAAAAATAAAATAATGATTAATAGTGGGAAGTCCATTCCCCTATACCAATATCACACCGACAAACAAAAATGGATTTCAAGAAAAGCAGTAAATTAGTAGACTTAGTATAGTTAAATCTATGGGTAAATTACAGACACACATTAACACAGTCTGATATAAATACGGAAAGGAAGAGGGAGGGGGAAGGAGAGATTCTCTAATGTAACCAGGAGATATGCTGAACACAACAATAAATTATCCTTTTCCTCTTCTCCACGACACTTCCTGTCGCGCCTCGGTCCTGAACAATTGACGTTAATCCCGGCGCAGCTTCGCGGGATAGTACGATCCTTTTTCAGACATCGCGTTGATATATTTTTACGCTGCATTAAATAGCGCTGTTATGGTTAATTTTACCAGGTCCAGGCTTCTATTAACCAAAGTATTAGTTTGGAAATGTTTGTGCTGTTTATAAAAATTGTAGCTATTTGTTTTCGATAGCAGCATTAAAAAAACATAGGTTTTGTTTTTATGCGAAAAATGTTATTTACATTTGTATTACAGAAAAAAAGAACTATTATTACAAAAAAAATCTTCGTTGTTCTGCGCAATCCTTGTATATATATATGTTAATTTTTTTCAACCATGAATAAAAGGCGTTGATCTCAACGAATTTGTGAAAAACCCTACTCTCTGAAGAACTTTCTTAGGCATGGCTTGTAATGTAATGGAGTAGATTTCAATACTCCATTAAATACTTTGTCGTGGTAAATAAACCCTGATAGACTTAATTGTTGTTAAGCATGTAATGTTTTAAATGTCGCAGTGATGCTTACAAAATTATGTTCATATGTGGAAAACTATGTACAGAGGATGTGATTTGCACGTGCCGATAGGGAAAATTTTGTCGTTTACACATGATATGGGAAACTAAAGGAAAAATTTTAGTTTCCCATATCATGATCATAGGTATAATTTAGTGATAATTAAGGTTTGATGAAAAGTAGGTGGTTGAATCGTAGGTTTCCACGGCAAGGTCTATTCATAATAGCTATCCAGTTTTCTCAGATTTGTATGCTGAAAGTTTCACATCTTTTGGTAGCGTGTAGTGTACATCAGTTATTATATAGATATATATATATATATATATATATATATATATATATATATATATATATATATATATATATATATTCAACTTATGTTAATTTTAAATCAAAAATTTAAATTGCGAATTTTACAACAAAATTGATATATATATATATACAGTTATAGACGGACTAAAATTGAATACAAGGAGGTGTTCGTGCTGAATATTAAAATGGAGTGATAACCAGAATGAAACATAGGCTTGGACAAAAACATTTAAAAATATGCAAGTGGAAATTTTGTATCGACACAGGAAAAGTCATTAAATGAATTACCCTTAATGGATACTTGTGTAATATGCTTGGTATTTTCGAAATTCCAGTTTATTGAAAATAATAATTTTAATAATAAATTCTGACGTTATGTAAATATAACGCACTTTCTTATGTTTTCCTTCTCAAATATATATTTAATCAAAACTTCTTCCTAATATCATAAAGCCGTACGTAGGATGATTTCATTTAGTACTGATCACAATCAATCATGAATAGCTTCATTTTGGAACTGTCTAATAAAATATTAATTTGACATCTTAGTCGAAAACAGGCCAATAGACGAAGCTGAACTATTTTCGGTATTCAAAATTAATAGCTACATGCAAGGCATACTTATTATGACTTTTATGCCTGTTAAGAAGATATTTATTTAACTTAATTATGGCTAGTCAATTTAAACAGATAAGAAGAACTTTTTTTTTCAAGAGAAATCTCATTAAGTTACCTCATTAGGTCAATCTCATTAATCATAATAATTATTTACTAATAAAAAAATTACTCCAATTTAAAACAATACCAGTAACACATAAAGTGTCAGTACAGCTTTTATAGTTATTATTGTTATTGCGAACACAATTACTCCCAAATCTGTCTCTTTCCAAAAGTTATCACTATATTCGTTCCAAAAATAATTTACCATCATATCACCTTGCAAAATTCAATAGAAGAATGCCTGAAGAATTCTATGTCTATAGCTAAGACATTTTGAATACTCCGCAATCTTTTACATCGTCCTTCAAAATTTGAAAGTTTCCCTACTTACATTTTTGTTTTATAAAAAAATGTATTAAAACGTAATGGGAAATCCTATTTTCAGCCTTTTAATGTTGAGTATACGAGTGATTTAATTTTAAACCTTCATATAAATTAATTATTAAAAATTGTTAAAAAACAAAACACTTTCTATATTAGATTCAGAAAATCAGATTTTATTACTTCCCAAAGCTTCATAAATACTGTACCCTTTCTGATTCCCAAGTATCCGATTAGAAAAATTAATTCACAACCTAAATGTTAGATTCTCCGCCAATTAGCACAGTGAAAAGTCATCTAAAATTTGGAAAACACAAATAAATTTTTTTTTCTCGTGTTTTCATACTTCATGCTGGATATCGTTTGAAAAGTTGGGGACAGAGAAAATTAAACATTTGAATTTTTTTGTAATTTCACGTATAATGTGGATATCATTTAAAAAGGCTGATATTAGTGGTCTCAAAAAAAAATAAAAATTTTTGTATCTCATCTCCAACAAAGAAAACATATCTTCTCCTCTTCTTATAAATTTCCGAAAGTACCATGTTGTTATACCCTTAAAGATTCATAGTCCATGTATTTTTAATTGCGTATGGAATGGAACCCTGGCAGTACCAGTTCTACTTGTGTTTAGAATTTATTATTCATTTAAATTAATGTCTACCTATTTTTTCCATTACCTTAATATTTCCAAAACCAACCCTTTTTTGCGCATTTTAGTATACAAATTAATTTAAGAATATCCTCCTTTATATGATTAACAGAATTTGGTTAAATACAAATAACAATTTATTCTTTGTCCGTAGCTACTTGTGAATATATTGGTGGTCATAAAAAGAGCGGCACATTAAGTGTAGTTAAAAGAAAACAGACAAAATTTTAATTTGTACACGTCTGCTTGATGGACATTAGGAGACTAACAAAAACTTTTAAGAATAAAAATAAAGGAAAATATTAAGTTTCAGGGCGAAATTTTACGCAATAACAAATTTTATCAAAAGTGAAATATACTAAACAATGTCCATAAATACATTTTTGCTTCAAGTAATTAAGTACAGTTTTGTACAGATACATAAATAAATTCATTATTTTATTTAAAACATCGAATAGTGGATTCCCACTTCAATGGCTTGAATTATCAATTCGATTTGGAACTTGTGCATGCACAGTTTAATAAGATTTTGGTATCCACTTTTCAAAAATTTTAAAAATTTGATAGACATGGATGTCAATAATGTATTTTTATTCTAGAAACTCACCCGATTTTATCTGATGTACCATATATTTTCTGTCTTAGTCCAGTAATTAAACCGTGTTTAATTATCTATATCAATAAATATTATTTATTAATAAATTGAAGAACAATTATTTTTTAGTGATTCTAGTATGGTTTATTAACGTTTCGATCGACCGCGTTTTTAATAAGGGATGGTTTGGATGCTCTGTATGATACAATATACATGTTTACCTAAATCATTACTAGATGGCGCTTCTCAATTAGGGTGGGGCCATTTTCTTACCACTATACATTGCATTGATATTGATCGTAAAAATTTTCTTGTTTTATTTCTCATTTTAATTAACAAATATTCCAATTCCCGTAAAATACCTGATTAAATCTAACCTTCATAGAAATTATAAATGTCATATGCGTAAGACTTTAAAACTTTACAATATAAGCTTTATCATAATACCAGCGACCCGTTCCGACTCACTATGTACCGGCAATAATTTATTTGATTAGTACATATTTTTCATTAGTCGACGCAGTCTTGGGCCGTATTTTACGTTAACAAGAAAGTAATTATATACCGCAACATGACACTTGTATTGTTTCAATGTGCTCAGCGTGCCTGTTTCCTTTTTTTATTCCAGTTTATGCGAGCACATCGTACATAACATGGTAAAAATACTTTCGAAAATATTTTGATTCCAACATTTTTAATGTTTCTTAAACCACTTATCTATAATATAAATGTACAAGGCAATCTTTTGACAAAGAACAGCCTACTTCTACTTTATGTTAGTAATAAATGGTACTTAATTGAGATTTTCGATATGCATTTTTTCTTTTATATTCATAGCCTTGCGCTTTATGTCAATAACAAAAATATAATAATGTATGCTCACGATGCGCTTCTTATTTTCTAGAATTTTGGGTGCCAATTTTCCGTCCCTACAATGTATGGGAAAATATATCACATCAAACTTCAAAAAAAATCATACGTCGATTTTCGTTTCTCACAAACGCTTAAAATGACAAAAATATTTATTATATAGAAGATTAATATCTTGACGTAAACTTTGCCAATTGACCCCCTCCCCACTTCTGTTTCTAGACTGGAAAATAGTTATAAATAAAGCATTCTTTCACAGATATTTTGCACCAAAAAAACCGTGCAAGAAAAAAAAATATTTCAATAATTTTCGAATCTTGAAATCGGAAAATGAATTTAATCTAAAATTTAATGTGAAGGCGGGAAAAAGATATTATAAAATAAAGAGCGCTTTGAAATAACTACGGAGACAAAATGAAGGGGATTCCGCTGAATAAATAACTTTTTCGACTGCACCCTCATTAATTTACGTTCAGTACCAACCTCTCCTGTGTGATTTCGACATTATTTTTATTAAACAAAATTACCTTTTAATTTAATAAATTGCGTGTTATTTGCATACAATAATACTTGCAAGTGTAAATGCTTAAGACAATATTTCTTAATTTTTATGAAATATGCTCTTGAAAATATTTTATATTAATATTTAGTAAGTGCTATCAGGTAACGCCGCATTTAAAAATGTATGCTTCATTAAACTCTACCGTTAACATTTCTTCCACAATTTTGCCACATTTTCGAACTTCGCGAAAAGATAGTAGAATAAAATGAAAGTCACATAAAATATATTAATTATTACTTTAGGTTCTGCGATGTAGAATGTTATACTATCGTACTTTTCCTAAAAAATAAATAAGGAAAACACTCCCTACTTCAGTCGTTAAATTATCTATGTAACTGTTTTCATATATTGAATATATATGGCGTTAATTTTGTAGAAATTCATTATTCACAATTAAATGAAACTACGTGATGTATTATTATTTCTACTTTAATTTCTTTACCACGACCTAGGTTTCGATGTATTACTACATATTCAGGTGGGCTGTTAGCAAAGATCTTTGATTAGAAAAGAACTTAAAGAAAGTAGAAATACTACATCAAGTAGTTACATTTAATTATGTATGTAACTGTTGGTATATATAAAGGGTAAGGATTCAATTTACATAGGTGTTTGAAACCTTTCATTATAGGTGTGGTCTATGTTATAAACATCTACTATGAAAATATTTTACTGTCTTCCCTGACAACATCTAAAAGAAGCAAATAAAATATTCGAAAATTTTGAGACCCTAACCACCCGAACATTTAATGTTTAGCAGTGAAAAGATAACCCTATTTTATCATATTATTTATCGTTACGAAATACTAAGCAATGTTTTTCATTCCACAAAGTTTTCTTTAATTAACTAAGGGTATGAAAAAAAAGTTAAAATTAAGATGAAATTTCTAATCCGAAATTACCGTTTCGGTGAAATTATCTTTATGTACTAGAAAAATAATGAGAAAATAGAAGGCAAGGTATTTTTTGGAAAGTAAATTTATATGAAAATAAATAAAAGTCTAAACAATTAAAAGTGAACATTTGTTTATTATGTAGATACTAGTTGACCCGTGCAAATAATTCGCAAATCGAGGAAAGCTAAGATTAAACATAAACAACTTTGAGAAATAATATAGAGATAATTTTATATATAGGTATATGTATGTGTATACATATATATATATATATATATATATATATATATATATATATACATATTATACTTACTAAAAGTAATAGGGTTAGTTATTATTGGAAAAGAAAGATGTCACTCCGCTTTTAATTTCTTCAAATATTCGGCGAATTTAAAATAATGTTATGAATTGAGGAGCTATTTAATCAATAAAACAGCTTCTTTATATACACCCCAGAGATTAAATAATCACTTTTTACTGGGCGACTTAATTAAAAATGAAGTTTCGTAGTAATTTCAATGTCTTTTTCATAATTTTTTTTCCCATTAGTGCAAAAATGATCTGTGAGTCTCTCCGCCTCACAGTCACTTAAAAGAATACTTGTTTGTTATATTTTGCCAGCCTAATAACTTATTATATACAAAACAATCGCGCAAATTTAAAAAAGAGGGAAATTGTAATTTAAAACACTCACTTCCCTCGAAAATACGATGGGCATGTTTTTTACGCCTATATATTCTATTCAACACAATATAACGAATTATTTAATTGCTAGTCGAATCACCAAGTTCTGGAGATATTTTAATTTTTACGTAGTGCTTATTTTAACATCCAATTAAATTATTCACTATATTATATTTTCCACGAATATTTTTTTTCCACGCATAATTTATTTTCCCCGATTTTACTATATTATTAGTTCATTACTTAAGTCTTTGGTACCGATTATCACACTTGATTTTATCGTTGTAATTTTTTATCATTTCGATATTACTACCTTTATAGCATATCAGTCATAATATAATGGTTATCATTAATAGTGACGAATAATTTTGTTAAAAGTTATTTTGAACACACGATTGTAGTATAAAATCAAGTTAACAATAGCCAATCTGCGAACATTTCTTATTCAAATCTAAAATTAAGCCAAATAAGATAAAAGTGCTATTATTGGTCACAATATACATCCCATCGCTTTTTATAATTCACCAACTAGCATCTGAGCTAATTGTGAAAATTTATTAATTTCACTTCCGTCCATATCAAAATAGAAGAAAAGTTTCCAATAAATATCGCTTAAGTCGTTCTATCCTTCGTAACCTCTAAACAATTATATGTCAAAGTATTCACATGCTATAGTTGCCTGGTGTCCTGTATAGCAGGTATTTCCAAAATATTTCTGTATAAGATTTAGCCCAGGCAAGCAAGTCAGCAAAATTGTGTAGAAATAATAAGAACTTAAAATTTTAGCAAGAAGAGCATTATTACACAATCACATCAAAATGGCGAACTGATCGAGCCGATGTGTTGGAAGCGCCATAGCCAAAAGTAACTCATTTGATTATAGGCACATTTATAGCTAATATCGAATACAACTTGTTCTGCTCCTGTTAATTTACTTATCAACTTTTATCGTTTATTTAAAGTTCGTTTTATGTACTTTCTTTGTGCTTTCACTATCTTTTTGTTTTTATGTATTCTCTTTACTTTTTTTTATTAACTTGAAATTCACCCTCGTTCATAACTACGGTTCTATAAATTTTAATTCGTTGAATTTTTAATTATTCCTTTGTAAATATATGGGGTACTATAGTTAGCTTAAATAATCGTATTTCAAAAGTGATTTTTGCTAAAAAAATTAAATTATCTATTTATAGATTGTTAATTATAATATTTTCATGTCTAATAAAATAATAAATGTCAGAGTTTATTTCTAATTTTCTCTATATAACCAATAGAAATGTCAACAAAAGTAACTGGTGATAAAATACTATATAAATTATTGATTAAAAATTAGGTCGGTTTTTTAAACCAATTTAGTGCTATTTGTATTATTTTAAATTATATATTTCATAAGAATAATGAGCTACGTACGGGTTGTAGCAAATTAAAAAATTGTAAAATCTTTTCTGCAGAGTTATTATTAGAGATCTTAAATTTATCAATGCCTTATTATCTGTTTTATAATTTATATTTACATGCACGCATGTATATTGTTATTTGCTAATAATATGTTCGTCAACACCAAGAATTGTACTGGCATCCAACAAGTAAATATAATACTAATTAATTTTAAATAGTCTTACACATTTATTTGATTTATGTCTTAAAATACAAAAAATTCTTCCGATTCGATTTCCTCACTTTTTTCCATAATGTACTTGTACGCACTCTAAATCATATTAGAGTCATATGATAAGTTATCCAAAAACACCGAATAATTTTCTGATATGAGTATATTCTAAACGAAAATTTCATCCATATATCACGAAACGAAGTATATATTCAAAAACATATGTAAAACGCGCGTGTTATTTCAGGTGTTGTCCATAATCGCCCTGATGGGCTTGGTAATTCCAATGCGTATTTTCCAACGCCTTACAGATTGGTATTATTTCCTGTCAGTGGTCTGTGGATTTTAAGCTGTGCAATTACAAATACTATCTAGCCTCACTCGACGAGCGACCAGAAATTAAACCTGGTCCTTTCGATGCGCTGTGCTGCTAAAAGCTGTAAAACTGTTGTCAAGGCAGCAAAAAACGACATTAACAATTTTTGCATAGTTTCGTATTGAGGTATTGAAACACACAAATCGGCAATATTTTTTGTCAACAAATAAAATTTGCTTTTTTTGTTTTACATAACTTAAATTATAATAACTTATAAGAATAAACAATTAATGGTTTCAGAAACCTATTGGCGATCATTTTTCTCGCTTATACATTATATTACGTCTGCGTGATGATTACAAGTTTCAGTAAAATGTATTCAATGTATGTATTTGAGCAGGTTTTGAAATAAGATCAATAACATTAACTAACCATAGACCAAAAATCTAAAGTAATCCGTGCCATTAAACATTGTGCAACAGTTTATTTATTTTATTGCGATAATTACCGTAGTAAAAATTAAAGTTATTTATTTATTTTTTTATCTACCTTCATGTACCTAAATTATACATATGGAGGACTTATTGCTCTTATCGCAAACCATAAGACCAGTCCAGCCACATTCGACGAACGGCCGCGAATCGAATCCGGGTTCCCACGGTGCACCGCAAAAGGCCTTATGCCTTGTGATCAACCCAACAAACCACGGCAACGTCGAAAAGATAAAATAATGATTAAAAGTGGGAAGTCCGTTCCCCTATACGAATATCACACGGACAAATAAAAACGGATCTCAAGAAAAGCAGTTAAATAGTAGATTTAATTTACCTAATCTATGGGTAAATTACATACACACATTAACACAGTCTAATATAAATACGGAAAGGAAAGGAGGAGGGTGAAGGGGATGTGGTGGGGGGGGGGAAATATAAAATTATAAATAAACTTTCTAGACTTATGATATAAATATTACCAATTATTAATAGGTATAATCAGTTTTAGTAACGGACAATTTTATATTACAATAATTTTATTGGATGGGGCGTAAGAAATGAAGTTTTAATTTCACGAATATACATTTTTTATAGAATGAAAAGTGAAAATATTTAATGTTATCAGTTTAATTATGTTTTCTTTTTCTGTAAAACTTACTTTATATTCATAATCTATACAGACCCATCTTAGTAATGAAATATTTATTGTCTTTAAATGTTTTTTTATTCATGTTAATAAAGTAAATATACTTCTAGTAGTTTTGTATACTCTATAGGTATACCTCCAAATTCATGTGTGGAAAACTACTCCTTATTACTTTATGATTTTTACGTGCCCAAAGGGAAAGTTTCGTCTTTTACACGTCGTCTTTAGTTTCCCATATCATCATCATGATAGGTATAATTTAGTGAAAATTAAAGTTTGAGTAGGTTTCCACAACAAGGTCTATTAAATTATCTATCCAGTTTTATCAGATTTGTATGCTGAAAGTTTTACAGAGCTGGGGCCACTTAGTTGCCTGTCTCATTTTTTAGTAGCATGTAGTGTACATCAGCTCTTATGTATATACATTCAACTTATGTTAATAAAACCTGATGTACTTACGTTCACGAATTTTATATCAAAATTGAGATATTTTATATTGCAAAAAACTGTTGGATTTGCAATTATAGACGCACTAAAAATTAGTACAAGGACGTGTTCGTGCTGAATATTAAAATGGAGTGATAATAGGAATTAAACATAGGCTTCGACATAAACAAGACATGCGTTTAGTTAAAGATATGGAAGTGGAAATTTTGCATCGACGCAGGAAAAATCAATAAATTAATCGGCCTTACCGGATGTTTGTATTATATTCCTTAATATGCTCGATATTTTCAAAATTTCAGTTTATTGGAAATAATAATTTAATTTAACAAAAAAACTTTAAATAATATATTCTAACGTTGTATAAATATAACGCAGTTTCTTATGTTTTCCTTCTCAAATATATATTTAATCATAACTTCTTCCTTATAAAAAAAAACCGTAAGTGGAATGATTTCATTTAGTACCGATTACAATAAATCATAAAAAGTTTCATTTCGGAACTGTCTAATAAAATATTAACTTTATTTTAATCGAAATCAGGTCAATAGACTAACCTGATCTATTTTCGGTATTTAAACTTAATATCTTCGTGAAAGGCATACATTTTATGACTTTTATGCCTATTAAGTAGGGATTTATTTAACTGAATTATGGTTAGTTGGATGCGCCCTTAAAATTAAAAGGTTTCTCAAAATCAATCAAGTTATTTTCATAATAATTTTAACGTTCATATTTCTTGCTTAATTTTAAAAGAGAGCCTTTTCATAATGGATATATGCGACCTTCCCAATATTCGTTACAAAATACGCTTAAACTTTTTTATTATTTGATTCGACTCAGTGATGCTACTTACAGCGGATATACGAAAAACATCAAGATAAAAAAACTGCTAACTAAAATATTCTTTCAAACTTAAAAACATCATTTTCTCAAGATCTAATAGTGAAAAATATAAGACTATTGAATAAAAGGACAGGTAATATTAAGCATAACAAAATGAATGAAAAAGTAATTGAGCGGAAATTTTTTTCCAATAGTTTGGTCTAAATTTTTTATATAATTTAAACTGATACGAAAAACTTTTTTTTCAAGAGAAATCTTATTAATAAAAATAATTATTTGCTATTAAAATAATTACCCAAATTTAAAACAATACCAGTAACACATAAAGTGATAGTACTAATTTTATAGTCATTATTGTTATTGCGAATACAAATGCTTCCAAACCTGTCTCTTTCCAAAAGCTATCACTATATTCATTCCAAAAATAATTAAACATCATATCGCCTTGCAAAATTCAATAGAAGAATGCCTGTTTTTCCAAGCATATGATGAACTACACGATCCACTTATATAATAAAATAGGTAATATTTTTATTGTACCCGAGATGCTGGGATTTATTTAATCCTTATATTGTACGTTTACTCACATACATCTATAAGATTGCAAGAAATTATTTTATACTTTCATGTACAATTGCAGGTAAAATTTCCATTTACTCTTTAATACTTTATTTTTAAAGCAATTTTTTATTAAATATTGCACAGAATCTAAATATTTAATAAAATACCTAAACAGCGACCAAACTAAAAATTAGTTTCGTTTTAAAATAGTAATTAAGTCAATTAATTTTATAGACCGATTTTAAATCTCTAAATCCACCGCCTAACTGCATTTAGTTACTCCGGCAGTATTAATTAAATGCTTCATTAATAATCGGTACGGCAGCGATGTGTTAGATCTACTTCGTGTTCCGTCACTAACTGAAATATTAATGGAAATTTTGACAAATTAATTACAGCGTGCAATATGTGTGTCATGTATGACAGTATCGGTTTTCAAGGATGTCAGCGCTCCCCTTTGTCCGTAATTTAGTTTTAATTTAATAGAATACTGAAAGAGACACAACCAAATCTCACAAATAACCTTCAATATATAAACCTTTACAATAAATAACTAAAAACCCAACCAAGTTACTCAACAACGGCTTGATACATCATTAGCCATATATGTTACGTCAATTAAAAAGAAACTTTACACGAGGTCTATCAGTGTGTATCGGAGCGGGGGGGGGGGGGGGGGGGTAGGGGGGTAGTTGGGAGGGGCTTTTGAGTTATATAAATTTGATTTTTGTTTTCAGTGTATCAGAGTTTGATGCAGAATAAAATATTGATGTACTTAAAACCAATATAACTTTCTTCTTATCTTTCAAATTATTGATAATCGCCAATACTTCTTGAACGCCTTATAAATACAAGATATTTAGACGCTCGAGATTTAACAGTTAAAATTTAGAAGGTTTTTTGAAATAAACAAATATACCGCCAAGAGTGATATTGATCCGGCATTTATTTCGTATGTTTTCTTTGATATTGAAATAATTTTAAAGTTTTTCTCTATTAATAATTAACATCCTTTTTATATAGTTACTTACCACTTTTAACATTAAATTTGCTATAGGTTAAGTACGTCCTACACAATTACGTTTATGTGCATTTATGGAAAGAACGATTAGAGAAAGGTACAAAAATAATAAGTATCAGGTATAAAAACTTACAAAATTATAGTATCGTATCATCAAAATTAACAAATATAGTACAGGCATAACGGACTATGTTTAAGACTATTCGCAAGCTATTACCTAGGAATGTGTATATATAAAATCACTTGCGCACACTATCTCGCATGTCGTAAACAAATAGCGCTATAAATGCATGTAGAACAATTATGTATTGTTCATCTAACTTTTCGCAATGATTCATTAGATGATTTAAAAATAAAGTAACAGATAAAATTAAAGATAAAAAAACTAAAAACGGATTACAGATACCAATTATAGTAATTATTGGTCTCTTTATTTCAACTATGGGAAACGAAAATCAAATGAATTTTGGTCCTTTAAAAGAAATATTTACAAAATGATTATGGCATTATATCTTTCCTTTTTTGTTTTACTTTTCGCCTTAGTTGGCCAGCCACTTTAGATGCAAGCAGATTGTCTAGGAAGTCTTCAATCATTCAACTTTTTTTAAAATTTTATCTAATGTCTTTAATAACCTTAACAACGTAAAAGTATTACACAGATAATAATTACTATCAAAACTGTTAGTCACTTTAAAAATGATCCCATAATTCGGCTATATGAACTTTGTGATGCTGTTCACTTTCTGTATCACCTGTGTTTCCTTTGTTTTATTATGTAATAATTTATTATTGATTGTTATTTTTTAGACATAGCTAATCAGGATTGAATTGTTTAATTATCTTTTAGACCATGTCAAAAAAGTCCTTCGAACCAGTACAAATAACTACTAGTACGGGTTTTGGGAATGATGTGTTATCCAACATGGTAATATAAGGTTGTATACAAAACTTTTATTCTTGTAAAAAAATAATATTTACTAAAAAAGAACCCCAAGACAAAATGTTTTGCCATATTTGCCACTTTGGCTACAATCGATACAAACCACCTTAGAAAGAATGGTATAAAATATAAATTCGTCTATTTCAAATCCCACTTCCATTCTTTCAGAAATACGATAGAATTGTCGAAAATCAGTACGAATTTTCATAGATTTCATATACTGTAACTAATTACTTCTACGAATACTTGCCAACTGTAACAAACATAACATGTGACAAGTTTAAAATGTTCCACTTGTGATGTTTAGGCCGTATATTTCCGATTGACTTTTTATTGATATATTTGTGCCCGTAAAATTGCTTCTTTTCAGTTCCTTACATTAATTTTCAGCGAGCTGTTTATTTTCAAAAGGATCTAAAAAGCTTTTATAATGTTTAATATATGATTTGTGTGTACATTAATTTTTGACTGCCACCGCTATAATGTCTAATGTACATGGAATATAAACAGTGGCAGCGAAACGAAAAAAAATTCTACGTATATCTACATTAATAGTCAGGAAAAATTCCAAGAAACTACGAAAAATTTCAGAGGAGCTAATTTTCAACAAATAGTGAAAAAGAAAATAATTTAACCATTTCATTTCCAACATGGATAATATCTAGTAGTAAGGTCACATGTAAAGGAAAATTTGGGCATCGGCTCTAACTTTCTAAATAAACGTTCGGATCACACCAATATTAAATAAAAAATTATTAGTTCTTATTTAAAACAGCTCGAAAAGGTTAGTATAGATTGAATCTTCTGTAATTTGAAATTCTACAATTTTTATTATTGTTTCATTTTTATTATTGTATCATTATCACGTTAATAATTTCGTGCAAACAGCAATGTAAAAATGTTATTATGTTACCTTTTCTTACCGTTCTTCTATAATACCTCCCAAAAATGTACAGTTACCTTCTTTAGATATTACCATTGCTTCACAATATTACAAATTTGTTATTAAGACACTTGCAGAAAACTTTTCGTAGAAAGCACTCACTTTAATGAAAATAAAATTTCATTACGATTTACAAGTTTCGTCTAAATACCACATCTATTTATACACTTTCCTTTTCCAAAAAAAGAAATTATACTCAAATTAAGTATTATATTACTACCCCTAGGAAAAACTATTCATTTCACCAGCAATCTCTTTGCAATTAACACCAGATTCTTAGTCAGCGATTAAACGTGTCATGGAATGGAAACATAAACAAAAACACTCATCGAACGGCGTCATAACTTAAATATTAATTGATAAACATTTTTACGTTGCTTTTGCATAGGTATTACTTTGCGCGAAGAAAAATTTCCTCTTCTTATACAAATTAGTGCCTCTTAGTTATCCCAATTATTCTGCAAATGTTTTACTACTAAACTACACCGATAAAAAGAGAGTACTTGATTAAATTTTTTTTTTCATTTAATAAATTTTATGAATACCCCATTTTTTTCCTTTTCTTTGGTCATTAATATTAGTGTTTTCGTTAAAATAGACCAATCTTTGCTAAGAACTGTTCATTAATTATTTCAAAGTTCTAGGTAAATATTTATTATACAGTGAAAGCCTCGTACTACATAAAATTTTAATGCTCCTATCCGCCTAAAAATAGGCCAGTAGCTCGCATCTGTCAGACTGATGAAAGAGAGTGGAGGTTCGAAATAATTTATAATTAGAATGAACTTTGGTACAAAAAGACCTACCTCATTAATCAAAATAGTTTAAATATACATATGTGTAGGAATATTTAACTAACATGTAACCATGCTCAGTATAGCAGCAAACTAATATTCTACTGCGTGAACAAATACTCAATCGTGGAGATGTAATTTGTTATAAGAGTAGAATTCTTAACATTTAACACTAAACACTTTACCATTTAACACTTGATATTTTCTTTTTTTTGCCAAAAAAGTAGTTGTACGTCCTATAACTAAAACAACGATATTTTGAATGCTCTGCAATTTTTTTCACCTCCCTTCAAAATCTGGAAGTTTTTCTGCTTATATTTTTGTTTTATAAAAGTTCATGACAATATAATGTGAAAACTTATTTTCAGCTTTTTAATTTTGAGTATACAAGTGAATTGAATTTAAATTTTCTTAAAAATTAATTTTTACGGACAAAACAATTATCACCTTTAAAAATTAAAAAAAAAAACAAAACACCTCGTATGATAGATTCAGAGAATCGTTTTTATTACTTCTCACAGCTTCATAAACACAGCACAACTTTAAAATTCCCAAATATCCGTTTAGAAATATTAGTTCATAGTCTAGAGGTTAGATTCTCCGCCAATTAGTACATTAAAAATTCACCTAAAAATATCACATCTCTACTAATCCAATGCATTTTATTATTATTCGCTTCCCATTTTTCTATTCGTGTTTCTCATCCTTTTATAATTCTTATAAAAGTTTTTCTTTCTTAATGTTCCATATCCTAAAATAAAAAGATAATTCTGATAAGATGACACACTTCTACGTACGTCTCCCTCTCGTATTCCATTTTAAAAACCTTGCGATGTCAAGACTTTAAATTTGGCCTTCATCACCATTCTTATCGATGAAAAACATTTGAAAATTTCGAAAACAGAAATTAGTTTTCTTGTCGTATTTTCTTGCATCATGGTGTATGTCGTTTGAAAATGTTGAAGATAGTAATAATTAGATACTTGCATTTTTTTTATAATTTCACGTGCATCGTTAAAAAAGATTAATATTACCGATCTTAAAAGAAAATTAAAATTTTTGTATCTTATCTTCAGATATATTGTAAAAGACACGCAAAAAAACACATCTTCTTTTTTCAATTTCCGAATCAACGTATTGTTTACCCTTAAAGATTCATGGTTTATGTATTTATAATTACGTATGGATCCCCGATACCAGTTCGGTTTGTGTTTAGAATCTCCTATTTGTTATTTATATAAATTAATATCTATTTTTTTTACTATTTTTATTCCATAACCTTGTTCTTTCCAAAACCATTTTGCATTTTATACTACAAATTATTTTGTCAATGTGATTAACAGAAATTGGTTTAATACGAGTATTAATTTTTTCTTTGTATCTAGCTACTTATGAATATGGTGGTGGTCATAGTACGAGTAACGCTTTAAGTGTAATTACAGAATAAGTGGGCGAATGCACCTAGTCGGGAAATATAGGTTTAAAGAAAAATTTGGCACAGAAAGACTGAAATGATAATGAAACGGCTCTTTTAAATATAAAAAGAAGAAATATAGAGAGAATGTTATTGAAGGCGGTCATTTATCATGTGTGAAATAATTATTAAATAAAAAATTATGTAATTAAATCCTTCTAAAAAATTCTGGTAAAAAGTATGGATTTGTACATATCTGGTTAATGGACATTATCAAACTAACAAAAATTTTCAATAATAAAGGTAAAGCACAACATAAAGGTTCAGGGTGAAATTGTACACTACAAAAAATTTAATTTTTTGTAAAATATATTGAACCAGTGTCCAAAAATACGTAGATAAATTCATTATTTTATTTAAAAACGTCTAATTATGAATTCCCACTTCAATGGCTTGAATAATCAATTCAATTTGGAATTTGTGCTTAAAAAAATTTAAACCCATTTATTTTCAATAAAACTTTGGTGTCCACAATTTAAAAGCAACCGAGATATTTGATATGAAGGGTAAATTTGAAAGAATTATAGAAAATTGTACTATAACCGAAAATTGCAGACCGATAAATAACTTCAAATGCAAATGAAACTGATACTAATTGTTTTATTTACACTTTTCAAAAATCTTAAAAATTGTATAGTCATGAATGCCAATCATGTACTTCAATTTTTATCCTAGAAACTCACCCGATTTTATGTGATGTATATATTCTGTCTTAGTCCATTAATAAAACCGTGTATATATATCTACATCAATTAATATTAATTATTGATAAAATGAAGACCAATTTTTTTAGTGATTTTAGATTATAGTTTATAAATAAACACATCGATTTACCATGTTTTTAATGAGGGATGATTTGAATGATCTCCGATATACATGTAACCTAAATCATTACTAGATGGCGCTTTTAAAATAAAGGGGGAAGGGGTAATTTTCTTACCACTAACTTGATCGTAAATTTTTTTTTGTTTTATTTCTCATTTTAATTTAAAAATTTACCAATTCTCATAAAATACCTGATTAAATCTAACATTCATGGAAATTATAAACGTTATATGCATAGAATTTAAAATTTTACAATACGTTCTACTATAATAGCTGCGACCCGTACCAACTCACTGCGTACCCGTAATAAATTATTTGATTAGTTCATATTTTTCATTAGTCGACGCAGTCCTGGGCTGTATTTTACGCTAACATGACACTTGTAATGTTTTAATATCATACATAATAAGATTAAAATACGTTCGAAAATATTTTGACTCGAATAATTTTCATTTTTCTTAAGCCACTAATCTAAAATATAAATGTACAAGGCAATCTTTTGACAAAGAACAGCCTACTCCCACTTTATGTGAGGAATAAAGAATGTTTAATTAAGGTTTTTGATATGCATATTTTCTTTTATATTCATAACCTGGTGCTTTATTTTAATACCAAAAATATAATAATGTATGCTAAATGATGCACCTGTAATTTTTTCGAACTTAGGGTGCCAATTTTCCATCTCTCCTATATTGGCGAAAATTTATCACATCGAACGTCATCAAAATCATATTTTAATCTTTGTGTACTTTAAAAACTCTTTAGTTTCTCTTAAACTAGCAATCTAAATTATAAATATTGAATCGTCAATTTTTATTTGTCAAAAACTAATTGATATTGACTTAAACTTCACCAATTAAACCACTCCCCCTCCTCCTTCTTCTGGTTTGGAAAATAGTTATAAATAAAGCAATCTTTCACAGATATATTACTCCAAAAAAACCCAGAAACAAAAATTTAATAATTTTCGAACCTATGAATTGGAAATTAATTTAATCTAAAATGTACTGTGAAAACGGGAAAAAGCCATTATAAAATAAAGGGCGCTTTGAAATAATTACGGAGACGAAATGAACGCAATTTGGTTCAATAAATAACTTTTCCGAATCCATCCTCATTAATTTAGGGCCAGCATCAATCTCTCCTGGGTGATTTTGACATTATTTTTGATTAACAAAATTAACTTTTAATTTAATAAATTCTATGTTTTTTATTTACAATAATACTTGCAAGTGTAAATGCTTAAGAAAAGATTTCTTGATTTTCATGAAATATGTTCTTGAAAATTATTCAGTTACCACGACTACTACTAGATGTATAATATAACTGAAAACCGCTGTCAGGTAACGCGACCTTCAAATATTTATACTTTCATTAAACTCTGCCGTTCATTTCTTCCACTATTTTGCTAAAAGGAAATGTCAATTATTCAATATTTTCGTCGTATCTTTAAATGTAAATATTATAATTTGAATTTAATGAAACTGAAATAGTATTTTTATAAAAATACTTTTTTCTAGTGTTCTGAATCTCTGAAGGAAATTAAAACCCTTTAAGTTCACTCGCACGTTCGGTCTTTTGTCTAGTTTTTTATGTCTATTCTTCTTAGAATTCGCTTGACGGAGAAAATTAATGTTTTGCAAAGCGACAAATTTTATTAACTCACATATATATTATTAGTTAAACCTTAAAACTCTTCAATATTAGGAGGAATGAGCCTTACTAAACCTTTAGAAAAAAATTAATTTAATTGAATTTGAACCCCGATTTTGTACCTTAAAATTGTATTTTTACTTATGTGTATATTGGGAACGTGCTTTTATTAATATTAAACTTCGCTAACAGATAATAGAATAAAACGAAAGTCACTTAAAGTATTTTAATAATTACTTGTACTTTAGCTTCTGCGATGTAGACTGCACTGTCGTACAGTTTCTAACAAATAATTTAAAAAAAATACTCGTTACTTCAGTTGTTCAAATTTTCTGTGACTATTATTATATATAAAAGCTAAGGATACTATTTATATAGATATTTTAAATCTTTCGTTATAGACGTGGCCTATGGCATTAACACAGATCTATTATGACAGTAGCTTCTCGTCTTTTCTTTAACAATATCAGAGAGGAAACAAATAAAATATTCGACAATTTTGAGACCGTAATCACATGGACATTTAATGTATAGCAGTAAAGTTGTAATCCTATTTTATTATATCACTTATCGTTACCAAATATTAAACAATGTTTTTCATTCTATAGAGTTCTGTTTATTTAACTAGGGGTATGAAAAAAAAGTGAAAATTACCATGAAATTATTTTTATATACTAAAAAATGTTGGGAAAATAAAAGGTAAGATATTATTTGAAAAGTAAATTTATACTTGAAAATAAAGTGTAAACAATTTAAAGTCACAATTTATTAACACATGAATCCTAGTTGGCCCGTACAAATAATTCGTAAATCAACGAATGCCAATATTAAAACATAAACACCTTTGAAAGATAATAAAGAGATAATAGTTTTACTCGTATTTAATATATAGATATAGCAGTTATATAAATTGATTTAAACAATGTTAACTTTTTATGTCATTATTATATTATGTGCCTTCCTTAATTTTATTTTATGCCATTTTCTAGGCAGCGCAATTTCTTCACTTATTTTGAATAGAATAGTTGTTAGGATTTCTTATTAACTATAGAGAGAAAACGTAAAAAATATAATCTACAATTAACAGGAACTCATATATTAAAAATCATAATTACGCAATGCATAAAATGATTCCCATTCTCAGACAAAATCCGTGGTATTTATTTTTTGCTCCCGTAGGAAATACAAATTACGGTGCCTTCCATAGATTTTTGTATATATTTTTCGTTAGAATGATTTCTAATATAAAATTTAAGCTTCATCTTTATTTTAAGCTTCGTCTTAATGCAGAATATTTAATACTCATCATTGTAACTATCCATTTCTAAGGTTGATAATTCATTGATACTTATGTTACGTCGTGCTAGGATCGAAATTAAGTAAACTTCCTTCTAACTATTATAAAGTTTATAAACACTTTGGCAAATTGATTAACTTCGATAAGATAGTCTGTATAAAAAATAACAGCTCTTCGCTTTACGAAAAAAATAAAAGCTTTGAGATGTGTCAAATGGCTCTGAAAAAGTAATTAGCGAAAAATTTAAGAGGGAAAAAATTAAGCGGCTAGTAGTAGTGTGAAAATAAAGTTTGCTCTCTGTTTCCATTTTATGATGACCAATAGATGGTATGTGTTTAATTTTATGCATTTATACACATTATAACATTTTTTTATGTAACGAAATTTAAATAAAATAACATAGCAATTTTTAAAAACTGGCGCTCAGAAAATATTGAGCAAATTTTTAATACCTTAACCTTCAATTATTTATAAGCAGTTTTATTGTTCACATATTGCGAGATTTTTTAAAGGCATCAAGTAGGACACCAATAATTTAGGAGGCTGAAAGAATTGTGCATTTATAGTTCAAATATTACATTTAATTTTCTTAAAAATAATACTAAATTTGTCGTTATCGTTATATTTCTGATGATCTATTTGGAACGTAGAGCAATAAATTAAATATCATTTTCATAAATTTCTCCGGAGTGTTTTCACTCTGTTATTTTTAGTTATTCTAAATATAAATATTATATAATTATTGATAACTCTATTAAATCCTACTACAGAAATTTGAACTTTGTCAGTCAGGACGTGATCTAATAAATAGAAGCGCAAGCGGTGCGGATGTTTTAGTAGCCATGGAACAGAGGAGTGGAGAGCACCGCGCTTTTGCCGTCGAGGCGTACATTTCGAGCGGATTTTCGCTGTCTGTAGCACGCCGTCGATTTAATAATCGTTACAGTATTCGTCGATTACGTGATGGACCATCGATCAACCTCATTCAGTCATGGGTAGCAAGGTTCAGAGCTACAGGATCAACATTAAATAGGCCCAGGCCAGGACCTACACCATTGGTAGCCACGGATGAAAATATCGAGCGTGTTATGGTTTCTGTCGTTGAAAATCCCCGTTTATCACTGCGTACGCGTTCGTCGATATTGGGAATTCTGAAATCGACTTTACAGGTAATAATGCAAAAAAAGCTCAAGTTCCATCCATATAAAATTCAAACTGTTCAAGATTTACACGATTCTGACTTTGAATTAAGAAAAACTTACGCGGAGGTGATGTTGTTGAGATTTGGTACTGCTACCCGGATGGGCAACATATTCTTTAGTGACGAAGTTCACTTTCACATTGGAGGATACATGAATAAGCAGAACTTTCGTTACTGGGATGTCCACAACCTAAGACATCAAAAGCCTTTATATAAGCCTAAAGTAACAGTCTGGTGTGCAATGTCTGCATCTGCAATCATAGGGCCTTATTTCTTTGAAAATCAAAGTGGCCAAACTGTAACTGTGAATTCGGAGAGATACGCCCAGATGTTAAATTACTTTTTCAGAGTAGAATTACAGAATAGTCCATATTTCCACCAAAACACATGGTTCCAGCAGGACGGGGCCACAGCTCACACTGCTGATGTACCCATGAATGCAGTGCGGCAGTTATTTCCAGAAAAAAAACATATCCCGAAACGGTACCGTACCGTGGCCACCTAGATCACCCGATTTAAGCCCATGTGACTTTTTCTTGTGGGGATACTTAAATCTGTTGTTTACAAAACAAATCCGAGCACTGTGACACAACCTAAAGAAAATATTCGAGCCGAAGTCAGTAGGATACCCCAGTCGCTCTGCAAACGCGTTTTTGAAAACATGCGTGCTAGACTCGAAGAGTGTGTCAGACTCGATGGCCGCCATTTGGAAAACGCGGTTTTTAATAAATAAAATCCGCATTTGTTGTTGTAAAGTTAAAATAAACCTACTTTGTATTAGAGGTGTAGTTTTTTTTTACAATTTTTCAAACATTGAAATCTGCCACTGGACATTCTGTATAACTGTTATAACCTAGTGTACCAAGCAGTCTCTCATGAATTGGATACACCAAGAAAAGTATAATTTGACTATTATATATCTAAATAAAAATAAGCCAAATTTCTGATCAAATACAAAACTATGGTCATATTCAACAGGATTTATCTTGTAAATGATGGTATTAAAACACATACATAAAAATGAAATTAATTGGTAATGGTTCAAGGAAATTAGTGAGCAAAACGACGCAGCATCCTAAAAAGAGCTTCGAAATTATAATTTATTTTATTTAATAAAATTATACATATACTCATAACACACTTATATAGTCAGTGAGATGCTCTATTAAGTTTAATTGCTTTGATATATTCTTAGTACGACATACCAATCATACCAGCCTTCTAACAGCAATTAAAAGAAAATTTTATAAATATGGAGGGTGCATGCAAACAACGCAAATACTACACGTAGTTATTTAGTTGCTGATGTACTAAATCCAAAACAAAACTGTACGAAAATAAAATTGTAACAAATTTAAATTTACTCGAAGTGACGGCTGCTCCCTTCTTAATTATTTATTGCTCCCGTAGGAAATATAAGTTTTTAATTGCTTTTGTCTCATTCAACTTATTACACGAAGAACTTTTTTTAGGTTATGTACGGTTATATAATTATATTATGTTTTATATTATATTCTACTCATTACATAAAAGATGCCACTATATCAGAATAGGCGGCAATAAAGGAACGGCATGTTGCTTGGACTTAGCATATCTTACTGGTTTTCTGCATCTGTATTTATGTTGACATATTATTACAGTTTCTCATATTTACTGCAGGTAATATATTTGATGTATTTAGTTTTATCGATTTGTTAACATACCTTTCTAATACTACCTCTTGTTAAATTATATTTTGCACTGATGCTTTCAAGAAGTGATGGGTTCTATTCTATATTTTAATGCGGTCATTATCGATAAGTCCACTAGTTGATTAAGTAATATTTATGTTTCTCCCATCATTTAGGAAGCACTCCATCTAAAGTACATACGTAGGAAAACTCGTACAGAAATTAATTTCTTGTGAGGAAGCGTCATATTCCTCACAAGAAATTATTTACCCGTTAATTATTTATATTAATTACCCGGTAAAATTAAATTTGGAATATAATGAAATTTCCAAATAAAGTCATCTGGGTAAATAGCATTGTATCAAAAGTGGATTTTCAAAAAGGTAAATGCAGAATATTTAATTCTTGTATACAGATTCCCATTATTACTACTTCTTTAACAATATAAATAATCAAAATTCATCTTGATGGCCGGCGCTTGACTTCATATTATTTTGTGGACCTTTATTTGTACATCGGTTTTAAGTGTGGACATTAACATTCGTCTAGGCTATTATCTAGAAATATTACTTCTTTTAAGACGTTTATACTACTATATATCATTAAAATTGAAATGACGAGGTGGTTATTTTAGAAAAAGAGTTAAATGTGTATTATTTATTTTATTTAGCGCACGTTTTTTGATTGCTAAACACTTGTTAACTCTTGTGTAAACGAGAATAATATTTCGTGAAATTTTAGCTTTTTTTTATAAAATTATGTACGCTAAAATAATATACGCTGTTAGTTTTTCGTTTCATTTTTTACAAACTCCTAAATTATTAGCGAAACCGATATGTATAAATATATATACATATACATATATATATATATATATATATATATATATATATATATATATATCGTGATTATAAATCCATGTCAAAATTTAATACAGAATTTCTCCGTCTTTAATAGTGCATCATTAGCAGGCTATGCAATAGAATATTTTATCAACTTTGCTGTGAAAGTCCGATTAACTTGAATTGGTTGATCTAAGGCGGTAATTCTGCTACTTTCCTAAGAAGGTTCTATTAACTTGAATCGGTTCATATTTCTCGGTAATATGTGGTTTATTTGTTTAAAAGCTTATTTAAAGTAATTACTTCAAAGGGTTCGTTATTATTGGATAAGAAAGATATTACTTAGTTTTTAATTCCTTCAAATACTCCACTAAATTTCAAATAATGTTATGAATTCAGGAGCTATTTATTCAATAAAATAGCTTCTTTATATACACCCTAGATATTAAACAATCACTTCCTAATGAGCAACTTAATAATAAATAAAGTTTCGTAGTAATTTCAATTTTTTTTCTAATTTTTTCTGTTATTGATGAAAAAATTATCCGAGTCTCTCCGCCTTATAGTCAATTAAAAGAATATGTTTTTTGTTGTAATATGCCAGTATAATAACGTATTATATGCAAAACAAAAAAAAGGGAACTTGTAATTTAAAACCCTTATTTTCCTTGAAAATATGATGGTCATATTATTGACGCCCAATCTATTCAACACTATGTACCAGATTATTTAATTGCTAGTCGAATCATCAAGTTCTGCAAATATTTTTTATCGTTGCGCAGCGTTTATTTTGTGATCCAATTAAGTTATTCAATATATTATAATTTCCAGGAATAATTTATTTTCTGCGATTTTACTATATTATTAGTTCACGACTTAAGTCTTTGGCACCAATTATCAAAGTTAATTTTAGCGTCATCATTTTTGATCATTTTGTTATTTCTATTTTTATAGTATGATTATCATTCTCTTGAATAAAATAAAATAGTGGGTTTCTAAAGATTTAAAAAAAATATTCGCTTTTAAACAATGGAAGTATTTATTAATGTAATTACGGTATTGATACAAAAAAAATGAGGATTAGATATATATATATATATATATATATATATATATATATATATATATATATATATATACTATTTAGAATGCATCGCATAAGCGTAAAACGGCATACATCTATTGGTAGGTTGCTAAAATAATTTAAGTGCAGAATAAGTCATATTTAATTAATTATTTATTTATAAGAGATATTTAGAAAAAGAATTAGTCTCATAAGAAGTAGTGAATACGACATAGAGCTGCCATATCAATTAATCTATTAAATGCTAGGTGTACACCAGATAAATTTGCGTTTATAAACTTATTAGATTGATTTTCTTTTTGTGTACCTACACTTGACAAAAATATTTGTTTATTTTGTAAAACTTAATTATATCATGTACTGATAGATACAGTGTAAAAAGTAATGGAAAGATCATTCAATTTATAATACAATCTATAAATGATCTTTCATTTCAACATGACCTATTGTGTAAACAGGAATGAATCAGTAGATTTCCGCGAGGTATTGGACGACTCATTGCTTCAAAGAGATCCTTTGGGATATGGTAAACCTCAACATAAGTCGCCTTTACCATGTATGTGTTTAAAGATTTGGTTTTAAATGGCACAGGTTGTGATGGAGTTTTTCGTAATTAAATGTTATTACTAAATTTTGGTTTTAAATTGCATCTACTGAAAACTTTCTTTTCTTTATACTTGTGATAACACTAAATGGAAATTAAAATATTTCGACTAAAGAAATGTTTCCAATTATTTTTAACATCATAAGTTACCTAATCTGAAAAATTTAAAATGGCTGTACAAATTTAAAAAGTAAAACTTGTCATTTAGTTTTAACCGACACAAATAAAGTAACATTGCCTTATTAGTTTCGGTTATCAGTTCAAGAAACTCAATACAGAAAAATTTAAATTCCATCAAAAACATTTCCATAAAAAGTGCCCAGTTCTTACTCATAAAGTAGGACTAAAAAGTAATGGGAGATCAGCCAGGTTCTTGCAGAGTTTTGCTAGGTATGTATGGATGAGTGAGTTATAGTTTGCTCCTAAATATTTGGCAAATTACACCTTACGTTCGGCCGCGACAAATTCTTATTTCTGTCATGTTATAGAATTAATAAAACCACTCAAATTTTCCTTTCACATAACTCTGATTCTGGAAGCGACCCTTTACTTTCAGTAAAAAATAAATACAAAATTTCGTACTACTGTTGAAAAAAATTACTGAATATTTCACAAAAAGATTAGTATTCGCAATATATCACTGCCGCACATTTAAATATATAAATACATTTTCTAGCATAAGATTCATAGCTATGAAATATCGAGAATTTTGCAAATCTTATTGAAATTTAGATTTATAATGTTAATTTTGTGGTAGGCAAACTTAACGAAAATTTCTAATATATTGATAGGCTATATTTTCGCCATTTTTACTTCAGCAGTTTCATAAATAAAGCGGATAAAGCACAACTTTTGTGATAATTTCCAGCAATAAATCTAGAATTACTTAAAGTAAATATGTGGTAATGATAGGCTTGGAATCCTCATTCCTTTTTTTATTTAATAATGCACGCCATGTATGAAAATAAAGAATAATTAATTTTTTTTCTTTTGACTAACCAGAAATCCTACACAAATATTTTTGAGTGTCAATTACTGAAATATTTATGTTTTCATACACTATGTCACTATGTCGAATTAAAATAACTAAATATATAATAATATATAAGAAGGTAAACAAGACTTCCTACAATTCGCCTTCAAGTTTATCTTTTCTACCATTAGAATTTTCAATATTTCTTTACATTTTGTCGTTACACCAATCGATTCTCAGCAATATCCGATAATGCGACTCGAAATAATTCGATTGATGTATTTTCATATCATTATGGTCTTATTTATTTCCAATATTTGTTAGAAATAAAAATTCATTAAAAATATCATCTAATGTATGGATTTTTACATATCTCAAAAAATGAGGTACATTTGTGTCTTTACTACTACAACATTTTTGGTACCGTGTAAATCATTGAAACATATGTTATTGTACATGGAAAGTTGGTGTGACATTTATGTAATATAATAAAAAACGAGGGAATCTACAGGCCAAAAGGTGTATTTTGCAATTTAAAGCGCCACTCAATACTTACTATTACCACCTCACAATATAGTGATATAGACGGATAATATGAGATAAAATAACTATTCGTTTCATTCTCTAATTAAGATACACCCAATATTAATACAGTATATGGAGTAAGGAATTTTTGTACATGAAAAATATCTTTAAAACAAATTAGTCATAAAAAAGTGTAATATTTATAAACCGACACTATGAAACTTGTACAATTTGATATTAAAGTTTAATTTTGTTAGAAAAAAAAGCTTTCTTTTAGTTTTCACAAACTACAAATTCCGATAAACTAAAAATAATACTTAAAACAATTTGAATTATATAATCAATTCAAGATTTATATTTTTCGCAGAGGAATTTCTTTTACAATTAGAGTTCTTGAACCAGGTCATGTAAAGTGTCGACTTCTTTATGATCATCGCAGCATAGCGTACTGTTAATAATTGTAAGAATCATTCTGTTAAAAGTTATTTTGAACACATGGTTGGAGTTCAAAATCAAGTGAACGATAGCTAATCTGCAAATATTTCTAACCCAATATAATAAGTAAAATTAAGGCAAATTAGGTAAAAGTGCTATTACTGGTCATAATATGCATTAGATTAATTGTTCAAATTCTGCAACTAGCACCCGAGAAAATTGTGAAAATTGGTGTAATTCGTTTCTGTCCATATCAAAGTAGAAGACAAATTTGCTATAAATATCGCATAAATCGTTGAATCCTTCGTAACCTCTAAACAATTGCATGTTAAATTATACACATGCTATAAGTGCTTGGTCTCATGTGTAGAAGTTACGTCCAGAATATTTCAGTCGGAATGTCCAGCTAATGGCAGATTTCTAGTGAGCTGTAAGTCATAGCTATGTCGTTTGTTTTACAAATAGGCTATACCAAGTACTGTTGCTTTTGCGAGAATTGGGTAATCGTGCTAGATCTTTACATTGCACAAGGAAAGACTGGACTCCAGGACCAAATCTGTGTACCAGAGAAAAGAGCGTCAAGCTAGCAGAATTTAAAAATATTCTTCTTCCATCTTTATATGTTTAATTGGGATCAGTGAAGAACTTTGTCAAGAACAATGATGAATTAGTTCAAATTCCAAGCGAAGTAAATTTAAACGTCTAAACGATGCAAAAGTAAAAGAAGTCTTTATCGGTTCTCAAATTTAAGAAATTTGGAAGAAGAAAAACTTTGATTCAGTTTTGAAAAAGAGGTATGAAAGTCTTTTAGATCACCTGTTCAAGGTTTTTTTGGGTAGTAGAGGATGAGAAATGTATGATGAGCTTGCGAAAGTTCTCTTTTTGTAGAAGATTGCTATAAAAATGTCGGCAACTGAGATGTAAGTAATGAACGTGGTAAACGATTCCACCAAGATATATCGACAATAGGAAAGAAATACTAGGGCCGATCGAACACGTTGATATTAGCGGACTATTGCTGGAGCTTGAAAAGGGATACCCTGTAAGTGTTTATAAAAGACGAACGAAAAAGAAGATAAATTCTTTATTAAAAATGATGTTCATGTCTAAATATTTTCCAAGATTAATAGTTATAATTATTTTTAAAAACGAACAATATTATATTAAATTAATTACAACGGACGGGGTATAAGAAATGAAGATTTAATTTCACGAATATATATTTCCTGTATAATAAGAAGTGAAAAATGATAATATTAATAAACTTTTTTCCACACATGAAGACTTTCCCATATTATTATCATGTTAGATTTAATTTAGTGAAAATTAAGCTTTGATTCGTATGTTTCTACAATAAAACCTATCTTATTATATTTTCAGTTTTCTCAGGTCTGTATGCTTAAATTTTTATATGGCTAGGATCACTTAGTCAGTTTTATAATTTTTTTACAGCGTGTATTATACTTCAGTACTTATGTACATACAGCCAACTGTTGTGTTTGTTGGGTATGTACAGTCAACTGCATATTAATGAAGCCTAATGTACTTACGTTCGCGTGCTTTATGTGAAAGTTGCGATCTTTCATTTCGCAAAAATACGAGGACTTGTTCATGCTGAATCTTAAAATGGTGTGATAAACAGAATTCAATATAAGCTTTGATATATACAAAGAAAGAGCTGCATTTAAGAATACGTAAGTAGAAATTTTACGTGCATACAGAAAAAGTCATTAAATTAATTGGCCATAACGGATATTTGTACATTAACCTCGATATGTTCTTAATTGGAATTAAGACTTTTTACTTTGTTTGCAGTAATAATTTTATTCTTAAAAAAATTAAATAATAAATAGTAACTTACATATAAATGTAACGTAGTTTCTTCTATGTTTTCCTTCTCAATCATACATTTAATTAAACTTCTTCCTAATGCTAAAAATATGTGCGTAGAATTAATATCGTTTAATGTTGCTCAAAGTAAACCATGACAGCCCTCTTTCGGAATCGTCCAATAAAAGTTTTTTTTATATTATTTGAAATTAGGTTAATACATACCTGATCTATTTTTTATATTAAAACACTAAAAGCTACATGCAAGCCATCATTTTTATGATTTTTTTGCCTGTTAAGCTGAGTCTTATTTAATTGAACTATGGCTAGTTGAATGCGTTCCTGAACCTAAAATATACATTAATTATACATGAATTGACGAATAGAGCCATTTTCACCTTGTTAATCAATCGAATCGAGCTCTGTACATAGGAAGTTATTTAAATTGATTAATATTTAAATAATGAATTCATCCATTGCAGCTTTAGATCATCTGCAACCAAACTACCAACACTAGCGAGTGGAATGCATTTACCTGTCTATATATTTCGTAAATGCTACCTCAATAGGAATGAAAACTCTCTCTAGCATGATACTTTCGAGTGCTATCTAATCCAATAATATCTATCCCAATCGTTCTCTTTTACGTCTTTTAATATTATTTTATCGAAACGCAATCAAATGTTACGCTCATTGAAAACTGAACTATTTTAGTTATTATTAAATGTCTAAATATGAAATTAATGTATATTTGAACATATAAGAAGTAGTAATACCTAATAATTAAATTAATTTTTTGAATATTATTGCTTGGTCTAAATAAGAGAAATATTATAACAAATTTTGAAAATTGAGTTGAGTGAGAATTTTTAAATTGAGTTTTTACTTTAGATTGCTTATAAATTACTTTTTACTTGAAGATATCATTTCTATTTAACTACTGATACTTTTTTAACTTAATAAAGTAGTAAAATTGGAAGAAGTGTGAAGTGTCAAAAAAATCTCAATCGATAAAGGGCACTCATATCGGCCGGGGTTCAACTATATCAATGCAATATATAATAAAGAATTACATAATTTTTGAGAATAGGATGGTATAAATCCACGTTTAAAAATAATTATTGATTTGTATTTAATATTTTAAAAATTCTGTTCCAAGAAGTCCCTGTCTTCCCACATTTTCATTTATTACCTGACTGCCGAACAACAAGTTACGAAGAACGAAGGGAAATGAATTTAAAAATCTGTGTAGGTATCTATGTACAGTTGTTTGATAGTAGCTGAAAATTTTCTCAACCGATTTTAATAAATAAGATATCAATCGATTTATATTTGATGCAAGGGTGATATGGGCTAAGTTTTTAGAGACAAAAAAATATTTTGGCGGTTTTGCAATAAAAAAACATAATTGAAATAAAGTTTCATACATCTTATCTAGAAAAAAGTCATTCAACAGGTCTTAAAAATAATTATGATGTTTCTTAAACCATATCTTGATAAACATGAAGAATAGCCAAGTTTGACATAAATAATTAATATAAAAGGTTTGACTCAAGCATCCCGTTTTGGACTACGTGTATGAAAATAAGCTACCAAAAAGGGTAAAATAAAAATGAAGCAATAAAAAACAAAAACCAGACTACATCAAAAAAACTGAAAAGTGGAAAAACAAATTAGGTGACCATAATTCACTAAACCATGGTCAATGCTGAATTGCATTTAAAGTCGTACGTGGCATCCCGTTTTCACTTATTTTACTGGAAAAATGATTGCATTTTATATATGAACATCGCTTAGTGCTTCACAATTTAGCTAAAATTATCTTTGATGAAATAAAAATCGGAACGAAATCTCAACAAAATATCAATTAAACAGGCATCGAACTGAAGTAACTAAACAGTAACATTTCAAGCTTCGTTCCAAATATATTTTATAATCCCCATTACAAATTGAAAACTTTATCTAAAAATGTTAGCGGAAAACTTTATTTACCTACTCAAAACTGAAACCCTTAATTTTACTAATATATTAGCAATGTACTTATATAATATTAAACTTAGTCTAGGGAAAATAATAGGGAAGTGAAGAAAATGACGATACTTACAAATTTAGCAAGAACGAAGTAATAAACGTTTACGATTAAGATAGTCATAAAAGTTTAAAAGAGATATTTTAAGGATATTTCATGAAGTATCCATATTAATGACAGTGATACCGGACATATATAAAAAATAGAAACAATTTAGCCAACAGATCTGGGTATCGTCATAAGCAAAATTATACCCGCAATTTAAATATAATAAATACTTTCTTCTTAAGGCCTGTAAAAATTAGGTGCTGGTCTCTTAAAAAAAAGATTTAGGATTTAAGTTACCCAAAAAACCCCTTTTGAAATTGGCACATTTATTGGATATTCTTTAATGACATTTAGCGAAGTTTTTTAAACTAAGTATTGCAATGAAAACATTTGACTATTCATTATTTAAATTATTTTTAATAAGTTTTGTAAATGAGAAATGTAAGGTAAAAAAAGAAAATTTGTCATATGATGTGTCCGTAATTTTATTTTTAATAATTTATGACTTCAAGTCATTAATTTGGAATCTAAAACCGTTTTCAAGAAAAAGTTGCAAAAAAATTTTTTTAATTTTTTTATTTTATCTGGGTAACCCCTGAGAAAAAAAATCTAAGCAAAATTTCTGACGAAAGTATATCAAACAACACACGTTAACCTTTTTTAAAAAAATTGAATTATTTACTTTTAGTAGTAACATTGTCAGGAAAAGAAATTATTAAAATTTTTCCAACCGGTGACTACAAAATTACATAAAACTTATTTTAACACGCCGTAAGGTACTAAGTTTTCATTTTTATGGAAAGTACTTTTCGTAAAATATTTTAAGACATAAATTTTGATTTAAATTAAATTTGGTTTAAATTAAATTGCCTTAAATTATCTCTAATTTTACGAATTGTACAGCACTTGAAAGAGAATAAACAAAAGCTCCATTAATTACCTTTAACTCGGTATTAAGTAATGCATGCTTGTAGTAAAAAGTATTCATATTTTTATTTTCTTTAATTTAAAAGATATTTGAAACAAATATTTACTTTAAATTCATTTTGTACTCATAAAAATACTGCAAGTTAAAATAATACATGTAACACATAAAGTGACAGTACAAATTGCATAGTTATTATTGTTATTGCGAATACAATAATTTCCAAACGGGTTTCTTTCCAAAAGCCATCATATTTATTTCCAAAAATAATTTAACATTTTATCGTCTTCCAATTCTAGAAAACTGCTTGTTTTTTCCAAGCATGTGATGAATTTCACGATCCTACTGATGTAAAAAAATAAATAATGTTTGTATCACATCCGGGTGAAAACGAATTACAGATAAAATTGCAAAATGGTAATTTCACAACGTAATTTTTACTTAGTCCGTCCTAGTTCAGTTTTATATATATATATATATATATATATATATATATATATATATATATATGTATGTGTGTATATATATATATTTATATATATATATATATATATATATATATATATAAATATATATATATATCAAAGGCTTGGCCCGTTAATGATTCCGCAATTTATTTAAAACTTATATTTTACGCTTACATAAGAGTGTAAAAAGTTATTTTATAGTTTCCATGTACAGCTTACAGCTAAAATTTCCATTAACTCTTTTTACTTTATTTTTAAGACATTTTTTTATTAAATATCCCGTCTAATCTACGTATTTCATAATACAGATTATGAAATACGTAGAGATATATAATTAAGTCGATTAATTTGATGGACAGCTCCAAATCCACCTTCTAACTTCAGTATTAATTAAATACTTCATTAATAACGACGGCAGCAATGTGTTACATTTACTTCGTGTTGCGTTACTAACTGAAATGTAAGTGGAAATTTTGACAAATTAATTACAGCGTGCAATATGTGTGTCATGTACGATAGTATCAAGTGTCAAGGATATCAGTACCTCCATTTGTCTTGAATTTAATATTAATTTAATGGAATATTGAAAGAGACACGACTATATCTCACAAATAACCTTCACTACGAGTATATAGACTGTTACTATGTTTCCCAAAGAAGACTTGAAACATAATTAGCTTTATTGGTTATATCAGTTAAAACAGAACCATCACACAAAGTCTATCTGTGTCAATCGGGGGGCCTTATGATTTGTATAGACTGTGTTTATAAAAATTAAATTATGCAAATATGATGCAAAATATATTAAAAATAAAATACCAATATTTTTGACATGACTTTAATGATATCTCGTACTTCTTAAACGCCTTATAAATACGATATATTTAGACGCTCAAGATTTAACAGTTAAGACTTTGGAAAATTAATTGGAATAAAAAAAATGTATACAGCTGAAAACGGTATTGATTCGGACTTTATTTCGCACGTCCTGTTTGATGGTGAAATAACTGTATGATTGAAATGCTTTAAAAATTAAATAAAACATAAAATTAAAGGTAGAAAATCTAAGAACGGATTACAGATATCGATTATGTAAATATAGATCTCTTAGTTTCAACTATAGGAAATTAAAATGAAATATTTCGTTGGGTATTAAGTCCGTTAAAAGAAATATTTTCAAAATATTATTTTGCCATTATTCGAATCCTCTTTTGTCTTGCTTTTCACCATGATTGGTCAGCCACTTTGGACGCGAGCAGGTTATCTGGGAAGTCTTCATTCATTCAAGATTTTTAATTTTATCTAATAATCAACGTCAAAGTATGAGACGGAGAATAATTACCATTAAAAATGTCAATCACATTTAAAATGAATCTAAAATTCGGCTTTGTGATACTTTCTGCATTATTCTGTGATATGTGTTTCCATTATTTTAATATGTACCAAAGTATTTCCTTATTATTATACAAAAGTTATATTAACTAAAATTCTAGAACGCAAAATTATTTGCACTATTTGTCAGTTTGGCCACAATATTTATAAACCGCCTTAGTAAATAGGTATAAAATATAAATTTGCATCTTTCAAATCCCATTCTGAACTCCTTTTCAGAAATTTAATGGAATCGTTGAAAGTCTTTCTTCTTATACTTAAATGTTTCAAAAAATTTTATAAACTATGACTAATTACTTCTACAAGAGTTATCAACTCTAACAAACGTAACAACAAGGACTAGTTTGAAATTCTCCGGTTATAAATTCTACGAGAGCACAATTATAAAGAAATTAAGATGTCTGGAGGACAATATCTTTGAATGTACATGTGGACGTTTAAATTTAATTATTTGTGATTTCCTCGCTGCTTGCCTGGAAATAACACAAATACACTCCTGATGCTTATACCATGCTTGAAGTTTTGATGCCTAGGTCATATATATTTCCAATTAACTTTTTATTTAATACATTGTAGCCACAAGACTATTTTTTTCAATTGCTTGTATTTGCTCTCACCAAGCTGTCAAAATGCTCTAAAAAGCATTAATTAGGTTTGATTTTGATATTTGTGTGTATTAGTTTTTTACTGCTATAGCCATCACGATGATGTATAACACATATTAAATATAAACAGTAGCAGTGTAAATTCTACATACACCTACCTTAATAGCCAGTAAAATATTTTCAACAAATATTGGAAAAGAAAATAATCTAACTGTTTCATCTCCAATACGGATATTGTCTAGTGCAAGTTCACACGTGATGGAAAATTTTGGGCTTCTGATATAAATTTCCCAATAAACGTTCATAGCACACCAATATCAATTTAAAAATCATTAATTCGTATTTAAAACAGCAAAGGAGCAAGAAAGGCTTGTATAGATTGCATCTTCTATAATTTGAAATTCACATAAACTATAATATTTTTAACTATTGTATTTAAACTATTGTATTATTCTGGCATTATCGTGATATAATGATCACGTTAAGGATTTCGTTCAGACAACAATATAACAATTTTATTATATTATCTTTTCATACTGTTCCTCTTTAATATCTCCCAAAAATTTACAATTACACCCTTCAGATATTACCATTGTTTGTTGACATTGTATCAATATCACAAATTTGTTATTTAGTTACTTGCTTAAAAGCTTATAAAACTTTTTGTAGAGTACACACACTTGAAAGAAAATAAACTTTCATTAGGCAGTATAAGCTACTGCCTAAATAACGCGTCTATTTATACACTTTGCTTGTCCAGAAAACATTTCATAGTAGAATTAAGTATTATATTACTACCCCTGGGAAAACTACATATCTTCATTCCACCAGCAATCTTTCTGCGGTCAAACACCAGATTCTTAGTCAGCAATTAAAACGTATCATTCTTAACAGCCATTAAATAAAATAGAAACATAAAGAAAAACTATTGTCTAGCTGCGTCATAACTTAAATATTAATTGATAAACATTTTCGCGTTACTTTCGCATGGGCATTACTTTACGCGGAGAAAAATTTTCGATTCCTTTACAAAATAGTGCATTTTAATCAACCCCAATCATTCTGCGAGTGTTTTACTACTAAGCTACACCGATAAAAAAATAATATTTAATTAGATTTTTTATTAAATTAATAAATTTTGTAAATATCTATTGTTCCTTTTTCTAGTCATAAATACCAGTAATTAAATGAAACTACGTGATGTAGTAATGTTTCTAATTTATTTAATTTCTTTACCACGACCTAGGTTTCATCGTATTATAACATCTTCAAGTGGGCTGTTTACAAAGATGTAATACTACATCACGTAGTTTCATTTAATTATGAACAATGAATTTCTACAAAATTAACGACAAATATATTCAATAAAGGTCAGTGTTGTCATTAGATTGCACAAATATTTGCTAATAACTCATTAATTATTTCGTAGTTCTAGGAAAATATTTATTATACAGTTAAAGCAACATCTAGCTAAAACATTGATACTCCTATCCACCTAAAATGGCGCAAGCAGCCCTCATTTGTCAGGCTGATGAAAAATAATAGGGGCACAAAATAATTTATAATTAGAACTAGCTTTGATACACAAAGACCCACATCGTTAGTCAAAATTGTTTGAATATGCGTGTAATAGAAAGGGTTGAAAACAAAGGATGAAAACTATGGATGAAAACAACGTCTTTACGCAACCAGCTCTGTATTAGTACTACCCTTACGAAATATAGGTGACTTAATCTAAGGTTTGTTCACAATGTTTTTTGTTTACATTACAACGGCGGACAATAGTTACTACCATACGTTTTTATATGTATAAGTGTGGCTTACACGGCCTTCCTGCCAAATTCATCCACTAGTCACCCATCATTGAATTACCTGGAATATAGAAAATATTAGTAATCTGAACAATTATTTAGCTGTTTTAGTGCCTTCAATTGGCAATTTTTATTTTAGTTCCCTCAATGGGCAATTTTATTTTAGTCCCTCAATTGGCAACTTTATTTTAATGCCCTCAATTGGAAATTGTTATTTTAATGCCCTCAATTCGCAATTTTATTTTAATACCCTCAATTGGCAATTTCATTTTAATGCTTTAACTATGAAGTTATTATTTTATTATAAAAAATCTGTCAACTAACTACTGTTATATATATATACATACACACACACACATACATATATATACATATATTTACATTTTTTTTATTCAACTATCGACAGCGCCTATGTTTATTTTAACACTACCTTGTCTCATTTCTCCACAATGAATACCAATGAGTGTGGTCCTCGCTCACTTATCGTGTAAGTAGCTCGCGCCATTTGTTTATTTTTTGCTGGGATTCTCGCTCACTTATCATATAAGTAGCTCGCTCCCTTTTTTTATTTTTGTGGTCCTAGCACTCTTATTTTTACATAAAATGCTCGCGCCCATTCAATAGTTGTAGCGATCCCAGCTCACTTCGAAAAGCTGCTTACGCTTTAGTTACATTATTATACTTACTCTACCTCTATGGAATAGTTTGAAATTTATGTAAGTTTGATTATATTGATTATAAAGCATAGGTTGTCACGGTATTTTCCGCAGCCTCTTGATTCCACAATCTAAGTCTTTCTTTTGGTAATATTAGAAGTGTTTTTCTTTTTGTATTTTTAACTCTGTATCTGTCTCTCGGAAGATATTTTTCAATCGTATATGGTCCAGTGTATCTTGAATCTAATTTACTCAAACGCATTCGTTGACTTTGAATGAAAACAACATCGCCTTCTCTTATTAGAATATCGTTACGTCACGTTCTATCAAACCTTTGCTTTGTTTTTAGGGCATTGTTTCTTAATCGCTCTTTGGTGGTATTTCGTAACGGTTGTATGTCGATTTTAGTTTCAAACTCGGGAAGTTCATTATTTAATTGTCTTATGGCAGGCACTTCAGAACGCATTCCAGTGAGTAGTTCAATTGGGGTACAACCGATACTTTTCTGAACAGTAGTATTTAAAGTCAGCTGTATTTTGTAAAGTATGCTCGTCCATTCTGACCTGCGACTTACTTCGCAAGCTAATAGATTTAACATGGTAGTAATATATCATTCTGCCTATCCGTTAGCTCTTCTCACTCCGGTAGCGATGAAATGAAGTTTACTAATTATATATTTTCTAGCATGTTTACTTTTTTCTGATCAAATAAAATTTGTGTTTTTCCGCAAAAGATCAGTTATACATGCAGTTTTTGTTGCCAATTCATGAATATATTTTCGAAAATATCCAGCGAGTCCCATCAGTTATCTCACTTATTTAATATTTCGTGGTATGGGGGAATTTTTCACTGCCTCTATTTTGGTTTCCCCAGGTCGAATTCCTTCTATGGAAATAATTCTTCCTAAATATTCAATTTTAGTTTGTTTACATTTGTTTACATTTTTTAAGTTTAATATAAACTCCGCATCATTTAACGCTTTCAGCACCAGACTAAGCCTTCCTAATCCTTCTTCTATGCGGGCTGAAAATATTATGACATCATCGATGTAAACTAGAGCTATAGTATTTCTCAAATTTCCCAATGCTTTATTTACTACTCTTTAAAAAGTACTAGGTCCATTACAGAGACCAAACGGTACTCGTAACCATTCATAATACCCATCAGGTGTTACAAACGCAGTCTTCTCCACAGATGTCTTTTGTTCAATAGGAATTCCATGAAACCCTGACGCCATATCGAGCGTGCTGAAATAACTTTTCCTAATCTGTCTAATTGATCATAAATTAATGGTAGTGGATACCTATCTTTAATTGTCATTTTATTTAAAGCTCGGTAATCCACACATAATCTGTCATTTGAATCCTTTTTTCTAACTAAAATAACTGGTAACGTTATTATTGAAAAGTTCTGTTACAATAGCCCTCACTTTTTCTTTCTCCAACACTGACATTCGATATGAGTGCTAAAAAATGGGTATATTTGTCGTAGTTCGAATAGCCATTGCGCCAGTATTGATCTCACAAATATTGTTTGAAGCGATAAGACTTGAATATTTGTTTTGCATTTCTCGCAGCTCCACTTGAGTTAGTTTTGGAGCTTGACTGAAAGCCTTTGTCTTTCGTCCTTTCGTCTACGTTATAAACATTCCCATAATTATGGGCTAACGCTCACCCTATGGGCTAATTGTCGCTCGCTTTTCAATTGTAGTGCTTCTCAAAGAAGTTATAAACATAATATCATTCGTACTTATTGAGTCTCCGCCAAGAATAGCATCGTACCTTATTTCTTTATCTTGAACTATATGAAAACTTGTTTCCAAAGCTATATTTTCCAATTGAATGATGATAATTATTTTTTCATATGAAGTTAATATCTCGTTAGAAAGACCACAAAGATGAATTATGGAAGACACACGATGGGCCCCTATAGATCGAGCCGTAGTGTCTCTAATCAAAGAACATGATGGTCCACTGTCGAATAATAAATGTACAAGTTTTCCATTTAAATTTTCCATCAAGTGTCCCTTTTTTTAAACAAAAAGTACAGCACTTATCTTGCTTGGAAAATTTATTCGAAGATGGAATTTTATTGTCTCCCTTTATGATAGCTGGAAATTATTTGTGCCGGTAGGAAAATCACGTTGTATATGTCTCACTCGATTACAGCGATGGCATTGCTTTAGTTCTGTTGTGGCAACAAATCCGTATCACCACCCGAGTTCGTATTAAAATAACTTTTTGCCAGGTTTGACAAACTTGGAATATAGCGGGATAATTTTTCGAATAACCAACTAATTGTTTCAGCGGTGCTTGCAATGGATTTTGCATGAGGGTCAATGATACCTCCTGTTATTAATTCCAATATTTCAAATTCACGAAATTAGAGTCTTAATTGCTTCGGAATTCTATTTTTCTTCGCTGCATAAATAGATACGGTAGCGTATTGACCACTTGTCATATTTGCAGTAATTTTAAAATCTTGATACAAATCGCGGCATTTAGGAAACATAGTCTGAAGTTCTTCTCTCAATGTTCTCCAGGCCAGGTTCTCTGCACAGGTGTCCATTCATTGTATAACTCACGCGCGGGCCCAGTTAAAAATGGTACACATCTTGCGATAATCTCTACGTCGTCTCATCCATTCTTTGCTACTCCCTAGTAGCAGAGAATGGATCCTCTATCTCCAACCTCTATAAGGAGATCTCCCTAGTCTACTTCTGCACTTCGTTCGCTAGCTTCAATAGCATCAACACTCGGATCAAATGAAGTCAGAGCTATAGCCTTGCTAATGCTGGTTTCTCTTAAATGTTCAGGTTCGCTCATATTCTGTACAGTTTCCTTAATTATCACTGATTGTTCATCATGTTTCAGTCTATTATTTTTATTTTTCACGTTCCCATTATTCGTTGTTACGGTAGATATTTAAATTACTACACTCCTTAGTCTACTTTTATTTATTTATTATTTTTCTTACGATTTTATGGTATATATAACTGTGGTGGTAGGTATTTAAATTACTTCAAATCTGCGTAATTTATTTTTATTTTTCCAGCTTTTATTTATGGCTGTAGGTGTTTAAATTATTTCAAATCCCATTTCTTATAATAGAAAGGGCTGAAAACAAAGGATGAAAACTAGGAATGAAAACAACGTCTTTATGCAACCAGCTTCGTATTAGTACTACCCTTACGAAACATAGGTGGCTTAATCTAAGGTTTATTTACATTGCTTTTGTTTACAATACAACGGCGGGCATACGTTTATATATGTATAAGTGTGGCTGTCACGTGTATGTACGAATGTTTAAATCTTAATGTTAAAACATGTTAAAGTTAAAGCACATATAAACATGTGCATTAAAGCAGTAATATTCTCCTGTATTAAACATAACTAATATTCTCCTGTATTGAACATTACTTATCTCTACAGATGTAATTTCTTACAAGAGTAGAATAATTTAAGACTTGATATATTCGTTGTATTTTTGCTCAAAATATGGGTAGTAATAATAAATACGCCTTATGACCATCGCTACGACATTCCAAATACTCCACTTCAAATTTTGGAAGTCTCTCTGCATACGTCTTAGTTTTTAAAAATTTATTACACATTCTACTAACATAATGAGAAAGTATATTTCAAGCCTTTTAATTTTTAATATATAAGTTAACCAATTTCATAATTTTATATAAATTATCTCGAATAAAAATAATTAACATGTTTAAAAATTTTTAAAAGAATAAAACATCTCATATATTAGATTCATAGAAATCAGTTCTTCACTTCTTAAAGCTTCATAAATACAGTATTTCTTTCAAATTCCCAATTATTCGTTTAGAAAATTCATTCACTATCTAGATTTTAGTTTATTCGCCAATTAACACATTAGAAAATCACCTAAAAATATCACATCTCCGCTAATCGAATCTACTTCATTATTCTTCGTTTCCCATTTTCCTATTTTTGTTCTTAATTCTTTTACAATTCTTTTAAATGTTTTCGTTTTTTAATGTAAAATAAAAGGAGAACTCTTACAAGATGACCCACTTGTACGTACGTCTCTCTCTCGTATCCCTTTTTAGAATCCTAATGATGTCAACAATTTAAATTTGACATACATCGCCACATGTATTGATGAAAAATATTTGAAAATTTAGAAAGCAATTAATTAAAAAAAATTGATTTGTTAAATTTTTTTTTGTCGTATTTTCATGCGTCATGCGGAATGTCGTTTGAAAAGCTAAATTAGATACCTATTTTTTTATTTTCATGTGCCATATGGGGCATCATTTAAAGGTGCTAAAATTAGTAATCTCCAACAAAAAAATTCAAATTGTTTGTATCACGTCTCCAGAGGTATACTGAAAGACACGCAAAGAATACATATAATTGTCCCCTTCTTTTTCATTTCGGAAACATCCAAATTATATACCTTTAAAAATGCATGGTTTACGAATTTATAATAGCGTATGGGCCCCTCATAGTACCACTTCTACTTGCGTTTAGAATCTTATTTATTGTCCATTTAAATTAATTTCTAACTACTTTTGTTCCATTACCTTATTTTTTCCAAAATCACTTTTTTGCACATTTCTGTATTCAAACGAGTTTGTTAATATCCTGTATTACGTGATTGGCTGAATTTGGTTTAATACGAATATTAATTTTTCCTTCGTTACGGAGCTACTTGTAAATATATTGGTAGTTATAAAAAGAGTAGCACATTAATTGTAATCACATAATAAGTAGACAAAAGCAACTAGCCGGGAAATTTAAATTAAAGGAAAACAGACAAAATTTGACTCAGAAAGATGATATATTAAATGAGAACGAAAGTCCCTTTTAAATATAAAACGAAGAATGATATAAACCCAAAAAAACTAGTACAAATATTACTGAAGGCGTACTATATGTGAAATAATTATTAAATAATATATTACATAATTAAATAAGTACGTGTGACAGATTACCATAAAATAAATAGCAAAACAGATTATTTGAATGTCAAGGTTTATTCTACAATTGTAATTTAATTGGTAATATTTCTACAATTGTAAAAAGTACTGATTTGTGCATGTCTGCTTAATAGATATTATGAAACCAACAAAAAATTTTCAATAATAATAATAAAAGACATAAAGAACCAGAGCGAAATTGTACCCTATAAAAAATTTTCATTAAAGTAAAATATACTAAACAAGTGTCCATAAATACATTTTTGCTTAAAGTAATTAAGTATAGATGGTACAAATACTGTATAAATTAATTATTTTATTTAAAAACTTCATCTCATGAATTCCCACTTCAATGATTTGAATAATCAATTAAATTTGGAATTTGTGCATACAAAAATTAAAACTCATTTATCTTTAATGAATCTTTAATGCCGATAAGTTAAAACCAATTGTAGATATTTGAAACGAAGGAAAGTATAATGGGGAAAAATAAAAAAAATGATACTCTAACCGAAAATGGCAGAGCAAGAAAATAAATTCAAATGCAAATGTATCTGACACAAATTTTTTCATTTACATTTTTACAAATATCTATAATTTTTTAGACATGGATGTCAATTACATACTTCATTTTTCTTAAAAACCGTGTTTAGTTATATATGCCAATGTATATTATTTATTAATTAATTAAAGTCCTACTTTTCCAGTGATTCTGTTATAATTTATTAACGCTTCGATGGACCCCGGTTTTAATATTGGAGATCATCCAAACCATCCCTGGTTTTTAATGAGAACGGTGTTTTTAATGAGAGATGGTTTGAATGATCTCCAACATACATGTTTACCTAGATCATTACTAGATGGCTCTTCTCAAATAAGAGGGGGGGGAGGGTCATTTTCTTACCCTAATCTGCAGAGATGGTGATAATAAAAGTTTCTTTGTTTAATTTCTCATTTTAACCTAAAGATTTTCCAGTGCCGGTAAAATACTTTATCAGCGTGCCTTTTGCCTTTTTCCATTCCAAATTATGTGAACACATCGTACATAACGTGGTTAAAAAGCGTTCGAAAACATTTTGATTTAAACCACTTTTAATTTTTTTTAAGCCATTAATCTAAAATAGAAATATACACAGCAATCTTTAGACAAAGAGCTGCCTGTTCTGACTTCAAATGAGTAAAATAAAAGTATTTAATTACGGTTTTTGATATGCATTTCTTCTTCTATGGATGTAGCTTTGTGCATTATTTTAATAACAAAAATAAAACAATGTAATAATATACACGATGCACGATGCGCTTGTAATTTTTCCGAACTTAAGGTGCCAATTTTCCATTTTTTCTAGGTTCCCCATGAGGAAATATATCACGTCGAACTTCATTAAAATCTTATTTTTATCGTTGTTTATTTTCAAAAGCCCTTCAGTTTCTCTTAAAATTATAAAGAGCGATACATCAATTTTCATTTGTCACGAACTCTTAAAATGACAATTATACTTATTTTATTAATATATTGACCTTAAGCTTGCCAATTAACCACAATTATTTTTCCGGATTGAAAAATAGTTATATATAAAGGATTATTTCATAGAAATATAGATATTGGCACAAAAAACCGTGCAACAAAAAAAATTAATTCAATAATTTTCTACTCTATGAATCGAAAGATGAATTCAATCTAAAATATAATATGAAGGCGGGAAAAGGCCATTATCAAATAAAGAGCGCTTTGAAATAATTACGGAGAAATATTGACGGAATTCCGCTGAATAAATAACGTTTCCGACTGCACCCTCATTAATTTACGACTCGTACCAACTTCTCCCGGGTGATTTCGACATTATTTTTAATGAATAAGATTAATTTTTAATTTAATATAGTAAAAATAAGTTGTTTTTATACAACGGTGTTTGCCAATATAAGAGTTTAAGGCAGGAATTCTTTATTTTTATGAAATATGCTCTTGAAAGTCTCAACGAATACTAGATTTAGCTAAAAAGTACTGTGAAATATTTATACTTTTCTCAAAATACTCTGCTGTTTCCATTTCTACCACTATTTTGCTTAATGCAGTGATCGGAAACCTTTTAGCAGACAAGGGCCGTATATATTAAAAAAGTGTAAAACACAGATATTTATATGGTTATTATTATGACAAAAAAATGACGAAAAAATGGAGAAAAAATGAGGTAAATTGAATGAAAACTTACAAATAACTTTGAATTTAATGTGAGTTTCTAGGGTGTATTTGATTAGCTATTTATATAATGTTTGCTTTTATTGACTGACGTAGAAATTAATAGAATGGCATTTAAATGCTCATCTGTAGGACAAGAAAGTAGTTGTTTTTTCTGTAATTGAAGAGTGAAAAATTTGTTCACGTAAATAAATACTGCCAAATATTGTAATTAATCGCTAAACAAATTTTTTCCATTCATCAGAATTAGTGGCAAATTGCCATACTATTTAATAAGAGCATTGATTTCATAGAAAGAGTTTTTGAAAGCGTTATTTGATTGAAAATCAATCACATTCATTTGCAGATTACTCAGTACGTCATCAACATGAAAAAGGGTTTGCAAAAATTTTCAGTTTGCCACAAACCTTCTCAAAGTAACAAAATCTTTCGTTAAACTATCTTGTTGCAACATTAAAATGGATTTTATTTATCCTTTTTACAACTAAAATATCTTCCAATTTCCTCAACAGCTTTTTTACAATTCGGGAAATGGTCTAGCCTCTTTTCAACCCTGTGTTTTACAAAGAGCTTGTTTTTCATTTGCAATGCCTTTACGTCTGCGCTCATATCAAATATTTACTTGTTTTTCCTTATAGCTTCATATTCAGCATATTTAACTTATCAGTTAAATCTGATAAAATCCCAAGGTCTATTATCCATTGAGGATCTGTAAATTCTGGAACAGATTTGCCTTTTATGATCATAAAAGTGTTGATTTTTTCTGAGATCAAAAAATCTTTTCATCTTCGTTATCTGCTTTCATATTTGACACAAACTGTCGAAATTGGCGATACGTTAACCTATTTTTTCTAATATAGTTAGTGGTTATCACGTTGTCCATTACTTGTTTCCGCTCGCAAAATTTGCAGCATAACGTTCCTTGATAGATAATGCAATTGTAAAATAATGGGATATCGCAGCCCATCTCTGCCAGTTTGGTTTTAATTCTACCTACCAGGCTCTTGTTTTATCGACTCATGTTTCTATCGTCATCAGTTGTAATGCTTACCAATTTTATACCTGGTAATTTCATTGACCCTCTCAATTGTTTTATGTGGCGAAATAAATCTTCCCCTGTAGTCATTCCTTTTAAACTGCAAAACTGTAAAAACTCCTCAAAACATTAAAATACTCTTCGATTCCACGAACAAATATTAGTAGCTGCACGGTGTCTGAAATGTCATCACTTTCATCGGAAGCTAATGAAACCATTCACATAATCGTGCCTTTTTCTTAAGCTGCTCGGAAAAATATTACCAATATCCTCAGTACGCCGGGTGCATGTTCTGGCAGATAGATTAATATTTTCAACTTTCTTTTCTGCACACACCTTCTCAGCCATAACTAAAGCACATTATTTTACTAATTCGTACATGAACCTTAAAACACTTTGTTGGCCCTTTACGGACGATTTGAATGCATTTATTTTATTTTTTCGTATATTTCCCACAACACATGCAAATTTTGCTTTATGTTCACTGTTGTAAAGATGCCTAAGATTATATTCTTTTTTAACCGCCTAAGTTTTTTGGCATAAAGATTTGCTTTACAATCTATAAAAAAGTGTACGCATCGTTGAACACTCTATTTTCTTCCAATGACCTAACCTTCTTTTTAAAGCTATTACTGATAATTATTAAGTCCACAAACCAGAGTAAATGCTGCAACAATTGAAGTAGCTATAATTGAGTTGAATACACGCTATTTAGCTTTCTAGCCACGAGTGTGTAAAATAAAAAAAAATGTCACGCTTAGCGATATGTAAAACAAAATAGCTGTTTCATTAGTTTCGTTCAGCGCCGTGGATGTAATCAACTCGTAATTTCCCAAAAAATCTTACATACTCCATTTCTACTATTAGTGTATCAAGTCATGGAAAACAAATAAACAAGTAAGACTTTCCTCTTTATAAAAGTAGTATGACATATCAAATATCCTTTTTGTGTCTCAGTTGGCGAATATCATATAATGTAACGTTATATAACTCGTTATGTTTCTTCAAGCATAGCAAGTTTAATAACCACCCTATGGATATCGTAATATAAACCCATGTTATACACCCACATATATAATAAAAAATGATTGCAATAAATATAGAATTAAAAATTGCACATAAAATCTAAAATTGGTAGCATTAGCTATTTTTTTATTTAATATAACTTATAAAAACACGGTTTTGCCATTGCCTTAAAACGGCGTCTTTGACCACTCAGCCTCGTTACCTCGTATCTGTAGGTATAATAGTGTATTATTGTATTTAAGGAATATTCAGATTAGGAGAACCTTGTATGGTGTTACAGTAAAAATCGTTATATTATCTGCTTTCTTTAACTTTTTCTAATACCAACAACGAAAATTTACCATTTAAGTTTATTCATCGAGAAACACTCAAATGATCCACGTTCTTGAATCCATACTTATGAACGTAACAGCAGAATAAGTTGAAATGAACTAATGCCTCCAATACCCAGTTAAGTGAATTCAGTTTCCGAGTTATCGGAGATAAGGTTCCGGATAAATCGAGCCTTGACCGGATTACTGGGGCTCTTACAAGCAAACTATTCCTAATGTACTGTTTAGGTTAAAAATGATAAAGTTGAGAATCTATCGCAATATATACCTATATATATATATTTATATATATATATGTGTGTGTGTGTGTGTGTGAACACACACATATATAAATATTAATTGCGATTGTAATAAATCTTGTTTTTGTCAATCGCTATTGTTGTTTGCAATCATGTTACCAAATAGGGATTTTTTTTCATGGACAGGATACAATATAATGCGGTATGTCAATAAGCTGAATCACAGAATAAAAATATTCAAAGATTAGTAGGAGCCAGAAAACTAATATTTGAGCAAAAATGATAATCTCATTTCCATAATTATCTATATATCGACATTATCGTAATACAAGTCCACGTATTACAACCAGGATTTCGGTTTATTTCGATCGATGAAAAATTATAACATTATACATAGAACTTAAAATTTCTTGTAAAATTGATTGCGATGGGATTCGAACCCTAAACCGTCTTTACTTTTATAAAGAGAAAAGTCTTACTCTCGTTTTTATAATTATTTACATCATTTTCCATTATTTTAAAATGGCCTTTTTATAAGCTGTATTAAATGAAAAATATGTAATTTTTATATGATAATGTTATCATTGTTTTTCAAATGCTAATTAATTCAGGTGCTTGCCAGTCTTTCGATATTTTTTTTCCATTCTAATTTGAAATACTCGCAAAAATAATTTTGTCACTTTCACAATTGATTCGATCGAAGTGAATAGAGAAAATTATATGTTATCCTACTTTATTTAAGTAAATAGAACAATCAAAATTGATTTAAGCTTCAAGCTGATTGAAATCATTTCAACTGACGTGATCCTGGGAACAACAAAAATTTTTAATATATTCCCTAATTTAAAGAAATCTATTAAAAACTTAAAAGGAATAAAACAACATTTAAACTATTTCAGGATTATACACCTACGTTTATACATTCTGATCAATATTTACAATCCAGATACAACCCTCAGTAAAGTGTGGCATATAAAAACGGGAAATAATTTTTTGCAAAATTTGCTAAGTGTAACCGAAGGATGAACACAAGATAATTATCGGTAAATTCTAGCACAGCCTTAGTCTTATTTTATGACGCAGTGCAAAGGTTTTGTAAAAAAATTGTATTGCCTATCCGTAATTGGCATTTCATTCAAAACGATATGTCAAAGTCGGTAGTATATTTCGATTATCTGTGATTTATCGTGTTTTGGGCCATAAAATTTAACAAAAATAAAATAAACTTTTACTTTTCTCTTCTCTCACATAACATTTATTTTACGTCTATTGATAAATTAGAATTTAAACCCAATTCATATATAACGACAGAAAATTTTAACAGCTAATGAGATATTTGTAATATTGACATTTTCCCCTGTTTCTGCATCCAAATTTATTTACATGTTTATACTTTCATGTTATTTTTCACTGAATAATGAGAAAGTACCAAATTATATAAATAAGCATATATACTAATGACATATTATACTCTACCCTGGGGTTCAAAAGAGATTTCGTCTAGTTTTGTACACTATTAACATAAGTTACTACTGGGTACCAAGTTTGGCAATAATAGGTTATAGTTTGCATTTGTTTGTCATCCTAAGGGAAAGATTTTATTAATATTCCCCGTTAATTTAAAATAATACTGATTAAAAATATATGAACCATTATCAAAATAACTTTTTATTTCCTTGTAAACAATACTTGAATGCGGGAAATGTATTCTAAAATTTAAAATGACAGTTTTTGTTTTTAAAGTTAAAATTAAATTTATATTCGAGTTACTCGTGATATTTTTATGAAACGTACCAAAACTCTATTAATATTTAAATTACAGGTGAAGTTGTTGAGTAAATTTAAAATTTTGTTAAGTAATTATTGATAGTTGTAATATAAATTGAATATAAAATTAATACAATACTTTAACATACATCTTTCTAATTTTCTCATCTTTTTCCGTGCAATGTCTATGGCCTGAAAACTAATCTAAACCAAATATTGCCAAATAGGATCTTAAATTGTTTTCCTGTTTTTTCTCAGCGAGTGTCGTTGAGTTATTTTGACATTTTTTCTCTGAAGGAACAGTGTGATACTTCACATCCTACCAACACCGGTATAAATCTATCATTAATTAAATGTTCAGTAAAATTTTAAATATTAGTTGTAATGCAAATTAATTATCGGCCAAATAATTGCGATGCAAAAATGAAGTTCTTATGAATCTTTATAGAAACATTCGGTAATTTTACAAGTATTCGTAAACAAGTGTAACTTAAGGTCAACTACTTTAAGTTGACCTTAAGTTACACCTGTTTACGAATACTTGTAAAATTACCAAATGTTTCTATAAAGAAAATTACCGAATGTTTCTTAAAATTACTGAAAAAATTTTGTAAAATTACCGAATGTTTCTTGAAAATTTAATAATATTTTTTTAATCTTGGTGTCGTGTGACAGTAAGATTAAAAAAATATTATTAAATTTTTTATTGAAAATTGTTTTTTTTTATTGTTTTTCACACTCTTAATATAATACCATTTTAACAGTATGTAAGAAATAAAAAATTATGTTTGCCTTTTTTTTTAAATAAAATTAAGTGTGGTGAAATACCTACTTTCCTATGATATAAATTGTACAATTTTTGAGAGCGACTTTTACCAAAATTAAATGGTAAATATTTTTAATTTTTACTTTAAATTTCAATATAACATCATTTTATTTAGACAAATCGATCGACGCCTTTTTAAAAAAAAATTAAATGTAGTGAAATTATCACTTTTCCCGTAATTATAATTGTAAAATTTTTGAGAGCAATTTTTATCAAAATAAAACAATAAACAATTTTTTTCACAATGTTAATATAGTAAAATTTTGCGTTGACGTAGTTTTTCAAACAAATCACTCAACGCATTTTCAAATCGTTCGACGTATTTTTTTGAATAAAATTGGGAGCGTGTTGTCAAATAACTACTAATCTCTAATGTTAATTGTATCATTTTAGAGAGCGATTTTTAATAATATAAAATATAAAAAAAATTTTAAATTTTAAAATAAATTACAAGTTTAAATGATATATAAAAAATTGTTTAATTTCGTCTACAACGCTCTTTGCACGAAAACCACCTTAAAGTGCATACTGATTTTAAATTTATAATTTATAATTAAGCGTGTTAAAGTTTTCAATGAGCATGAGAAGAAATTTTAAATAATATCTTGATAAATTATTTAAATTATATCTCTCCTATAAATAATAAGAACTAAATAAATAGACAGACTTCTTGACCAGCATAATTATTACCCGCGTATTGAAGAAGCGATTATAATTTCCAGACGAGTTTTATTCCATTACTTCCCAAGCGTCGAAAATTTGATTTTTTCGTTCAAATATTTAAATTAGGTCTAAATACATTAAGAAAAATAATACAAAATAACATTTTAAAAAAGATATCCATGGTTGCTGTTATAGCCTCTCCTATTAATATAATAATGGGGATATATGATCTGAAGTTATAAAAGATCAGAATTGTAAGAAAATCAAGTTTAATGTTAAAACTAGCATCACATACTTTTTAAAAATACAATTACAAAAGCTTATTTTGGATGACAAGGTATAAAACAATCACTGCAATGTGTTTTGCCATTTTCCATAAAAGTTAGAGTTTTTTACTACCTTATCCTTGGGAGCGCCTTTGTCTTTCTTCATATAATGACCCAAACTATCAAAGCAAACAGGCTGTAAAAGAACTTACGAAGACCTTGGAATAAGTTTACTTGCACTGTATTCTGAACCTTCATTCAAAAAAAGCAAACCCTTCGTCTAAAATCTAGCAGAGGGATGGTTTAATTTTTGTTTACCTGGTTGTAAATAATCCATGAATTTACTAGGCATATATCTAAAACTCTAATGACTAGAGACCAGTATAATTTTTTAATTCTGAAACGGATTGGATATTTAGACCAACCATTCATGTTTATCTACTCCTTCTTTATTTTTATTATAATTATGAATCAGTCTTCGTTGATCTACACTCTGGCCTTTTCTGTCTTAGAATACCTGTTAATTTTCACAAAATTTTCAAGAGCAGGAAAATTATTCAAAAGACATACTACATTGTTATTATGCCATTTCACGCATAATATTTCATTATTTTTGTCAAAACTGTGAATGGAATAGCCTCGCTCTCTCTTTGCATTTCTTGTTTATCATAAGAGACCTCTTCTCAGTCCTATTATATCTTACTATGCTTGCAGTCCTGAATTTCATATTATTGAAAAAATTATTGCAATAGGTCATATATGCACTGGAATCCGTACACACTTCAAGTTACCTTTTTACCAGTCTTCAACTCAAGCCATTGCCATCAGAGCTTTGAGCATCCTTACTTGTATATCGCGAAAAGTTATGACAATAATCGGTAACCACACATAGAGCTTAAAACTTGTATCTAAATGGTATAGCACTATATATACCACTGGTTCACGTTTTAAAAATTGTTTGATACCATGATGACCGAAGTATTTGACTATCATTTCGCTAACAGCTAAATTGTATTAAATATCCTAAACTTTCTGAAATGATATATCGACAAATGGGCGAATTTTGAAAGCTTGGCAAGTAGTTTGGGGCAAATGGTAATGGGAAGATAAAAACAAAATTCCAATAAAAAAGTTAAACTCCTCTACGGTTTGATTAAAATTGAAATCATTTTTATAATTTTTGACATAGGTAATTGTTTCGTGCTCAAAGTGTAATAGGATTTCGTCACATAAAAAATTTTCAAATACCTCTGCCGCTGATTTTTTTTCAACTCCGTAATCATATTTTCTAAACAATGTTTAGCAGTTTTAGCAGATTAAACTGGGGTACACTTGCGTCAAGTAATTATCTTGTTTGTTCTAGATGTCGATTTAATGAGACGATCTTCCTCAACGTTATCAATCGTAGATGAAAATTTCACTTAACCAGCCACATCTTACACCGGCAAAACTCCCGTATCATCGTCAGGACTCTTTCATGTCAGTCAATTTTCATCCGGAGGCAATATATCAACTTCTTTATCATTGAAATTCTCATAACTAGAATCTTCGATATCTTGAAAATACTTTGCAATTTCGGACACCTTCAAAGCCTTTTTATATTTTTTTTCACTGGATCCATGATCTATGAATAATAAAAAGTACACATATATACGCTTATCAAATTAAAAATACGCATATTTGTTACCACTTCAAATAAAACAAAGTCAAAATAGTTTTGCTGGCCTTGGTCGATCTTATAATTCACACATAAGTTTTTATTTATATCAGTATATTAATCAAAATCGCGAAACGAGATGTACTGTGTTCGACGTCAGTTTATAAACTAATATAAGCACAAGACCCGCAAGAAACAATCAATTGAAAAGTTTGAACCTGGTGCACAGGACTGAACATTTCGCGTCAAACAGTAAACACGTATTCCCATTCTTATATTTATATTACGGCTCATTTTTAAATCACAAAACCTGTTTCCAAAATATGTTTTGTTTTTATTTTTATTTATTATGTATTTGCGCAAAGTTTTTAATATTGTTTTTTAATGGTCTTTGTAATAATTTTTTTGTCATATGCAATATAAATATAAAATTTTAAATAATGCTCTTCTTAACGCAACACAATTGATAACTTTTAAAAAGTATAATGAAGGGACGTAAATATGTGTCACTGAAAAAGAAAATTATTTTAATTGAAAAATGGTGTGTAAACACAAATTTTATTAGGTTGTACCTAAGAAAGAAAAATATAAACTTTTGAAAAAAAATTCAAATGCAGCGTTCTGAAAATAGGATAGCCGGGAGGAATGAGTTAAAGTCAAAAATGGAAACAATTTACAAATAAAAGACCTACTGATTTGATGTAATGCCACTGGGTAAATAACCTTTCCGACTGCGTATCCATCATTGTTCGATTGTTTAAGCAATTATGGTATGATGGGAACTTAGCCCTCCATCTACAAGTTGATTTTCTTCTACATTTGAAGGGTATTAGTTCATGTGGCAATCGAATATAATATTTCTATTTTTCCCAAGGAAGTAGTTATTTTGTAACTACTTCAATAATTATTTTTAATTTTTTTTAGTTAAATATGGTATATTATCTTGTATGAATATTAACATAGAGAGCATAAGTTTTTTTTTTTAATTAATGCTTAGTTTCGAAATAAGTGTCATAACAAAGTATAATTTCATGCATCGGTGTGCATGTGTTGCTTGTTACTTTGATAATTTTTTTCCTAAACCTAATACATGAATCAAAATTAAGTTTTCCGTGTAAAATTTATATATTATGTTTGCTCTTAAGATGTTGAAACTGTATTTACAAATGAATACCGCCTACTTTATCCTCGAGGTGCTTGAAAAGTTAGATGAACTTAAAAAGTAGAGATGCTCGATAAATTTTTCCAAAATATTTTACTGCAATCAAAACATTTGAGTTTATCAGATACCACGCAAATAGTATTTAAGGTATCAAAAAATATCTCAAATAAAACGAGGTGGTACTACTTAACAGGTTATTATTAAAAATAGCATCGCGATAAAAATTTTAAATGTGGAGTTGTGCTTTCGTATAATTTGAAGATCGTAGATAGTATTTTGAACATTTAGAAAAGGAACCGTTAAGAAATTCCCTATTTTCTTTAAACAAAATTGTTTCCCAATTTAAGATATTGAAATATAATTATTAGTACCTCATTGTAATCAATACTGAATTGCAGAAATTTAATTAGAATATTCTAATATCTAATATGACCTATTTCGTAAAATATTTAATATCACACTCTCACTCTCATTATTATACTCCCACATTTTATTCAACAATTATATGTATTTATGATTTATTAACTTTACGTGTTGTATTACATACCATTTTATATTGATTTCTTTTTCAGTATATATAATAATAGTAATATTTTGTTTAATTTTATACAAATAAATAAGAATATTCTAAACTCTAACCCCCACATTTTATTTTAAAATCATTTGTATCTATGATTTATTAACTTTACGTGTGGCATAACTTACCATTTTATATTGATTTATTTTCAAAATATATAATAAAAATAGTGTCTTATTAAATTTTCATACCGTTTTAAATTTTTTGAAACATTATTAAATTTTTATTAATTTTAGAACTCCTTAAAAATGTGGGCGTGGCCATTACATAGAATTGCGTGGTAGGGAGTAAAATAATTCGAAGTCGCTACTTACAAACCCTTTCTTCGTTTCAAGTAAAACAAAAATTGATGTGTGAACAGCAACTTCAGTTGTTCTATCACTTGTTCTCTTTAATAAAAAAGTCAACAATGGTAAAAATTGCTGCGATACCGCCAAATAGAAAACAAGATTTTAGAACCAAGATTTTATTACAATTTGCTCAGTGCCGTAATTTATCTTTTCAAGTAATATAAATACATAATTACTAGCTGACCCGTGCGAAGTCTTCGCATTATATCGCCATCTAGCGTGTTCCAAGTATACAATTTGGCTAAGATATTTGATGTGTCGCCCACAGATGGCGCTCATGCCAATAGTTATAAAAATTAATTTTTTTATTAACAAAAAGATTTTTTATATTTTTCGCCCAAAGTAGAAAACATAAGCTTTAAGTGGGTATTTTTTTATTTTTTTTGGTGCAGTAGTTAAAGAGATCGAGCCGCTCGAACAAAAAACACCTTTTCGAAATAATATATTTAGATGTCGTTTCCAACAAAAATTTACTTAGAGTTCCTCAACGTAAAGAGATTGTCAAGTGGCATTAAAAAAGTAAATGACCGCATTAAAAATATATAAATCAAATCTGAGGACAGAATACAGTTTCCGTTATCTGGTCTAAAGGGAGTGTATACTCACATTTCTTGATGTGCTATTTGGCTTTATACCAATTGTATTTAACTGATATAGCGTGCTATATCAATAAAACTGAGTCGAAAATTCGATGTTAAATAAGTCAGTTTCACGGTTAAAATTCGGCATTAGTTTTACCGCTGTTACAATAAGCCCCTTTCTCCCCAGATATTTTGATATATTTAGACATATTCAAATTATTTGTTGCAGAATAATTTTTTTGCTTTTTATCCATTAAATTATTATTTGTATGTAATAAATAAAATATATTACAAGTTGAATATAACTGCAAAAATGTAACGTGCTCCATTGTATTTTCTCGCACCTTCGTACACTATAAGTTGCCCAAATTCAATATAATGAAAAGTTTTCCACAATAACAACCTAAATCATCTTTTTAATAAGCCTGGTAAGTGGATCTGACCCATGCCATAAAGGACCCATCTGGCGATTCCCTCGGCAAAATTTCATTGAATGGTGCAACCTAGCAGAAGGGCGCATTTCACGTCCTTAAAAAAGATAAATTTTTTGTCGTCGATTATAATTTGTAGTTATTTCGATATATCATATAAAATATCATTGGTGTTCTACAAAGATTCACCACCTTTACGGTAGTATTAAAGATTTATGTCCAAAAGTAAACTTAAAGATGCTATTGTTAAATTAAAAAGATCGTCCAGTTTAATCTTATTTACAGATAAAACATTTAAATTAGAATAATCGTTCGATTATGCTAATTTAAATGTTTTAAAAAGTGTAACAAATAATTAAAAGTTAATAAACATACTTTGAATTAGAGATAAATTGAAACAAGAGATTATTCAAAGCCCATTTATAATCGACAATAAAGAAAAGAAAACGGTGGCTAGAGTGTCAATAAGAGAATACTCAAATAATGTAGTCGACTGAACTATAATGTAAATCATATCGATGAGGAATCTAAACATTACCTTGAATTACTTAGAACAAAACTAACTATATATATATATATATATATATATATATATATATGTATATATATCTATATCTATATATATATATATATATATATATATATATATATATATATATATATATATATATATGTATATATATATATATATGTATATACGTGTATATACACACTGAATTGGAAAAAGAGTATTGATTAATTATTAAAATATTTGTAAAATATAATAAAAACAAATAAAATCTGTCACAGAGGCAGAGGAATATAGTTAAGAAATGCGGGATCCTAAAGCAATTTTGTAATTTTGTAAATAAGCTAAAGACCTATTTTAAAGCTCAAGAAATAAACACTCAATACGCAATCAGATTATTCCATCATATTTGACATCGCTCGTTTGTTTTGCATAGTTATTAAAATATTTAAAACTCTAACGAAGAAACCTTATATTGTTCTAAGGCTAATATCGACAGAAAAACTTCTTTGTAAGAAAAGAATCGTTAGTCGTAGTTTATATTAAAAAATGTTTTGTCAAAAGTTGGTAAAATATCGGAAATTACTGCATTGATAAATGTAAACTGTATATTAAAATTTCTCTCTCCGTCACCGCTCCATTTAAGGCTCTACAAATAGCTTCCACTGATGATGTAAAATACAAATAAACTACTATGTATCGCTACCGTAATCTCATTTTCTTGTGATGCTCCGATGTGATGTGATGATGGGGGACTACTTTAGATAAATGAGACTACAGTGATATCTAATAAAAAGGTGTTTTAGGTGTAGAATGTCTAGATACGATGATCGTGGAAATTCTGAAGTATGCTAGAAATAAAGGTAGTGGAATAAATTAGAGAAGGTAAGAATTTTTAGTAACTACAACGTTTTTGCTATAATTTTATTTTTATAGGAAACGTTCATTTTATCGTTAATAGCAATTATAATTGGATTCAATTCATTCTATGGTAAATCGACATGGATCCAAGTCATTCTCATTAACGGAACGTTTGGAGAAGTAATTTCCAAACTAAAACCTATAATGCAGTTTATAATGTAAATGCTCGGACATCTGACATTCATTTGATAACTCTATAAAACATATAAGAATACGTATTGAGAATTGTTAGTTTTTACTTGCTTTTATTAGGAATTTGAGGGCTATTATATAATTATTTCTGACTCGTTAGAGCATAGAAGATATTGTAATAATTTTTGTATAGCGTTCGCTAGATTTCAATTTAAATGTTACATTTTTTTGCATAAAGAATCGATAAAGTAACTGTCAAAAAACATTTTTCAATTGATGAGAATTTTAAATCTTAACAAAATTGTAAACTTCCAAACTCTTATCCTGATATTAATTACATAAATATTAATTATTTGACTAATGAGTTAAAATATGCATATTTCATTTCTAACTTACCATGTAAAATTTAGAAACAGTGTTAAATATATTACTTTGAAACAAGTAATTTCTACGCGTTATTTATGGTGAATAGACACAAAATAATAATATTATTATTAAATAAATAGTAGAATTTTAGCCTTTTCTTGTGCCTGTAAGGGTTGTGTGTGAAGTAATTAAATTTTGCTGAAAAAGAAAAAAACGGAGCAATTATAATATCGTTCATCTGACCGTCTGTCCACCTGTGTATTATACTATTTTTATGAGTATCACTAAGAAAATAATACACTTTTAAAATTGGAATAAGAAAATATTGGGCGGCCCTTTACAGAAGTTAAGACAGCATAATTAATTAACTGTAGAATACGTTTTTTAAACCAAAATTTATTAAATTAAATAAAAATAAAAATAATATCGAACTTATGATACTTGTGAGATGTGGTTGAAAAACCGTAATAAACTTTTTTAAATTAATAATTTGTTTTCAAATTTTCACTTTTACACTTTTTCAGTAACTTCTTATATAAGTAAACTATTTATGAACAAATAATTTTGTTATCATTGGTTTCTTTAAGGAAGTTAAAAGGCTCACCAAATTCATGCAAAAATCTTAGAAAACCGATTTTTAAAAAAATTCTTGCTGTTAATATTACATTATTAAAATAATCCAATTTGCATGGTAAGTACATACATCATTTATTTAATGTGAATAAAATCTGTTATTTGAATTTATTGAGAAACATTAATGAGTCTTAACTATTCGATTTATTGAACCAAATGCTTTGTATCTTCTTCCGAAATTTAATTCAGAGTCGACGGTACAATATCTGGCGATATTGTACCCTAAAGATATATATGACACTAGTCGGAAATATATTTACATTTCTATTTGCACTTTTTATGAATGTCATCACAAATGTATTTGCAGATCTTGGCTAATAGCTCACTTGAAAATGTAATACAACGAAACCTAAGTCGTGTTAAAGAACTTAAAGAAAGGAAAGTAGAAATAATACTACGTTTATTTTGATTGCGTATTTGATTTATGTTATTATAATATACAATGGAAATGATCATTTAAGTTTTCCATTCTATGTATTTCTGGCAACACATTATGCCATGGTGCATTCCTAGGGAGTTAAACTATACTCCCTAATCACAAGACTGTCTATAGAGCGCAACCTGCTAAAGGTAGCATACGCTTTATAATTAGCAAAAACCTTGTCTCTAAATATTATTAACATTTGGTGTGCTTATTCATCAAAACCAATCTAACGAGCTCTATCTCAGTGGGCATACGATACGAACCTTTAGGCTCCATCATGAGATCTCTTACACCGTCTTAAGTCACTTACTCAAGATTAATGTAATAAGCCAAAAACCCAGTAGGTTTACTTTTTACCATTGCAGATTTGCTAACAACCCCTGATCAATATCCAAAAATTGCGTACTCATTAAACATAATCTATATAATTAAAATTCTGCGAGTCTACGCTCACCATAGCGGAGATCATGTGACCATATTCCGGCTCTATCGTCAGAATTTTAACACCATCTAAAAGTTACGTACTCATTGAGACTAATTTAACAAGATTAAACTAGGTGAATTTAAATTGACGGGAGCCGAAATCCCGTGATCAGCCTTTTTAGTTTCTGTCAATGCATCAGCTCTCCGACACTATTGTCACGTTATTGGATCTACATATATTTGCATAATACAAGTAAATAACGAAAAGTAGGAAAAATAAATAATATTTTAATGCCTTGGGTGCCGAACAGAACTAACGCAATAAATGTCTGACATACTGTTGGACAATAACTTAATAACGTAAATAGCATTACCAGTAAGCTCTTAATAGTTTTAAAGTATTCGTAGCGAAATCTTGTGAGCATAGTTTGCTGTAAGTCTTACGTGGTATTTCAACGTGATGTAAAATGTAGGCAAAGATGTCTGACGGACGATAGCTTATTAGTGTTAACAGCAGTGCAAATACATTCATCTCTAGTATAATATGCACCTATTTTTGTAGGATGTCCTAGTGTTATTAATTTTTGTCGCATAAGTCTTACGCCCTCCAATAAATGTCATTAATTTTCTCTTAATTGGAATATACGATATTACTAATGGCAGTCAGCAGTATCATAACTTCTTCTACTGTAATTTTTGGCAAATCTAAATTCTTTCTATCAGGCTCGGGACAAAAATCGAAATTTTGGGACTTGATTCAAAATTTCCTACTCATCACAATAAGTTTTTAATTTACAAGTCCTTTTTCTTGAGTTTTTGTCATGAAGAAAGCTATAAACGCTGCACGAAAATTAAATTAATAGAATGTTATTAGTGAGATAATTAATAGAATGTTATTAACGAAATTGCCTAGACTTGGGTTACAAAAACGGACACAAAACGGCCTCTTGACTAATTAACATTGTACAGAATTTCCCGACAATGGTTGATTAAATAATTAAAAAATAATATCACGTGAAAATTCAACGAAAAAATTATTTAAAAAAGTATAAATCTAACAGCTGGGTTTTTGAGTACCAGCTTATATGGAAAATAGTATTGTTTCAGCTAATTTTGTTGCAAACCCAATTATTTATTTTTCAGTAATTATTGCTGCACGTAAGTAGTTCTTCAGTCGCCACTTTCATTTCTGGACATATCGTAATTGATGTTTAATATAAACAAGTCCAAGACCGGGATTTTGTTTTGTTTTCGCATATGGAAACCTAGTTTAAAAGACACATGTGTTTCCCGCACATGTAAATGATGAGAAATGTTCGAACCCACTTGCTCATGGAGCAGTATAAAATGTCTGTTTACTCACACATACTCAATAGTATAAAATGCGAAGTTTTACTGCCTTTTCTAAAAATTATGCACTTTAACACTTTTCTGTTTTGACAAAAGCCGGTAAATACTTTCGGGTGTCACATTATGTGAATTTGAATTGAATGACACACACGAACTCTAAATAGCAATAACTTTTTAAGACTGAGCCAATTATACTTACCTATCCCTCCTACAATATCAAATTTATTTGGTCTACGAGCATTTGTAAATGGTTAAAGATACTAAAATGTTTGTATTATTATGGAATTTTTGGAGGCTGTCTGTAAATATGAATATCATATTATTTTGTTGAATCTTTTAATACAAGTTTTCTGCGTACTATCTACCCTATTATTGTTTTACTGCTTCGATTTATAAATAATTGATTTATATTCTATTTAGTTTTTTAATACATTTATTTAATATTTGCTATATGTATGAATAAATTTAATATTATTCATAGGGAACACATAGGTTTAGAGAGAATCTAGGAATATTTGTTATTTTTTTTTCACCATTTATGGGACTAAAATTTCAGAAGTTCTAAAACATAAATTCCTTTAATTTTACCGCTGTACGAATTAAAAACATGATGTAATTTTCCGGATCAAAATTTTGAATAAATTTACCCTTGGCCGCTTTTAAAATGCCTTATGTATTTGTCATATCTGGAAAACAATAAATTTTGAGTAAAATACAAAAATATTTATTATTTCTAAATAAGTCAACATACATAAAAACAGCAAAAGCCAGTTATAAATAGTTCATTTCTATTCTTAACGTTACAAATTATTACAATTTTAATGGGATTAAAAATTGATTTAATTTAATAATTCAATATGATTTGTAACAAAAAATAAAATACGGCCACCTAGCTTCATCTCCCAAATTAGGGATAAACTGTGAAGCATACCCCATTTATTAAGTCATTTAAACTTAAAAAGAAATATTCTTTATCAATTTTAATAATATTATAAAGAAATAGTCCTTATCATGAAAAACTATATTTAGAATGTAGAAAACCTGGAAAATGATCACAATATGAAAACCTGGAAAATGATCACGATATTCGGACTAGGTTTAAGATGGGGATCAATATTTAAATTTAAAAATGAAATGAACACAGAAAATTTTATTACATTCCTGAATTATTTTACATTAACTTATTTTTAATTCGTTTTAAATTTAACTGTAGCTAATTTGATGACACTTGATAATATTAGGAATAGGTGTAATAAATAAATTGGGTTGAAAATTGAGAATCTAATCTGGAAAATATAAAATATTTCATTTCAGCTAGGATGCATTTAATATGAGTAAGTTATGATTTCTTTTTAGTGTATCTTGCTATATTATAAAGTTTCTAATCAATGTTTTAGAAGAATTGTTACGTGGGTAAGTAAATATATATTATTTACTCATTCTTGAGTCTAGTATGTTCTAGGAAATAATTTTATTTTTGTAATAGTCATATTATAGTTTATATTTTACTCAGACTTTAGATAATGACTTAAAAAAGTGTATATTCGCAAGTAAATTTGGAGTAAAAAATTTTCTTAATCGATAAATAGTAAAATTTATGCAATGCGTCAGGTTTTACACTCTTCAAATACTGTTATTTTTATCAACCGGTCTCCATTTCTTACATTGAGAAAATATTATGTAATGGAACAATTTTTGAAACATATTTTATGATCTATCCATCTAGCTGGGGACCGACCGTGTGAACATTTGCCGTCAAATCGTGTTTGTGGGGCAATTTACGGAATACTTTGTTTTGTTCCCGTTTGTTATAATATTGAAGCAACGTTACAAGGTACAGTCTATGTTATTCTGAAGAGATGTTGTAAGCATCACAATGAGAAGATATTAATCCTTCACTGGTTTTGCCGCCCTAACATAAAAGTTTCGAATAATGAATATGAATATATTTGGCGTTAATTTTGTAGAAATTCATTATTCACAATTAAATGAAACTACGTGATGTAGTACTATTTCTACTTTCTTTAAGTTCTTTACCACGACCTAGGTTTCGTTGTATTACAACATCTTTATTTTAGCAAAGATTAACTCTTAGGAACATCCAATAGCATTTATACGGTATGTTTCAAACACAATAGCGGAGGCCAGGTTTGTGTGGGGTTTCCCACTGCTTATGTTAGTGAGTTTATTGTAGGGGAGCAGTGTAGGTTTTATTATATTTCCCAGAGTTATACGATATACCAGTATTATAGTGAGGGTAATAAATTCAATTGTTTTGATTATATGAGGTTGTACAATGCAAACATTCCGGTGTATATTTATCCAAATTTATACAGTGAAGTTATTCTCGGTAAAATATTTATACAAAAGCAAGGGTATCTGAAAGTTGGAACAAGGTTATACCACTAATTCTACATATTTCCGGTTTTATTTATTCATATATTTATACATATGAATAAATAAATTTATATATATATATATATATATCTTTTTGAATTTTTTTTTATATTTATGTATTTTAATTTTTTTTTTACTAATTTATTTTATTATTTTTGATATACTTATATTTACATGTATATGGGTTCTGAAATATTTCAAGAGTAGTGTAGTATCAATGTTGTCTAGTTACATTATGTTTTGAAGATATTAATTATGGGTAATGATATCATATGATATACCTTGATGATATACCTTGGTGTCTTTTTTATGTCTGTTTATTCTTAATATTTTTAGGATATTAAGTTTATTACCTTTTGCATTTATTTGTAATACATAGAGGGCATTATGAGTATGAGGGTGATGGTTATTTTCAATGAGATATTTAGCAAAGTGAGTTGATGAAAGTATAGTAAGTATCACAATGTCGAAAGCTTTAGGGTTATGTATTTTCACGTAGAATTAAATTTCTTGACATGGAGTAATGGAGGTAACTGAAGTTCATTCGTGTGGGGTGTTATGTTGTCGTTAGACCATGAGCATAGCGAAGGTGTATGAAGAAACTTAATACAATTTTCCTTGCTTTTTGTGAAATTTTACATCCAATAAATCATTTTTGGTTGAAACTTTGCTAATGGGCTATTAGCAAAGTTTCAAACTGAGGGTGTTGTAATACAACGAAACCTAGGTCGTCGTAAAGAACTTAAAGAAAGTAGAAATAGTACTACATCACGTAGTTTCATTTAATGGTGAATAACGATTTTCTACAAAATGAACGCCAAATATATTTAATATTTGAAAACAGCCAATCTCGCTACATTGACGATATTGTACCGTCGACTCCGAATTAAATTTCGGAAGACGATACAAAGCATTTGGTTCAACAAAACGTGCATAAAATGTAATTTTTACGCCGAGTCATGTGAATATCAAGACTAGTGGAATAATTCGAGCAGCACACAAAGCAACAGCAAAAGCCGTCACCACCTGGCTGAAGAAAGAAATTCGGGAAGCAATCATCAAGCGAGACAACATAAACCTATGTCTAAAGGTAATACACTCTTCTTTAACATATCTCCTTAACCCTATAGAATTTGATGCTTTAGACTATAAAATTAGAAATGATGTCAGTGCCATAATAAAAATATAACACAAAAACAATTAAACAAAATTAAAAAACTAAAAGCCAAAACCCAGAAACCAAAAGTCACACCTAAATAAACGTTTTATCCCAGAACAGTAAACCTTAATAATAAAGAACTAGAACTGTTAAATAAAGGATTTAAATATAACATTCCTCCGCACTCTCACCAAAAAGCATAGAATCGCTAGTAGTAGATACCACGATTGCATTCAGTAACCAGGACGCACTTACTAAACATAAACTGCTGCGAGAATACTCGAAAAGCAAAACACACATGAATGACGAAATTTTGACACAACGTAATTAAGAAATTAAAATATATAAAGATAAACACATCCTATCTAAAGCAGATAAAAGCAACACTATAGTTATTCTAGACCAAAGTGAATATAAAAATAAAGTGTACGATTACCTACGAAACCAGAAGACTTCATAAATCTACAAAGGGACCCCACCAGGACATTTGAAGATAACGTAAAACCAATTATTAAACCTGTAATATCATATTTCCTAATGAATTCCCGAAAAGTAAAGTTATAGAAATGAACCCTAGACACCCCAATACTCCATGGACAACCTAAAATTCATAAACCAAATATACCCATACAACCTGTTGCCTCATACACAAACGCACCTTCAAAAAAATTAGCTTTCCACCTTAATAAGATCTTCAGAAATAAAACCGGATTTGTGCCTAAATATACCATTAAAAACTCTATCGATCTCTGTAATAAAATTAAAAATATACACCTAACACCCAATTATAAATTAATATCACTCGACGCAGTAAACTTATTTTCTTATATACCACCAAAAGATTGCCTAAATATTATTTCAGATATCTTAGAAAAGAAACGGTTAAACCCCATTGAAGCATCGGAAATTAGAGTTTTTGAAAATTAAATTTTACAAACAAGTCAAAGGCCTTGCAATGGGCTCCCCCCTCAGTCCCTTTTTAGCTGATTTATTTATGAACAATCTAGAAACCAGTCTCGTAAACAGTAAATTAGCGACCAATATAGTGTACTATTATAGATATGTCGATGACATCTTTATCTGCTGGAAAGGACATAGCAACAGTTAGACCAGTTTGTTAACTTTGCCAACTCCCTACACAACAACATCAAATTCGCTTTAGAAGTCGAATCCGACAATAAACTAAACTTTTTAGATTTATCACAATAGAACGCAAAAATAATAAATATAAATTTAGTATATTTAGAAAAGACAAATTTGCAGACTCCATAATTAATGGTCATTCTCAACACCCTTGGTGGGACCAAGGGTCAATTAGCTCTACAAAAATTTAACCATCCCTCTAGAAAAATCTAATTCACGTAAGGAAATAAAAACTATAAAACAAATCGCAGTAACTAATAATTATATCCGAGCAATTGTCAAAAAATTGTACCATAATAAATTAAGAAAAATACTAATACAAGAAATATACCCGGTCGTACTAAATAATAATAATATTTACTATAAACCTATCCCATACATAGGTAATGTATCACTCAATTTAGGAAAACTATTGACTAATAATAAAAATATAAATAATACATGTGCTTATAGTATTTTAAATAACTTAGGTGAAACCCTTGTTAATAATAAGGAAAAAATAGATAAACATAAAAAGAGTGGTATCTATAACCTTAAATGTAACGACTGTAATAGTGTACACATAGATTAAACAGGAAGAAATTTTAATACAAGATATAAAGAACACAGTGCCAGCTGGCGAAATAACAAACCAGCCATATCTCACTTTGCTAAATATCTTATTGAAAATATATTACCTAGAATAACTTCATTGTATAAATTTGTATAATTATACACCGGAACAATTGCATTGTACAACCTCATATAATCATAACAATTGAATTTATTAGCCTCACTAAAATACTGGTATATCGTATAACTCTCGGAAATATAATAAAACTATACCGCTCCCCTACTAATAAACTTACTAACACAAGCAGTGGGAAAACCCACACAAAAACTTCCACTATTGTGTTTGAAACATATAAATGCTGTTGGATGTTCCTAAGAGTTAATCTTTGCTAATAGCCCACCTGAACATGTAATAAAAGGAAACCTAGGTCATGGTAAAGAACTTAAAGAAAGTAGAAATAATACTACATCACGTAGTTTCATTTAATTGTTGATCAAAGTTTCGTTTCCAGACTAGGAAATTGGAAAGGCTAGGTAATTAATCAGGTTCATTCGATAGTTTCTAGTGTCCACAGTTTCCTGAATATATCCTTCCGTAGCTAGACTAGACATAACGCAATTTGTTTTTTATTTTCTTCGCGCACTCTGTTTTCGTATTGATAGTGAAAAGAAGTTAAGCTTACCGCAGAATAATATATTATAAACACATAGAAATAGAAAGAAATAAATTATTATCACAAAATTTTTTATTCATATACAACTTTAGTATTAGTCAATGTTCGCATTCAAAAAAACAAAGAGAAATTAGTTAATACTAATTATTTCGAATCTTCGTGAAATATTTATGAGTAGATTTTAAATTAAAATAGCTAATTAGAGTTGCAAATATAAATGTACTACTTTATTAAATAGACGTATTTTAAATAAGCATAATTGAAATAATAAAGTAATTTATAACAACTTTTTCGAGCATCACACTTTCTTTCACCATTCTCTGAGTCCTCATTCAATTATGTAATTCATATCATCATACATAAGAAGGTTTAATTGGAAGTGAAATAAACGTGTTATTGGAAATGCTCCTAGAACTAACTTGGAAATTAGAGCTTGCCTTTCTTTAATATTTAACGAGTAAAAGATGGCACTTTAAATATTGTTTACCATTGAAAGTCGATAATCGTTTCTAATAAAATATATTGATATTTAGACTACAAGGAAGAACAATGTTAAATTGTTAATACTAATTTAAACCATTCATATTCTTTAATCATACAGAAAACAAATTGTCAAATGAAGCCATTATAATTTACAAACCATTTTTGTATCAACTACGGTTCCCAAAATGCAATATTTTTACATTAATGCAAGAGTTAACAATTTATAGATCATTATAAATTGTTAACTCTTGCATTAAATTAAATGTTTTTCCCCAGATATTTCTAAGAATGTTCAGTTCAAGTGCCAGAAGGGCTTTTTTTCCGTGCATATGTTAAAAACGTAGTAAAGTATAATTTTACTGCAAGCACAAAAATATAATTTTAATTATCCATCTATACTGATAATTCATATACAATTGCCAGATTTAGAGATTCAATTGAAGGAACCTTACGGTCATTGAAAAATCAACTTTGGATATCAACATATAGATTAACTAAGAAAAACAAATATATGGTTTACGACGAAGATTTGGCACTCCTGCGAATAATCTTGTCATGGCGTTAGTTTCAATTGAAAAAATTAAAAAATCCCTAAGTCCTTATAAGATACATATACGAATAAAGTACACCGAGACCACCTTACATTAACGTTTATTTTGTGAAGTAACCTTAAATAATCATTTTAATAGTTTAGATCCTGGTATCCACGTAAAACAGTAACCAGAACGAAAACGTGGTTAAAAGCTCGTGGTAAAAGTTTGATATTTCTGTGTCAATGTTCCCCTTTTTAATCTCAGCATAAAAGCTATTGCAAACGTAAACCGTGATTACGGAGAAGTTTTCAATCAATCAATTTATAGAAATGGTACCATAACTAATTTTTAGAAATGGTATGAATTAACTGACATTAAAATAAGTACGGTGTTTAGTTCAACTTTGTTAATAATATGAGCATGTTTTCTTTGGTCCCACGTGACAAGTATTCCATTGAACTAAATTGCTCTGTATTATGTATCAAAACATTTTCTAAACATAGAATAAATATTAAAAATATAATATTCATCACATTATATTCCTTTATTTATCAATAAAATTATACAATGAAATATCGAAAGTAATCATATGTTATATCAATTTAATATTCAGTAAATAAAGCGGCATATAGTTAAAAGTATATAGAGTATTGTTTACATTGTTATCTGAGTAACATATATAAATTCATAATTCATCAAAGGACGTATATCATTGTCAACGTAAAATTACTTAATTTAATGAAAATGAATCTTCCATCTTGAATGAAAATCCCTTTGAATTATTTTATTACATAAAGGTGGGTACTAAAGATAATTTTATTTGAAAACACAAAATCTATTGTTTTTCAATTAAGTATATTAAAAAAAAATATTAGATTACATTGAATATCCATTAACTCGCTCACTGTGTACCTATGTAGACAAAGTTAAGCTCAAATTTTCAACTCATATATATGTATATTGCGAGTGTCGCTTAATCTAAAATGTTTAATATGTTTTAGTACGGAATTAACTTTCTTCGCACTTTATTAATTCAGTACAAATTTTTAAAAAAGTATGCTTGTTTGGAGAATGTCATGAGAAACCTATAGGGTACGAGTAGAAATTGCAGAACGAGGGTACGCGTATAAATATTTAAGTGCCCATAATATTTTTGCATTAAAATATATAAACACATTAACATTGTTTTACCCTATAAAAACATATTCGTAAGATTCACTGGAGTAAAACTGTGGGAGTCCTTCAATAAACTACGGTATTTAGAATCATCACTTTAACTTTCCAATAAATTTTAGGTAAATTTCCAGTAATTCGATTTTTTCATCACCTTCAAGAATTATATGTACGAGTGTAATTATTTTCATCACGTTTATTTTAACGAAAATGAGAGCGAACTTGTTTTTGTGAGTATTTCAGCAATACCTTTAGAACTAACTTACATATTATATAATTCTTGAAATAACAACCATTTGACCTGAAATTGTTAAAAGAAAGATAGTCGCAATCATTACCATCTTACCTATAATTTTTATACACGATAGAGGGAATTAAAAAAATTATTACAATCGAGTACTTTGCTTGGTAACTCGAAACGGTTCACATAAATATTTTTAGTATATTACCTATTCAAATATTTGTAGATTAATATATAATGTTCCATTTATCATAAAATAATGTTTTATAACAATTCCGCAGATACACTTTCTACATCAAAGGGTCCTTGATAAAAAAAAAACTGACAAAGAAGAGGATGAATCTGCAAGAGATCTTATAACGATTTTTTTTCCTTTTTGAGATGTGAAGATCTAAAATATGACCAAATTTAAACACATGGCCAACACTTCTAAATTTTATATTCGGAAAAATATTTTAAAAATTAGTTTTTTGTTTCTCGCATTAAGTATTTTTGCTTGTAATGCGAGTATATCCGTGTTTCAATATATATTGTTTGTACAATTGGGAACTATTTTCCTGGTTTTTAAAAATTTTCCTTAAATTTATCCTTGATAAGGTTTTAGGTCTTTTTAAAAAAAATTCTGGTGTATGCTTACGGCCATACGATAGAAGCGAAAATATATGTAAATACATATACACATACGCACACACACTCACATACAGATATATATATACATATAATTACAATCATGCTATATGATGGATATTAATTCTATGAATCCGGAAAAATTAAAGATTATTATTTTAAAAATATTTATTAAATAAATTAATATTCAATAATAATCAAATCAAAACACAATTTAAACTAAGCACAATATACACACAACTTTCGAAGTAGTCAATTTAACTTTACTTGTATAGATGTACACAGCACTAATGTTGCACGACATGTCATCCTTATGGCTACATATGTACTCCTTAAAGCACACTTATAGCTACAGCTTGTTGGTGACGCGAACTCACAAGATTTTTCCTTGATAAGGTTTTAGGTCTTTTTCAGTCGGGTATATACAATGTGTTATATGGGTATACGTGTACACAGGCCGCTGTGCCGTGCGCCAGTCCTGTGCCAAAGCAGTAGAAGTTAAATAAATAAATATATATATATATATATATATATATATATATATATACATATATATATATATATATATATATATATATACATATATATATATGTGTGTGTGTGAATATTCACATACACATAGCATTAGCACGTTTGTGATGCGAACCCATAAGATTTTCCTATACCAAAAATTGCTCGACTTGCCTAAATAAATTTTCACATCAAAAATATTTGGTGGTTCAACATACTTGTGTGTGTCTTCCGTAATGCAGTATTTTCTCTATCTCCGGTAAAATTCATAAAATTCTTATAAAAATTAAAAACTGTTTTAATATTTTGAAAACACTCTGGAAACTACATGACTTTTTCCATTAAATATGGTTTAAAAATACATAAAAATTTAAGTTAATTTTTAAATGGGTGATTTTGACGAATTAATTCAATACGTTCAAAGTAGACTTCCCAAAATGTAAAAATGAATCGTGAAAAATTAAAACAAAAAAAAAGAAAGAAAGATTTTTACCATTTTCTGAAGAAAAAAAAAATTAACTAAACTCTATTTCAACATATACGACTATGACAACTGCAGCATTTCCGTTCAAACTTATTTCGTGTTAAGACATGTTTTTTTGAGGAATACTGTATTGGTTTCTGCATATTAACACATTTATCGATGAAAATTTCACTGATTAAATATTACATTTTTTTGTAGCGTAGGTAGATGTGTTCTCTAAAATAGATATGTAGATAACATTGTTAAACAAATTAAGGGTCAAGTACGTTTCAAATAGATGATTGCGCTATATTATTCACATAACAAATTTATATTTATTGTTACAGAATTTTTAACTAAATGTAAACTATTTATCTATAGCCGTATATACCTGTAGGCGACTGGGAAACTTTATTTTTTTCCAGTTCTCTAGTTCCATTTACTTTTAAACGCATTCATTAATAAGGTATATGCATACAAATTTAATTTATATTTACACAAAACCGAAATTTATTGGAAAATAATGACATTATAATGCAAATCATATACTGCTTTAGGTGTACTTTACGACTACTATTATTTTAAACAAACAAGTCAGAATTTAAAACACAGCATGTAAAATATATATTTGGATGTAAAAATATAATGCAGAATATTTATGGGATACCGTCAAAACATTCTAAGATACTTAGAGTTTAATAATTTTCACAAGGAGGGTAAACCAATATATAAACAAATTTTAAACTTTTAGTAAAAACTAATTTCTTAAATTATAGTTTTATTTATTACTTTTGAATTTATGATTACCATGTGTAAAAAATTAATAAAATTTACATCAAAATATTTTTCAATGGAATTAATAAGAATAACAAGGAAGACAATTCAGGCTTCTTTAAAATCATCATTATAAATTATATTTAAATAAGCGGATCATATAAAATATACCGCCATGTCTTCATAATCACCGTCTTCATTTCACATTTGTAACTCCGCTGTGAACGTTAGGCATCGATCATTAGGGCGGTGAACCGGAAAGTATAATTGCCTAATCTACCGGAAACAATCAGGACGCTCCAAAATTTGTCGCACTGATAATGTCAAAGTATTACAATTGTATTGAAAGCATTAAATATATCTATGACAATGGAAATTAGCAGAGTTTGAGCTAAATTCGTACGTCGGGTCATGTCTCTTGTTTATGATAAAAGAAAACCTGTTTGGAGAAACAAAATTAACTCTTCAAAGGATCGGTACACTTTTAGGCATGTATAAGCCTTTAAGAGTATACAATATTTCTATTTAAGGGTTTTCAAATATTAATATTAGTTCCTTTATGTAAATATAGGGGATATTTTAAAATTAATAAAATATAGAACATCAACCAAATATAACAATAACAAAAAGGTTTAAAATTTAGAAGATCAATAGCTACAGCTTTCCAGTTAAGTTTAATTTAAATTGTAATAACTTTCCTATTTTTCCTAATTTTTAATTCAGAAATTTTGAAAACGGAAAAAAAGAAGGAAAATTTTACTTTTTGTTAACTTCTCAAGAATTATCTGACATATATTTATATTATCTATTTCAATTGGTATCCCACACGATACAAAATAAATTTCACGAAATTTTTTTCCTGCGTTTTATTTACCTTTTTAAAATATCCTCGTGAGTGGATATATTTGAGTACTACCTGTTAAGATACGTACTCGTATATATAATGTATGTCACATATATTAACGTATACATCGCAATGCTAAGCTATTTCAATATTTCTGAGTTTTATATTTTTGTAAGTTAATACACTTTATCTCTATACCAAATTTTCAAATATCCCTCTAACATTATTTAAGAGAAAAGGAGCTGTGTTTGATGGACAGATAGACAAACGCAACAGTGACCTTAAGTGGATTCGGTTTTATTCCCTATTGGAGTCTGAGACTACAAAACTCACTATATTAGAAAGAAAATTAAACCCCTTTATCCGAAATGAAATATTTAATGATTTATTGATTTAGAATTCACCTCGTCAATATTATTAGGCCTCAAACTTCATAACGATGCTTCTATTGAATATATTTGTTGTTAATTTTGTATTTGTGCTATTAGCAAAGATCTTTGCTAACAGCCCATCTGAAGATGTTGTAGGTAATACAACGAAACCTAGGTTGTGGTAAGGACTTAAAGAAACTAGAAATAATACTACATCACGAAATTTCATTTAGTTATGAATAATGAATTTCTACAAAATTAACGCCTAATATATTTAATATTAGAAAAATATATTTTAAGGGTTCCGTACCTAAAAAAACGAAACCCTATGGGATCACTTCTTTTTTCGTCTGTAGGTATATTAAGACCTTTTTTTGTAACGCGTGGAGGTATTAATTAATATCAAGTACTTAGGTACGATCCTTTGAAACTATAAAAATCAACCTTTGATGTCAAGGCAATCAAGAACATTAAAATATGACCATTTGTGTCCCGTATTTTGACACTCACAAATAAGTCAAAACTCAAAACTATTAGGTACTTCCCGTTGACCTAGAATCATGAAATTTAGCAAGAAATAAAATCTCGTAGCACAAGTAAATGTGTATGCAACCCTGATTCCCCTCATGCTTGACAAGTTTTTTTATTTCATGATTTATCAGTTTTTTTCTAAAATATATTAAAAAATCAAAATTAAATTTAATATTTTGTGTTCAATACACGAAAAGTTTAATTCTGTGTACGCAAATTGTATATTAAAATTATTTCATTCTTGTCTTGGGACTTAAATATTCTTTTCCTCAGGGTTTTCGAATTTTAATCAATAAAACCATCTTAGGATGTTCCATTTTTATTGCAAATTCTATAAGTCTACACTTAACGGTTCTCTAAATATATTCGTATTAAAACTGTTCTGGACCCGGAAAAGAGTTAGCATATACTTACTGCGCCCAAAAACGAGCGGTATTGAATACATATTCCATTTTAAGTCGTTTCCCCAATTCTTTTATTGTACCGTAATAGCAAGAAAGATGAATGCTATAATTTTATAATAATTAATTAATCAGGGAATTCTTTGAATATATGAAGAAAATGTAAGTTCAATAAGTAAACTCTTAATTTAGGGACGCATTTAACTATCCTTAACGTTGAATATATTTGGCGTTAATTTGGTAGAAATTAATTATTCACGATTAAATGAAACTACATGATGTAGATTATTTATGTAAAAAAACTGAATCGTGTTATATTTTTAGAAAGAAAACATGAAAAATTGTAACATATATTTAGAGATGTTTTGCTATACTGTCAAATTTTTTTATCCTTATAGAATTTCATTTGACATAAGAATATTAAAATTTATTTAAAATATATTACTTTAATTTGTTATTTCATCCCGATTGAAGATAACAGAAGATATAGGCAAAAGACACCTAAACACTTAAAATTTTTAGTAACAAACATTACCTTAATTTTTATGAAGATAATTATGTATATTTATGTGTATATGAAGGTATATATGTAAAAATACCAAAACATATTATTATATATTCCAAAAAAAATATTATACATTCCAAAAAATATTGAAGTTATACTTCTTTAGGTGTGTCATAAAAAAATAACGAGAGTGAAAGTTTTCGAGGCGCGTGCACGAGGCAACAAAAATTGACAGAAGGAAGTGGCTCATTAAATATGCGTTTAATGACCGATACTATATTTAGGACACTTATTAAGGTATACCAGGTATTTTATATTCATACAAGTCTAAGTTATATCTGTGCTTTTAAATAATAATTTTAAGTAATCGAATTTTAATAGAGGTCCAAAAATAACCATTTATTATGGTAAATATTCGTGAGAGAAATAGTGCTTACAAGCTTTTCAAAATACATTTTAAGTGTATTCCTCTAAGGGAGATTAAGTCTCATTGCATCACAAATAATAAATTATTTAAAATTTAATTGTTTGATTGAACTTAGATTTTACCAACCGATTTTATAATCATACTCCAGTCACATTATTATTTTATTTGCATTGATTATTTGCATCCTACGTAAAGTTATTCTTGTATTATGCCAAAGAAGTATATTTTCTGATAGGCGTACATAAGTACATGCACATTTTTTTTACATTACTACCATACATTAATTATATACATACATAAATATTACAGTATATTACTACAAAAAAGGTCGTCGTATCATGGGATTATTCTAAGTTCTCTGGACAAAATTTGACCCAAACGGAAAACAATAGTTCCGCATAGATAGATTATTTCACTGAAGTTATGTCGTCATGGCGAAATTTGATTAAGAACTTGATCAGCATCTATCAACCTACACTACGCCTCATTTCAAAAGTGTTTATCACCCCGCACACCTTTACACCATCTTTGTCGGTCTGTCATTCCGGACCTCTGACTCGAGAAGCACCAAGATTGTTATGACTTAATGAGACCCTCTATATGTCGTTTAATCTTTTTGTTGTTTGTACAAGAATATCCTTTTAAGTAATTTAAGTCAAATTTGCGAGTAAAATGTTTACAAATAAAAAGAAAAACAAGTTATATAACGTTTAATGAAAGACATAAAGAATAACTTAAAGTTTATCGTTTAACCACACAATAGTTCATCTAAGGACCGGAAGGGTGGATTACATTATTCCGGGTACGCCCTTAAGTACCCGAATAAGAAAGCCCTTAAGTACCCTTAAGTAAATAAAAAATACCTTAAGTAATAAGAAATACCCTTAAGTACCCGATCGAAGAAATTTAAAGAATCCCCTGGTTTTTAATGGGAGAATATTAGGGGTGTAATATATTTTGAGGGTCCAACATATGCATATTTCTATTATTTATCGGGATTCCGTACCCCAAAAAGAATTAGAAAGAGATTCTTATAATATCGCTAATATACCCGTCCGTGTGTTTGCCGGTTACAGCCTTAGTTCTCAGAAACTATATATGCATAGTTTTGGGGCTTGTCGACCAACACGCTTTATATTAGCAATAAGTTAAATAAATGTTCGGTCGAGGATTCATATGGGTTCAAGTTATTTTTCGCTTTTAATTGCCTTCGGCCGTAGAATATATTTCTTGAAAGAGTGAGTTACAAGTGTTATAAAAATGTCTTTTTATATTTCACGTTAAATATTATATATAAAAAAATCACCTGCCGTATCTAAAACCGCCAAACTTAAAATTACCAAAATCGTAACATTACAAAAAATTACCTAAGTTCTATTTCGAAAATCAGTATTAAAATAGTATATTGACTATGGTTTCAGATTAATGTTTAATAAATATTTACAAATTTAATTAATATTTATTCTAACTCAAAATTAAGATCAAAATCCATTACTACATGCCAAATGAAATATCACATTTAGTAGTCAATCCTTCATTATTTAAATTAGTTAAAAGCATATTGATTATGGTGTCAGATTAAAATTTAAAAAATATTTAGAACGTATGGAATGTTCTAACTGAAAATTAAGATAAAAATCCATTACTACATGCCAAAGGCAGTATCACATTTAGTAGTCAATTCTTCATTAGTTAACCATGCAATACAAACGATTCCCTCAAATTTACCAGCGAGAATACGAAATTATTTTCAAATTGAGTTAATTATAGTGTTGTATAAATAATTTAGCGTTTATGAAAAACAAATTTGTATAATAAAAAATATAGTTGTTTTTCTCATATTGCATACATGGAATGTAAATTAAAGCGTATACATACTTAATACAAAGTAAACATTGTAACTTTAAAAGTGTTTCAAATGAGGGTGGCAAAAGTGAAGAGATGTAATATAGCTAAAAAAATCTATCTATATATAAATATATATACATATATATATATATATATATATATATATATATATATATATATATATATATATATATATATATATGTGTGCAGTAAATACACACTCCTATCGAAATCACTTTCTTTTTTGTAATTACTTATAATCAATTTGAAATAATGTGATTATTATGAAATAAAAAAAAATACCTGAATAAATAGAAAATCATTCACAACATGTTCCAATTATACTAGACGACCAGTTAAAATATTTAAAGACATGAAGACAAAGACGTAGTATGAGATAATCAATATTTTTTAACTTTTTATAAAGTTTTCGTTAGACAATAACTTTAGGCTATATATATATATATATATATATATATATATATATATATATATATATATATATATATATTTGTGTGTGTACATAAATATTTCAACGCATTATCAACTTAACCCTGACAGCCGGCGTTGATTCAGTTCTAAGCAGCCTAAAGTTATTGTCTAACGAAAAGCCAACTAGGTCGAAAAATGGAATAGTTGTGAATCGGAAATCCAATAAATTAGCTCGCCAAAGTTAAAAATATCAAACTAAGCTGAAACTTTGTAATGAAGTTTTAAAAATATTATTCATCATATACTTTGATCATGCTGCCGCACTACTTTAACTGTAAGTATTTTGTTGAAGTCTATAATTCTAACGCTGTCAGTTTTATTATTTTGCAATAAATATTAAAAAGTTTACATGTTAATGTGTTTCTTTTGAATAAAATTTCTGCAGAACCGTTCGTATAACTATAATAGAATCAGTATTTTGGGCTATGTTTTGTTGCTGACAAAGTTTTAGATGTGATTTCTTTTATTTGTGTTTTATTTTGCATCAATTATACTTATAATCTACATAAAGGTAACATTTGTTTTTTATTGTTTATTTCGATATTTTAAGCTTATTGACCCCAGTTGCACTTTCTTACGATTCATTCCCGTAATTAATTTGTTTAACGGGAAAAGAATAATTACGTCAGATGACCATTTAGTTTTTCAGGTTAGTTCAAGCGCTGCTTCTGTCGCGAAATATTAATAATATTTTAGTCCTCTAATTATCAGTTCAAAGAGTGTAGATATTAGAGGTTACTTTAGTTACTTATACATATTAACTATTTTGAAAAAAATGGGAATGATTTGAATGAAAATCTTCAATCATTTGAAAAAAAAGAAAGAAAATTAGAGTATAGACGTAATGAAATATTGAAGTCTTAAAAGAATTTAAAACTTTTTCATGGGGGAATGGGCTCGATTCACAAAACTATTTTGACTTCCTTTTTGATAATATTCATCTGCCACTTGACACGTAGTTTTATTTTGATTTAAGGTGACACAGAGTGGTGTCATATGTCAATAACATACTTGTTTAGCACAACAATAACGAAAGTGCCGGGCTCTCACTCCATCACATTTAAAATTTTTTTTGTGGTTGAAATTTTAATAAAAAAATTCGAATTTTTTCAACCCAAAGACCGTTGAATGATATTATTTTCGATAAGATACGCAAACATACGTAACACCTTCCATATATTTAATAGTCCATGTATGTAACATAGACTGTTAAATTCATTACCCTTCCTTTGATATGTCGCAGTCGGATAATAAATGAAAACGCTGTAAACTATGGAAAGGTAGGGTCTACTCCAATTTATGGAAGAGAATTTTTAAAATAATAAATACAAATTAATAAATATTTTTAAACATAGATCTATAACATTCTTGCACAGTTCTCAAAGATCATTTAATCCTTTGATATATGTCTTGTAGAGCTCTGGCAGATATGAGTGCGTTTTATCAATTGGTGTTTTTATAGAAAATTAAATTGGGCAACTATTCCTCTTTTATTACTTTATTAAGTTAAATATGTGTGAAAGAAGTAATTTACTTAAGTAAAAGTGACGACATTTTTTTCGAATGAAAATACTAAATAAGCGAAGTTAATAAAACTCAAATTACCGTGCGGTCTTCTGAATTCAAAACTTGTTAAATTAATTCTCTTTCTTTTGAATTCGCAATGAAATTCCTAAAAGGAATTTCATTATTACACGTATATGAAATAGTAATTATTTCAACAATACAGTTTTTTCGTAAATGAACCTAAAAGTTTGTTTGTGTTGTGATAAAGAGTTAATATTTTGAAAGGTGTGAAATAGAATGATCGGGCTATGGTAGCAATCGAATGATATCGTGCTGGAGATTATCTTTATTTCATCTGACACAGCATTCACGAAATACATAAAAAGGCGGAAGTGTTCCACTCGCTTTTGTTGATAACTTGGTTGTAAATGATCTACAATCACAATAGATATATTAATTTTGTTAAACTTTTGCAATGTAAATAAGTCTTATAATTAGAGCTCCATATGATTGATTAATAGGGTTAAAAGGTAAGTCTATTAGTCGATCCAATTAAGTCTGAAGAAAGTGTAGGAAAGTGAGGAAACAAAAATAATATTACAATATTAGTAACAAAATTATAGTAATATGAGGGAATTTTCCCCAAATTTTAACATCCAAACCACCAGTTAAGAAAAAAAACTTATTGGCTGCATCATTTTCTTAGCACATCACTGTCAAAATACCCAATATTTCTTGAACCATTTCTTAATCAGTTTATTAAATATTGAAAATATTCCTTTCCTAAAATTGCTTAACATCGTGCTTAAGAATATAGATACTATTTCTTCTTCATTTGAAAATGTGTCTTCTCTCATAAGATGGTATAGTTCCAAAATTCTAATATCTTCGTCATTTTTGCTAATCTGATTATGTTTCAAATATTTAGCTAAATGCAAATATAAAGGTCGAGGTATAATCTAAATACATATGTAGATGATCAAAAAAGCAATTTTAATTACTTTATTTGAACCTAAAAACATACAGTCATATGGAACTGGAAATTTTTTTTAGTTTCTGAGCCATTTGAGAAAACTCTCTAACCTCTTGCACACACTCAGTAGTGTGAAGATTGGTAGGTAAGAGAGTGTGGTAGGTGTAGTGTAATGTGTGAATATTTTGTTTGAAGAATTGAGGACTAATATATGTCGTTAATTCTTTTACAGTGGTAAAAATATATAGCCAAATAGTTTAATGACATTTGCCATTAAATATTTGTATTGATTACAGAAAAAATCTCCTGCTACCGTTAACAGCTTCTTCAGACTTAATTGGATTGACTAATAGACTTACCTTTTAACCCTATTGATCAATCAGATAGAGCTCTATATATAAGACGTCATTTACATTGCGAATATTTAACAGAATTTATATATCTATTGTGATTATTGATCATTTGCAACCAGTTATCAACAAAAGCGAGTGGGACACTTCCGCCTGTTTATGTATTTCGTGAATGCTGTATCAGTTGAAATAAATAAAATCTCCCGCACGATATCATTCGATTGCTACCATACTCCCGATCATCCTATTTACACCTTTCAAGATGTCAACTTTTTATCGCAACACAAACAAACTTTTAGGTTCTTTTTCGAAAAAAACTGTATCGTTGAAATTATTGATATTTAACATATGTGTAATAATGAAATTCATTTTAGGAATATCATTTCGAGTTCAAAAGAAAGAGAATTAATTTAACAAGTTTTGAACTCAGAAGGCCGCCCGGTAATTTGAGTTTTACTTGACTTTGCTTATTTAATATTTTCATTTGAAAAAATATCGTCACTTTTACTTAAAAAAATTACCTTTTTCAAACATACTTAAAGTAATAAAAGAGGAAGAGTTGCTCAATTTAATTTTCTAAATTAATTCTGTTAAATAAAAACACCAATTGAAAAAACGCACTTATATCTGCCAGAGCTCGACAAGATGTACATCAAAGAATTACGTGATCTTTGAGAATTATGCAAGAATATTATAAATCTAAGTTTAGAAATATTTATTAATTTGTATTTATTATTTTAAAAATTATCTTCCATAAATTGGGGTAGAACCTACCTTTCCATTGTTCAAAGCGTTTTCATTTCACAATTAAATGTACGTGATGTAGCATTATTTCTGCTTTCTTTAAGTTCTTTGCTACGACCTGGTTGTATTACAATAGCTGCAGGTGGGCTATTTGCAAAGATTTATTATGAGCATCTTTGCTAATAGCCCCCCTAGGGATGTTGTAATACAACGAAACCTAGGTTATGGTAGAGAACTTAAAGAAGGTAGAAATAATACTACATCACGTAGTTTCATTTAATTGTGAATAATGAATTTCTACAAAATTAACGTCCAATATATTCAATAAGCGTTTTCATTTATTATCTGACTGCGACACACTAAAGGAACAAAAATAAAAAAAACGAAACTATAAAAAATTAAAATCCAACTGCGTAGAAAAAAAAATTTAAAGAAGGAATATCATTTAGGTGGGAGATCCTAATTTCACTCAAAGATGTTGCTGAATTGTAAATCCATAAGTGGCGTTCAGTTTTAATATGTTTTACCGGAAAAAAATATTGTAATCTGAAAACTGAAGACCGGAATTCATCAGGCCGTTGTTAAGTAACTAGGCTGAGCTTTGAGTTATTTATTGTAAAGGTCTATATGACGAAGGTTATTTATGGGATATAATTGTGTAGCTCTTATTAATCCATTAATTTAAATATTAAATTACAGAGGAATGGGAGAGTTGATATCCCTGAAACCTGATATTATCATATATGACATACATATTGTAAGCTGTATTTAATTTGTCAAAATTTCCATTATTATTTCAGTTAGTATTGGAATAAGAAGTAGACGTAATACATTGCTGCCGTCGTTTTAATGTAGCATTTAATTAATATTTTTGGAGTAATTAAATGAAAATAGATGATTGATTTAAATGTTCATACACCGACTTAATTATATATTTTAAAATGAAATTAACTTTTAATTTAGTTAATATTTATATGTGCTATAAAACACTTCAACATTCCATAATTGTAAATAAACATTTTGGAATAAAAATGATGTGTAAATCTGTAAATTGAAATTGTATCTATAATTTGTTAACGTAAAGTATAAAGTACCTTCTAAAACCCTTGCGAATGTACGTGAGTAAACGTACGACATAAGTTTTAAATAAATTCTTGCATCATTCAATGGCAATAACTTTTATTGAGGATATACTCGTATTTATTAAACTGGAATAGGATGGCGTAAGTAAAAATTGCGCTGTTAAATGACTTATTTGCATTTATATTTACAATTCGTTTGTACCACAACATAAAACAACAACTATTTTTATATATTATAGGGATTTCATAGTTAATCACATACTCGAAAAAAAGGGATACTTTACTAAATTTTGCAACGCCATATAATGTTAACGTTGCTGTGGTGTGTTGGATTTATCACAAGACATAGAGCCTTTGATGGCACGGAGCACCGCAGGCACCTGGCTCCGATTCCTGGCTGCTCGTCTGGTTGCCTGTAAGAGACTGCTCCGGTGTAACTAAGTTCACCATATGCGTCAGTTGTATACATGAACGTATATAAATATATATAATAATTAAATTAATATTGTTAAAACATTTTTGCAATTTCTACAGTGATGATTTTGCCACGTTTGGAAGTAATTGTGTTCGCTATAACAGTAATACCCGCATGATCTGTACTACGACTTTACGTACTACTGCCTTCAAGTATATTTTTTTTAATTTTCAACAATTTTGGGTATGAGTACAAAATTAATTTACAACAAATAATTACTTCAAATGCCTTACAAATTAAAGAACACAAAAATATGAATACTTTTGCTACAAGCATGCAGTCAGAGGTAAGCACCTATGATTTAAAGGTAATTAATGAAGCTTTCATTTACTCTCTTTCAAGCGCTGTACAATTCATAGAATTATAGATTATAATTTATGACATAGATAAATCTAAATTTATGACTAATATCGTCTACAAAAAAGTACTGGCGTCTTTTTTCCATAAAATTGAGAATAATCACCTTATAGCACGTTAAAACGTGTTTTATTAACTTTTTTTATCACCGGGTGGTAAAATTAATATTTTTTCTTTTCCTGACAATGTTACTATTAAAAGGAAATAATTCAATTTTTCTTTAAAAAGTTCAACTTGTGATATTTGGTATACTCTTGTATAAAATTATCTTCAGGTTTTCTCCGAAAGATTACCGAGATATGATAAACAAAGTAACTAACAAATCCAGGGGATCTGTACATAATTCTTTTTAAAAATAGAGATAACTAACAGTAAGTTTTTGATTCGGAGTGTAACTATTTTCGTAGAAAAATATAAACTGTTTTCGATAAACAGTTGTCGAGATGCAAACCCTGCCAATTTGGCTGTAATATAAAAAAAGTTTTGTTCTCTTTTTGTTATAGTAATGTCTGACAAAAAATCTAATAAACATTTTTGATAAAAGTAAGCTAAAACTTTACACGTCGAACTTTATTAATAAAATATTTAATTATTTATTTTTAATAGTACCTAACGCTGTCAAGAAAAACAAATTACTAAAATTTTACCAGCCGGTGAAAAATGCAGTAAAACATATTTTAACTCGCTATAAAGTTCGTTATTTTCAATTTTATCGAAAAAACAAGTCGGTACTTTTTTATAGATTTAAGAGATAAGGACATAAATTTTGATCTGCCTATTTCTTAAATTACCTCTAATTTTATGAATGTTACGGCGCTTGAAAGAGGAAAAATCAAGCTTCATTAATTACATTTAAATCAGAAGCAACTAATGCATGCTTGTAGTAAAAAGTGTTCATATTGTTTCCTTAATTTATAATGAATTTTAAATAAACAGTATATACGTATATATATATATATATATACATATATATATATATGTATATATATATATACATATATATATATACATACATATATATATATATATATACATACACATATATATATATATATATATATATATACATATATATGTTATACATATATAAATAAATATTCTCGAAACATTGCCAGTAAATTATTCTGGAATTAGTATAAAACTTATGTAGTACGTTTGTTCACACACATCCACAAGAATTTTAGAAGGCACTTTATACTTTCATGTACAAATTACAAGTCGAATTTAAATTTAAGAGTTTATACTTTATTTTTATTGCAAAATTTATCTTCACTTTTGCGGATCGTCTAAGTATTTTATAATACATCTGAATATTATCTACACCAAAAGTTAATTACGTTTTTAAATATGTAATTAAAATGGTGCATGTAAATACCTTGATGAGCATCCTGCTCATCCTCATCCTGCTCATTCAAACCGTAAATCTATCACTTATTCTCATTCAGTTACTCCCGCAGTATTAATTAAATGCTTCATTAATAACGATGATAGCAATGTGTTACATCAACTTCGTGTTCCATTACTAACTTAAATATTAATGGAAATTTTGACAAATTAATTACAGTGTGCAATATGTGTGTCATGTATGACAGTATCGGTTTTCAAGGATATCAATTTCCATATTCGCTTGTAATTTAATATTTAATTTAACTGACTACGAATAGAGACACAACCATATCCTACAAATAACCTTCAATATAGAGAACGTTGCAGTAAATAATTCAAAGCTCAATTAAATTAATCAACGGCAGCTTGATACATCATTAGCCATATTGTTTACATCAATCAAATCAAAACCTTCAGGGAAGGTCTACCAGTAATTTTCGGGAGACCTTTTGAGTTAGATAAACTTGAAGTGTTTTCAGTTTATCTTGGTTTAAAAAAACAAAAGGGTGCGTGTACTTATGTATGCGCGTGAAAAGTTATACTTCTTTGGCATCATTAAATAATACATACGGATAGATAACCTCAATTATATTGGAGCACTTGAAAAAGTCTATAAACACAATTGTTTCACTAATATTTACGAATAGTAAATATATTAATCAAAATATTGAATTTAAATTACTGAATATAATTTATCAGCACATATATAAATCGCACGAAACTAAAACACGTGTGTGAATGTAGACACTAGAAACATGTGGGTAAATACTATGAATATGAAAACAGTGAACAGAGGCGACGATGGCGCCAATAGCTTTTGTTTCGAGACTGCAACCGCTGCAACTTCATACTGTAACTTTTGTGTGACGAATCTTAAAATTTCACTCTCATAATTTTTTCATAACGCGCCTAAAGAAGTATAACTTCAAAAATTTTCAAAATTTGATGGAATATATTGATGAACCTAAACAGACATGACCTTTTCGATACAGTCGATGTGATTTTAATGATTCTCCCGTATTCCATAAACGTGCTTATAAATGCGCCATATTTCGACGCTCAAGATCTTTTTTTAAACAAAAAATCGTATCGACTCCGCATTTATATCGAACGTCCTCATTAACTGTAAAACAATACTACGATTTTTATGGACTAGTAATTAACTTTCTTGTTGTTCACTAACTTTTACGACAATTAACTTTAAAATTGTAAAATATTCAGTACAGCCTATACATTTACTTTTATGTGATGCGAAAGAAGAGAAAGAGCTATTTGTTAAGACAATAAATATGAAGTACGAAAACGTATTAATTAATAGTATTTTTTGACAATAATAAACGAGGGTAGTATAAGTGTAATAGACTATGTTGAACACTACTCACACGTTTACACCTAGAAACATGTATATATATATATATATATATATATATATATATATATATATATATATATAAACACATACTCATACTACACATAGTGAATAATCGGCATATTCTTGACGAAATACTACTAAACGACTATATATAGGACAACTGTGTATCATTCATTTAATATTTGAAATTATTCATTAGCATGACTTAAAAATAAAGTAAAACATTACATTCAAGATAACAAATTTAAATTAAATCTCAAACTAAAGCTTGTTTAAAGAAATATTTTTAGTAAGTTATATCATTGCTCACACCCTTTTTTTACTTTCTGTATTAGTTAGACTGCTATTTTGAATAAGAAATAAGTTCTGATATGCTCTGGAAAGGCTTCATTTCTTCTTGCGGTCTGGGAAAGTCTCCTGCACCTTAGGTTTTCTTTAATTTCCTGCCTTGCATTTTTGGAGTTAATAGTTGTGTTTCTACTGTTTTCTTTTTCATTGTATATGCCTTTTCATTGATGACCATGATATTATTTTGACTACAACTAGCTAATTGAGGCTGAATTGTTTCTCTTTTAGACCATATAAAAAAAATCATTGAGAATGTCTTTTACAAGTACAAGTTTTAGAATTCTATTCTGTCCGACATCGTGATGTGAGGTAGTGTATAAAATGTAACATCCAACTAAAACTTCAAAGCAGAAAATTGTTTGTTATATTTGTAATTTTTGCCAGAGTGGCAATCGCAACAAACCACCTTAGTCAATATACTCTAACATATAAATTTGCCTTTTCAAATCACAATCTAAATTACTTCTCGGAAATTTGATAGAATTTTTGAGAGTCGGTACAATTTTTTTTTGGTAATTTAATGCACCGTGACTTCTTCTAAGATTATTTTCTAACTCAAACGAACGGAATATATGAGAAGTTTAAAATTTTTCACTACCTGGATGACTTCTTCGAGAGTACAAGTAGATTTCTGGAGAACAACATCTTTGAATATGTGTATCGATGCTTACATGCAACGATTTGTGTGATTTCTTCATATTGTCAAATTAACTTTACGTACCATGCTTGACGTCTTGACCTCTGGACTATAGCAACTGATAACAAACAGCATCTGTATCAGTTTCCTGAATCATTTCTCAGCCTGCTTTTCTATATCCAAGGGATCAAACCGTTCAAAAAAGTTTTCATAATGTTTTGTATATGATTTTTGTGTACATTATATTTCGATGTGTACAGCATATTTTTGACTGCCATATCCAACGTTATGACATCTAACATAGATGGAATGTAGACAGCAGCAGTGTAAGTCCTACGTGTATCTATATTAATAGTCAGGAAAAATTCCTTGTAACTAACAGATGTTTCAGAGAAACTGATGCTTAACAAGTCCAGGAAAGAATACTAATCTATCCGTTGCATTCAGCGTAGAAAATTCCGAGTAATACGTTCATGTATGATGTAAATTTTGAGCATTTGAACTTTCAAAGCACACTAAGGTTATTTAAAATATTTTTAATAATTAGTATTTAAGGCAGCTTCGAAAAGCTTGCACAGATTGCATTTTCTGTAATTTTAAATTGGCATTAGCTTGATGAACATTACGCAAAATGAACATTATAGATCATGTTAATGATTTCGTGCAAGCAATAATTAAAGAACGTTGTGATTACTATAATTACCGTCCTTTTCTAATATCTCTTAATAAAGTTCGATTCCCCACACAAGCTCTGTTCAGATATTACGATTGCTTAAAAATAGCTTCAGTATTACAATTTTGACATAATTTCATTATTACTTAGTCTCTTGCAGAATACTTTTCGTAGTGTAGTTTTACTTTATTTAAAAAAAATTCGTTGCAAAGTGCAATTTAATGCTTAAATACCACATCTATTTGTAAAATTTCCTTTTCAAAAATATAAATACTCGAAAATCTAAAAAAGAGCATACTCGAATTAAATATTATAAAACTACCTCTATGAGAAAGCTCTTCATTCCACCAGCTATATCGCTGCGGTCGAAAACCAGATTCTTGGTCAGCAAATAGAAATGTAAAGAAAACCACTCGTGGAAGAGCGTCATGACCTAAATATGAATTGTTAAATATTTTCACGTTGCTTCAGTAAAAGTATTTCTTTGCGTGAAGAAAAATTTCCGCTTACTACACAAAATACTAATTATCCCCAATGTTTTACTTCTGAACTATTCCAAGAAAAAAAATAGGAATTATTTTCCAATTGATAAATTACATGAAAATCTGTTTTTCTTTTTTTTGTAGTCATAAATATTAGTATTTTAATTAGCATAGATAAATGTTTGCAAAGAACTCAATTAATTATTTCAAAGTTCTAGGTTAACATTTATTATAGGGTTAAAGCAACGTCTAGGTAAAACATTAATACTTCTATCCAACTAAAATGTTGCCAGCAGCTCGCATCTGCCAGTTTGATTAAAGAGATAGAAATCTGAATAATTTATAATTAGAATTAACTTTGATATACACGGACCCACATCATGAATAAAAAATTGTTGAGTATGTATACATGTACGTATGTTTAACAAAAACGTAATATAACAAAGACATGCTCATTAAACCAGCAAACTAATATTCTCCTGTGTTAAATATTACTTAAATATGGAGATGTAATTTGTGGAAGAGTAGAATCCTATTAACACTTGATTTATTTGTTATATTTTTGGTAAAAAAATAGCTGTGTATGTATATATATATATATATATATATATATATATATATATATATATATATATATATATATATATATATATACATATATATAAATTACAGATTCATGAGCATAACAAAAAATTCAGATTTCAAGTTCCTGTAATATTTTAAATACTCAACAATCTCTCCCATCTCCCGTCCTAAATTTGGAACTCTGCTTGCATCGTAGTTTATTCAGTCTATTACTCATTCTAATAATATAATGGACATTGTATTTTTGTTAGGTTTTATTTGAATATCTAATGAATAAACTCTTCAATTATCAGAAAACTTCCACTTTCGGGAAATTAATTTTGTGCTTCTAAATATAAATGAATTATCACGGGAAAAATAATTACATTTAAAAGTTTTTAAAAAAAAATTATCTCGTATATTAAGTTCAGAGAATTAGTTTAATGTTTCGTAAATACAGGAACCCCTTTTAAAGTTCCCAAATATCCTTTTAAAAAATTAATTCACCGTCTGGACTTTAGGTTCTTAATCATTAAATGTATTCGGATAATTTGCATATACATACGAATGTTTAACAAATATTTTGCAAAAGCAACGTGCAAAAATGTTAACAATTCATATTTAGGTCATGACGCTCTTCTACGACTGTTTTTGCCTATATTTATGTTTTCATAAACAATTATAATATCTGAAGGGAGCTTGCGTGGGGAATAGTACATTATTAAAAAATATTAGAGAAGAACTGTAAATATAGTTAACACATTGTTCTTTTATTGTTATTTGCACGAAATTATTAACTTGATGTATTATGGCATGAATGTAATGTTCATGCCGCGTAATGTTCATTAAACTAATGAGAATTTAAAATTACAGAAAATGCAGTCTATACAAGCTTTTCCGAGCCGCTTCATATACGAATTAATAATTTTTTTAATTAATATTGATTTGCTTCAAAAGTTCGTATACTCAAATTTTTTAATTAATATTGGAAATCATCCCAAAAAATCACATCATCTCTTATCCCATCGACTTTATTATTATTTGTTTCTCATTTTCCTACATATGTCTTTAATCGCTTTATGTCTCCTTTTAAAAGTTTTCCTTTTTTAGGGTTCCACATCGTAAAAGAAATAAAAAGAACTATTGTGAGATGACTCATTTGTACATACCCTTGTCTCTCTTTTTTAGAACTTATCGACGTCAACACTTTAAATTTGGTATATATTATTTATTTATGTACTGTAATGTATACAGTTGATACTTATGGCAGCCTTATTACTGCGATAACAATCTCTTATAGCCGACCAGAACAGCCTTGTTCGATGAATGATCGAGTATCGAACCCGGATCTCCGCGGTGCATCGCGCTATAAAGACCGTATGCCTTGTGATCAGTCCAACAGACCACAGTGGCGACAATATATTGCCACAGTTATCATTCAAAAATAATTGAAAATTTCAGAAAAGATTAATTAATTTTCTTTTGTTTTAATTTCATGCGCCATGCTAGATATCAGTTGAGAAGACTAGCTATGATGATAATTAAATGCAATCACCGGTATTTTCAACTAATATCTTTTCAAATATACCATTTAAACAGATAATAGTAGTATTTATAGCATATATTCAGAGATTTGCTGAAAGACATTAAAATAATATATTTTCTCCCCCCTTTTCCATTTCCGGAACTTCTCAATTAAATACCCACAATTTTTTAAAGTATACATGTATATATATATATATATATATATATATATATATGCATATATATATATATATACATATATATATATATATATATATATATATATATATATATATATATATATATATATATATATGCATATATATATATATATATATATATATATACATATATATATATATATACATATATATATATATATATATATATATATATATATATATATATATTAGTAAACATAACCGCAAAAGAGAAGTATACGCATGTTAAATGTGAATAAAACATTCCTCTAATAAATAAAAATAATAATAAAGTGAAGCCAAAATTAAGTAAAATTTTTACCAATTAGCAGTCGCGTACAATATATATCGAATAATTACTAAAAAATTAATTTATTTAGAAGAGTATGTACAATTATATGATTAAATATCTAGTAAAATGAATAATATGGTATTAAAGCTACACAATAATAAAAATTGATTTCGTAATGACTTGTGCACGTCTCTTTAATTGACAGAATAAAACTAACAATAAATTGCAATAAAAAAGATATAGGGCAATACAAGGTACAAAAGTAAACAAGTAACTAAACAACCATTTTATGCTATAGAAAAAAAATGATGTGTTTGTGTGTGTGGGTGTGTATACATATATATATATATATAAATGTGTGTGTGTGTGTATATACATATATATATATATATATATAATTATATATATATGTATATATATATATATATGTATATATATATATATATATATGTATAATATAATGGAAAGAGATAGAGAAAGAACTTTTCTATTTTTATTTCTCTATTATAAATGACATGGAATTATAACAGTTTACACCGCAAAAACAAAAGTAATGATATTTTTTTTACTTGATTTTATGTATCTTACGTTCTTCTTATCTTTTTTCGCAAATGTCGCTGTCAATAAAAGCACGTTCCCGATATATACACAAATAAAATACCATTTTAAGAATCGAAAGGAAGCTTCAAATTGGATTAAGATCTCGGCCGGAGAGAAAAGTTTTTCTACGGGTATTAGTACTTCCTCATAATTCGTTTCTTGCAATATTTTATTCGATGCGGTTTGTTTTGCATTTTCCTTTCAATTTACTTTCTATGACTCAGAATTACATTAGCCCTGCTCATAAATATAATATGAGATCTGGTAACGCTCTTTTATTTTACTTTGATTTTAGAAATTTCATTGAATGGAGGAGGGGATATGTATCTTCAAAACTGTCTAACATAAAAATATAAAATTAGAACTCTGAAATCCTTATAATTGGCCCTTTTCATTAACATTCTACAGGACACACAAAACTAGAGAATAACATTTTAATTCTCTCCAAAATATCTGTATGAATATTTTTTTGTGTTCACTTCTGATATAAGTTCGGGTTAATATATTTTATGACATTGCAAAATATAAAATTTAAACACCATATGGATTCTGAGAGTAATAGACGCGAAAAATGAACAGAATGATGGACATGTGTGTGAATTTATAAGAATTTTTTTAGAGATACATAACACTAGAAAGAAGTATTTTGATAAAATTACTGTTTTCGTTTTATTCCAATCAAAATATTTATGATAAAATAATTATCATGAGCATATTTAAGAAAAATAAAAAAAAACTTGCCTTAAACTTTGACACTTGCAAGCTTTATTGTATATAAACAACCTATTATTTGTTAAGTTAAAAGTTATTTTGTCCGTCCAAAATAATATCGAAATCCGGTGGAGATTGATACTAGCTGAAAATTAACGAGGGTGCAGTCGAAAACGTTACTTATTCAAAGGATTTCCGTCATTTTTTCCGGTAATTATTTCAAAGCGCCCTTTATTTTATAATGGCTTTTCCCGTCTTTACATAACATTTTAAATTAAATTCATCTTCCGATTCGTAGCTAGGCAGTTATAAAATTATTGAAACAATTTTGTTTGTTACACTGTTTCATTGTGGTAATATTTATCTATGATGGAATCATTTATTTGTAACTATTTTTAATTTTAGAAGTAGTAGGCGGGGTAAAGTGGGCGGCGGAAGAAGTAATTGGCAAATTGGAAGTTTAGGTCAATTTATTTGTCTCAAATAAAAAATAAATCTCGTTATAATTTTAAATGTTTTCATCAAATGAAAATTGATGCTTAGTCTTTGTAATTTGGATTTTTGATTTAAGAGAAATTGAAGGATATTGAGAGTAAACAATGGTGGAAATATGATTTTGATGACGATTTGTTGTATTCTCGTACGAAGATAGGGCAGGGAAAATGGAAAAATTAGCACTCTAAGTTCGGTAATACTACATACGTATCATGTCGCCTACATTATTTTATTTTTGTTAAATTGAAATAAAACGCAAGACTGGTCAATTGTAAAGTTTTTCAAAATAGTGTGTGGAAGTTTGTCAAAATACCGATTTACCGATTAAAGTTATGAATTCTTAAATATATGACATTTGTACTTGCAGTGAACATTATATTTACTTAGGTACTTTATGGTTACCGGAAAATGTGCAGGTTAAATGAAAAAATAGGAAAGAAAATTTTACAACCACTATTATTATAGATTAGGGATGGGAAAATGATACTACATTTGTTTCAGGTGCGCCATCTTGGAAAACAGATAAATTTGGAGATCATTCACACCATCCCCTATTAAAAGTTCGCTTCGAATGTCTACGACTGGTTTTAATTTCACATGAAACAATTTAGTTCATTCCTGTTCATGAAAAATCGTTTTGTAAGAAAATTTGAAATTATTTCACATAATTTAATAGCATTGACAAGTTTAAAGCCATTAAATCAAAAACGATAAAATATATACAGGTATAAATTAATTGAACTACGTCATTCAAGGGACACATACACAACATAAATAATGAAAAAAATTTACATTAGAAATTTACATATCTGTAGTAACATAGTTTTTCAAAATATAAATGTATTAAAAATTATTATTAAAATAAACATATAAACATGATTCGATCTTTTTAAGCGTATCTCTTCCAAGATACATACATTCTCATTCCACCAAGCTTTTGTTAAAAAAGTTGAGTATTCATCTATCAGAAAATTAGTGAATAATTGATATACACTGGTAAATATTCCATCATTTATAACTTCAAAAAACTCATTTCATTAAAACATGTGTTAAAAATCTGCCAAACAATAATAGTTACAAGAATAGAAGACATTAAACTTAAAGATATAGGCTAGATGAAGATACGCAATAACCTGCAACAAATTTTATTATAAATAAATGGGTCTATATTATTGTGTGCGCAAATCCCAAATTAACTTGAATATTTAGATCTCGGAAACAGGAAATCGTGATTTTAATGTTTCCAAATGTAAGTAATGAATTTTCACATATATTTATGCAAACTCTACTTCATTATTAAAATAAAAATGTACATATATGCACTTGTTTAGTCACAGAAAAAATCACATGACTTTTTTCCCTAGCATAAAATGGTTTCCATTAACTTTTATATTTATATATTAAATAAGAGTAAAGCAATTATACTCACATATTAATAAATTTCACTTTAAATTTATTTTTATATCTAATTTTAATTTTCCTGAACTTATCCTGCATACATTTTTTAAATATTTTCTGGTACATAAAAGTAGTTTCACCAAAATAGTCGTCATGTCCACTTTCTTTTTCATATCCATATTTATTTTAAAAAAAAAACTTAATGAAATGTAGATATTTTTTATACGATAAAATTACGATAATTAATACAGCTAATACAAGAAACATATTTTCGTAAACAATTTCATATTTTCATAACAATAAATAATCTACGGTTGCCATTTCACCATTAATCATTAAATGCTTATGCGGTTAGTATTAAAAAATCATGCATTGTTATTTGCCACTTTAGTGTCGACTATATATTTTGCCTCTTTTTGTCGTTAAAAAGAAGACAATAAAATACTTTCATAATAGTTCTACGTTTATGACCTAAACCAGGTCTGCAATGAGCGTTTTCAAATACCTATATATAGTATCCTTAGTCTTTATATATAACAATAGCTACAAAGAAAAATTTAACACCTGAAGTAGAGAATACCATTTTTTGAATGACATGAATCAGAAATTTTTGGTATGCGGTAAGGGAAAGCGAGCGATTATATAATATTGTGTGATTTCATTATTTACTCCTTCTCTCTCTGTCTCGAGGGTTTATTTTTTTTATTACCATGCATAATATTTTTAATAATGGGATTTCCGAAATATTGACTCGGACACTGTCGAAAATCACTTCACTTTCATTTTCTTCTTCCAACCGTATGCACATAGTTTGCAGTCTGAAGTTCTGAAGCCCAGCAACGCTAATTAAAGTGTAGTATAATATAATCTGAAACGGTTTGTCAGTTATTGTTGCTGTTGTCCCTCCACTGACAAAAAGGATCCAAGTAGATACTACAAAAGGTATCCGTACCGTGATTTATGGACAGTGTTTCAGTCGAGCGAGAGTAAATAATTTGCATTCTTCAAAAAATATTTAATTTATTATTTACATATATACTCAATGTCCAATTTGGAGCATCACATTAATATCGCCAATATATGTTAACGTTTTGCAACTGCCGTAAAAAATATATAAAAAAACTAGTAAATATTTTCAACTGTTTCATTTTCTCTATCTTTTTGTAGAATTTTTTGGAGAAATTGGAACACCATATATATTTATTATTGATACTACGTATAAAATCAAGATGTAAATATATTTGGTTCCTTCTGTAAATAAAAATAACCTAAAATTAAAGTAAATATATAAAATTAATAATAGTTAAAAACCCGATATCAAAATGAAGAAAGAGTAAGACGTCGGAAAAGAAAAATTAAAATAAATATCACAGGTACATTAACCATTGTTACAAAGTTTGAGAATGAATTTATATAAAAGTAAATTAATCATTTTTATTTATTGCAGAATGTGAATCAAATCACCATCATCGCGACAAGAAGCAATCTCCAATAGCAGATAAAATGAATTTAATCAAGATTTTAATTTAAAACCAAAAACAGTTTAATAATAAAGGACAGCTTGAAAAATATTTGAACATGAATTGATGGGTTCCTTTGATTAAATTAATATCTCGTATAGGCTACTACTATTTTATATAAATGCCGATATCTACTGGGTGGATACGAAATTTCTTTGACTCAACTCCATTTAAGCACTTATTATTGAAATATATAACAGTTTTAATTCAATATCGCGATACGAAACCGTGCAATTACATTTCATTGTATGTTTGTCCAGTTTACGAAGATTTAATTGTATTTAAAGAGTTATGAAAAAAAAATTAAAGGCTGCAGATTGCTAAGGTCTAATGAACCTGGTATTTTCATTAAAAATCTTACTAAGATGTTATTGTTGTGTAATGCGCCCAGAACTTGTTAAATGAAAAATGTATTGGGCGTCAATGAACTGGTGGTCTGGGTGCATTAAAAATGAAGATTTTGTGGCTTTGTCCCGAACTGAATTTTACTGCCGAGTCTTAATAACATAACATAAACAATCAGTAATACTCATCTGATTTTTAGGTTTCATTATCCTGTAAAATTCTTTCAAAGATTATTTTAATAAAGTTGTAACGATTTGATTTGTTTAATTCAAAACATTTTTCTAGTCTCGTTTTGGGACAGAAAATCGGTGATGGCAATTGATTTTTTTTTATTTCAAATTTTCCACAATGGTTTCAAAGTTTAACTTCAAAACGTATGCAAGATTTCGACTGTCTTCATTTAAATCGTTATTGCTCATTAGATATACTTCTTAAAATAGAATTACATAGTCAACCGATTAAACCGTTTCTGTGTCAAATCCTTAAAAAACAAACAAGTAAGACCCCTTTTTATAAAAGTAATAAGATAAACTGAATATTCTTTTCTTTTCATTCTTTGGTTGGTGTTTACCACATAATGCAAAGTAACTATTAAAGTTTTTTTTAATAACCAAACCAAGGAAGTTTAAGAACCTACTACAGGTAGATATATTCCAGTTAATGTGAGTATTATGGTAATATAAATTTATGTTACAAAATCAGAGTTTAAATTTATTCAGAGAGAAAAAATGATTATATAAAGTATAAAATTTAAAATAGAATATAAAAGTGGCAGAGATGGGAATCGAACCCACGCCTCAGAAGAGACTGAGGAGAAGTTGAGATGAATTAATACCTTCGATATTGAATTAAGTGTCTAAGCTGTCGGGGTAACCTTAATGTTATCATCTAACCGGATAAGTCTGATCTTGACCGGCTTTTAAGATTTTTTATCGGTCTTCGCCCGGATTTCCTTGGAACCCAGACTATTCCTAACATATTGTCAAAAACAAGAAAGGTATATACGACATATCATTTGTTATAATATCTTAATTATTAAAAAAAAACAATTACTTAAAAAAAAACAACGAAATTAAAACAAAGAAATTGCGATATTGCGATGGTTAAGCTTTCTTTTCCCTTTTATCATTAAACCATGGAAGAAGTTTACAATAAAATATTATGATACTATGTCTGAAAATTTCTTATAAAAAAGTTTTCAATGTGATTTACATAACAAACGAATTTCAATTTAAACAAATAACAAAGAATAATAAATCTTGTTTGTGTCTGTCTGTTTCTACTATTCTTCGCGTTCAAATCATATAAAACAGAGAAGGGTTTGTTTAATGAACAGGCCGATATATGCGATATGTCAACAAGCTGAATGATGAAATATTGAAAGACTAGTAAACACCTGAATAATTTACATTTGAACTACACCGATAATTTCATAAAATAGAAAAATTACTTTTTTTGTTTAATGCAAATTTCAAAAGCATGATTTTATAAGTTGCATTACGACAAAATGTGCAATTTTTTATTTTGTGAAATTAATTATTATTGAAAATTATTCATTTAGGTAGCAAATTATCAATTAGTTATTTAGGCGCTTACCAGTTTTTTTGTATTTTATTTAAATAAAATTTTACTCACAAAAATAATTTCGCCATTTCTAAAAGTGATTCGGTCGAAGTTAAAAAGAATGATATAGTCTTAAAGATGACAGATTAAATTTTTAATGTAATTCAAATAATGGCAGAAATTTATAACCACTAATGAGGTATTTAATTTATTACAATTTCTCCCCATCTCTGTACATTTACACAAATTTATTTTTATGCTTATACTTACATACCCTTTTTCAAATATGTGCGTATGCCCATAACATTTTTAAATGCTCCGTGGGGCTAAAAAGAGATTGCCACTGATTTTGTATAAATTTTAAACCAGCTGGGTACCAAATTTGATAAATATAGGTTTGGTAATTGTAATTAATTTGGTGTCTATGATACACGTTAAGATAATTATGGTAGCCAAATTTAAAGCTGCCAAATATCTTAATGTTTATGATAGGTGTCTATCAAAATTTTTATTTATTTGTTTATCCTAAGAACAAAGGTAATACATACATCTTCCCAAGCCTTTTAAGTTAATACTGGGTAAACATATTTCAATTTCAAAATTGTAAAAATTACTTTTTGTATAATTGGAAACAAAACATTAACGCTGAAAATATATTTTAAAATTAAAAGTGGGTCATTTTGTTTTCAAAATTAAAATATATTTTGAAGTCGAATTACTCCTGACATATTTATAAAACGGACCAAAACCCGTAATAAGGTTATTTAAATTACGAGTATAATTTAAAAAAAAAATTCATAAGGGAATAAACACTTTATACGTAATGTAAATTTACTACTATATTTTAATGGACGTTTTTCTAATTTCTTCAGTCTTTTCCGTCCGATGTCTATAGCCCAATAATTATCCTTAATAAACCATTACCTATTGAATATATTTGGCGTTAATTTTGTAAAAATTAATTATTCACAATTAAATGAAACTACGTGATGTAGTATTATTTCTACTATCTTTAATTTCTTTACCACGACCTAGGTTTCGTTGTATTACATCTTCAGGTGGGATATTAGCAAAGATTAACTCTTAGGAACAACCAACAGCATTTATATGTTTCAAACACAATAGCGGAAGACTGCTTTGTGCGGATTTTTCCATTGTTTATATTAGTAAGTTTATTGCAGGGGCGCAGACTAGGTTTTATTATATTACAGAGAATTATACAATATACTAGTATTCTAGTTGGCGTAATAAATTCAATTGTTGTTATTATGTGAAGTTATAAAATGCAAACTTTAGGGTGTATGTTATAAAATTAAATGGAAGTTATTGTCGGTAATATATTTGTACAGAAGCAAGGGTATTTGAAAGTAAGGCCAAAATAATACACTAATTCAACATATCTTATTATCGGTAATATATTTATACAAAAGCAAGGGTATTTGAAAGTAAGGACAAGGTAATACACTAATTCCACATATGTCCGGTTTTGTGTATTCATATATTTATTTATTTATTTCTAATATAAAGAACACATCGCCAGCTGTCGTAATAATAAACCAGACACATCTCACTTTGCTGAACATTCAGGCTCATTGAAAATAACCATCACCCCCATACTGATAATGCCCCCTATATATTACAAATAAATACAAAAGGCAATAAACTTAATATCCTAGAAACATTAGAAATAAACAGACATAAAAAAGATATCAAGGTCAATATATTAAATGAACAACTAAATATAATATCATCACCCATTCTTAATATCTTCTAGATATAATATAAATATAAAACATTGATACTACAGTACCCTGGAAATTGTTTCAGCACTAATACACATATAAATATAAGTATATATAATAAAAACAAAAAAAAATTAAAAGAAATAAATAAATAAATATATGAATACACAAAACCGGAGATATGTGGAATTAGTGTATTACTTTGTCCTTACTTTCAAATACTCTTGCTTTTGTATAAATATATTACCGATAATAAGATATGTAGAATTAGTGTATTATCTTGGCCTTACTTTCAAATATCCTTGCTTCTGTACAAATATATTACCGACAATAACTTCCATTTAATTTTATTACATACACCCTAAAGTTTGCATTGTATAACTTCACATAATAACAACAATTGAATTTATTACCCCAACTAGAATACTAGTATATTGTATAACTCTCTGTAATATAATAAAACCTAGTCTGCGCCCCTGCAATAAACTCACTAATATAAACAATGGAAAAATCCGCACAAAGCAGTCTTCCGCTATTGTGTTTGAAACATATAAATGCTGTTGGTTGTTCCTAAGAGTTAATCTTTGCTAATATCTCACCTGAAGATGTTGTAATACAACGAAACCTAGGTCGTGGTAAAGAAATTAAAGATAGTAGAAATAATACTACATCATGTAGTTTCATTTAATTGTAAACCATTACCTAGTAGAATCTTTGATTGTTTTCCTACTTTTTCTTAGGTACAAATCAATTGTCGAATACAGGGCTTCAATAGAATCCAATAAATGAATTGTGATGTAAAAATTGAATGCCTCTGAATTTTCAGAGAAACAGAGAATATTAAAAAATATTCTAAAATAAATGTTAATAAAAATGCGTACTTATTTTACCATTAAGATTTTTAATTAAGCCTATGGTAAGTTTCTATGAGTAAATTGAAAATTACACATCAAAAAATGATTTAAGTAACACTCAAAATATTAAAAGCTAAATAAATAAACTTCTGAATTTATAATATAAATAACATTGTAGTTATTGGTTTACATACAATCTGAGCATTGACGCAGCGATTATAAAGTGTAAAAGTTCTAAAGTTTTAAAGTATTTTAGCCAATTATTTATTTATTTTGAACTAAGTCAAATCTCATTAAGAAGTTCCCTGCGCTATAAGAAAGTTATGAACTTAATATGAAAAACTTTTCTCCAATTCGAACTTGAAGTTTTATTCCACGTCTTCAGTAATGGACGAGAATTGTTAATATCCTTTAGGAAAATAATGTAAGAACAAGATGAAGTCAGTGATATTGAGAATAATATAACACAACTATAACTCAAACGAGTTATAACATTTTTAATTAAACCTTTTCCATAATCTCTACCTTATCTCAAAGTAAATTACGGATTTAGTTACAAATAAATAAACGAGCACGCCTTCATTTTAAATTTCACTTTTGTTAGTTAACAATTTGGGTTTGGACTACGCTTATATAAAAGATTTCGTTTGAGAAACTATTTGATGAAAATGATTCTAAAATTTGCACATATTTAAGTGTTAAAGTATGGACGATGACACGAGCCGTACATAAAAGTTGGTATATCAATATTTTTATAAACCAAATAGACACATATGTTAGGTGTCTATTTGGTTTATCAAAATAATTACTAATTTCACTGATAGCATGGTTTAATATTTTTATAATTTATTTACATTAAATGATGTCTTAAAATTATGTTGTTTTATTTATAGTTATTACATACGATATTTGTTTTGGAAGTAAAACTTTTTAAGTTTCGATATAAATTCGCCAGATCGCAGAGACAAAGGCATTCCACGCATTTGCACACTTATAATATCTGGATAGCAGCACTTGGTTTGTTAAAACAAAGTTTTACACTATTTTCTGCTTAATTAAAACGTTTAAGACAATTAAAGCTTTCACCCACTTTTGCTTTTGCTTTTCCACCACAAAAATTTAGTTATTGACGACAAAACCCAGATCTTGAGACTATAATTGTTTCTCCATTTTGACACAGTCGCTTGCCAATCAATACTTCCAACGGTAATAGCTTACAACTATTATTAAGTTCACTATGATTACCTTCATTGGCAGTGTCGTTCGATAAAGCCTTACAACTATGTTTACGTTTGATAGCGACGCCGTTCTTTGTAGAATGAATGAAAAAGTTGAACTTTCTGTATGAAAAATGCCTTAATGCTAATAAATTACGTAAAAACGTAAAAGTTTAAATGTCTTTAATAAGAATAATCTTTCAACGGTTTTTTAAACCAATATGGCACTTATTTTCTGAAAACCTATAATATTATAAAAGTTGTTGCAGTTTATTGCACAATACTTAAAATAAATTGAATTTAAAATATTAAAAATGAAGTTGATAGTATTACGATTTATGTAGAATTAACAAAAAAATAAATAATAAAGATATTTTACTTAGGACACATATATCTTTACTAGAAATACTCCTTTGTTAGAATTTAGGTGAAAGTTTAATACTTAACTATTTCATTATAAAGAGAACAAAATAAATTGTTATCATATGTATATACGATACGTACCTCCAGATGACTTAAAAGTGTATTTTAGTATTACTTTCAGGTACTTGCCTTTAGAGTAATTTAAGTATTACCTACACTAGTTTTTTGTTTTCAGCAATTTTGTTTTTATACAATGGAAATAATCTCAAAGAACTTTTAAAAAATTATTTTAAGAAAGTCCTAGATTTTGTGAAAATAAACTCTAACAGATTTTATATAGCGTCTAAATTTAAAATTGTTAGTTTGGCAACACTAATAAACCCAATGCTTTAGTGACGGACCATTTTCAATTTAATATATGTAATCCATTATACCTAGTTATAATTATATAAGTACCAATAGATAAGCATGGTTTTCTATCACTTGTTGCCAAAAGCTATACTGATATTAACTTACCTTCTGGTAAAATTATTTTTGCTATTAACAGAAAAACTGGGTGAATTCAAACTTAAAATTATCTTTAACTGTATAGATTGTAAATAATTTGACTGCAAAGAAAATAAATCATGGTTGGAGGGTGAAAAAAGGCGAGAATAGTATCATAACGTAATCATGCAATACAATTCTTTAGGCAATCGTTTAAAGACAGTAATAAATTTATCCATCGTTGTGTGTATTGCTTGCTACTTCATTTGTTTCTAAAACTATATCATGAATCAAAATGACTCTAAGCTTGCTTCAGTCATTTGTTTCTAAAACTAAATCATGAATCATAATGACTACATCAAGAATCAAAATGACTAAAGCTTGCTTCAGTCATTTGTTTTTAAAGCTAAATCATGAATCAAAATGACTTTAATTTCTCTTCGTAAAATTTACGTAGTTTTTTGGTCTTTACATGTTGAAACTCAGTTAGTGATAATTTATTTGAACACCGCGCACTTTACTTATTTTAAAGGATATATACATTTTTGAATAGAATAAAAAGGTTTGTGTTTATTAAATACCATGGAAGTAGTGATCAACGTATCAAAAAATATCTGATATACTGCCATAAAGTATTAATTATCTTTCCTACAGGAGGCTTTAATTTTATCTGGCATACATTTCTCTTTTTCACAGACAACGCACGTGTTATGATTGATAAAAGCATCGTAATGGAATTGTAATAAGAAAATAAAGTGTGCTTTCGTAAAATCGTACGAATATAGATAATAATGTAAATATTTAAAAAGGGAGACAGTTATAAAATTCCCAGTTTTTTCTAAACACAATTGAAAACTTATTTCCAAAAGTTAGTTATATAAAAACGATTATCGTAGTCTCTTGCAATGAACAATAGGTTATAGAAACGCAAGATAATATTCTAATTTGTAAGATAAAGTATATTGTATATATATTTAATGTGTATTAGATAGATTTACAATTATATTATTTGTCTTCACGATTTACTAGCTTTGCGGTTTGTGTGATTTATTTTTATTTCGATTTTCTATTTGAAATGTGTAATAATTTATTTCACTCTATTTTTAATATTCTCAGTTTTGTTCAATTGTTTATTATATATTATTATACATATATTATTATACATTATACATTATTTACTTTCATTGATTTTTGAGACTCCGTAATAGTGGGTGTGCTAATTACATAGAGATGTGTCGCAATAATTTAAAAAAATCTAAGTTGCTGCTTACAAACATCTTTGCTGGTTTCAAGTAAAACCAAAAAAAATGTGAGTTAGCAGCAGCTTCAATTGTTTTGTCATTTGCTCTCTTTCACAAACAATTCAACCATATTAAAAATTATGGTGATATGGCCACTTAGAAGACAATTGCATTATCCTTAGATTCAAGACATGAGTACAACTTGCGCAGTTGCTTGTTAAGTAAGATTCATATATAATAACGTCGTTTCCACTGAAAAACCTATACAGTTTATGAAGGTATATAGATAGTAGTACTTAGTTGGCATTAAAAATAGTAAATAAATGCATAAACAATAAAGAAAATCAAATTTGAGGAAATAATCATTTTTTTCATTACCTGGTCTAAACGGATCTCGTAATCATGTTTTTAGGTGTGCTACTTAAGGGAATAAAAATTTATATTATGTTTAAATGATAAAACCCATTATATTATTACAGTTACGTAGAACTTTCAATATCAAGTAATTCAATTTCGATGTAAAAAATGTATACTAATTTTACCCTTCATGCAACAAGCTCACTTCTCTCCAGCAAAGTTATTTTTTTATACGTATTTAAAGCATTCATGGCAGAAACATTTTATTGCTTTTTATCCATTAAATTAGAATATGTTTGTAAAAAATAAAGCATGTTACCAATTGAATATAATCGCTAAAATTTAATGTGCTCCACTGTATTTTATCCTATCTTCGTACACCAATATATGTCGCCCAAATTCGATACAATCACAGGTATTTCACAATAGCATCCTAACTCATTTTCTAGTAAGCCTGGTAAGTGAATCTGACCCATGCCATAAAGGACCCATCTGGCGATTCCCTTGGCGGAATTTCATTGAATGGTGCAACCTAGCAGCAGGGAGCACTTCAGGTAGTTACGAAGAAGAAAATTTTTTATCGTCAATTGTAAATTATTTCGATATATTAAAAAAATCTTTGCTATTTAATAACGAGTTACTTCCTTAAGGGAAATATTAAAAATTCTCGTCCAAAAGAAATTTTGTAAATGCTCTCTTTAAATTAAATATATCGTTAAGTATAATCTTATTTATGGATAAAACGTTTAAATTAGCCTAATCACATAGTTAATAAACACACTTTGAACCGGAAATCAAGTAAAACGAGAGATTATTCAAAAGCACTTTATCTGTTATTAGTGGTTACAGTATTAATAAGAGAATACAAAATAATGTAGTTAACTGAACGGCAACGGAAAGATATATATACATATATATATATATATATACATGTGTGTGTGTGTGTGTGTGTGTGTGTGTGTGTGTGTATATATATACTTAGTTGGAAAGAAAGCGTTGAATTATTTAAACATTTATATTAAAAACAAAAACAATATATAATAGAGACAAAATAATATAGTTAAAAAATTTGGGATCCTAAAATAATGCTTATTTAGTAAATAAGTCGAATAACTATTTTACAACTCAAAAATAAGTACCCAATACACTATAAGAACATATCATCGTGTTAAAAGTAGATCGTTTGTTTTTGAAAGTAGTTATTAATGTATTTAAAACTTTAATGAGGAACCTATTCGACGACTTCACAGCAGTTAATTTTGTCAGTTTTTTTTACTCTCCATGGGGAATTTATGCAAAAAATTGTCTTTTTTATTGAGTTTTTTTTATCGTCGATGTGTTTATGAAGAATATTATGTAATGTGACATTGTTTTTAGTTAAAATCGAAAGAGTGATTTGTTATTAAATTTTACCAAATAATGTTAAGCGTTTCCTAAAATTTAATATGGGATAATCATATAATAATCTATATTAAAAAATACATAAATGCGGAAGAAAAAAACAATTAAATCATTTAACCTATTTTATTAAAATTGTTAGGAGCACTTGTTACATGTTCAATACAGCAAATTACCTTATAAAATCACATCTAGTATTTTTTCGAATTGATTATAAAAACCTCAAGAAATACGGTGGTATAACCAGGTATCATTTTGTGTAATGTATTCTTCAATAAAATTGTCAAGTTGTTTACAATTCACATAAAAATTGTTAAAAAATTTTAGCAATTAATTTAATACTACAACTTCAGCGATACTGTGCGTTGAGTAATTCACCTCTTTCTCTTGTTTCTATTTTCATAGTGCCTACAATACCGGGGAATTGTGATATTCTATGAAAAGAATCTTTATTACTTTCACAGCGGGTAGGAAATTTTACATATGAATAAATTTTCAAGCAAAAGGAATATGAAACTTTCTTCACTATTCTCGCACTTATAGACTCGCCGCTGATGATCAAATAATAATAATAATAATAATAATGATATTACAGTCGTCCCGTTTAAGTTACTAAATTAATTTTTACAAAAATGAATATAGTGCTAACTAGAAAAGATCTCAAAACGTATAACCTTAATAATCGCACTCTTCTTCAATACTGTAATTCATCGCGAAATCATAAGAAACAGATTACAATTAAACTGTCGTTGAATGATAAATGTAAATGATAACCTAACTTTCTGACGTAAAGCCGATACTGCGCGTTGCGTAATATGCTTCGCCAGCTACCTTAGTTCTGTGTTCGTTTTATTGATCGCATAGTGTCGATCTACACTCGAGTGTCCTTAATGAATAGGTTTAGGGAACCTTATGCGCTCCTGCACATTGTGAATTGTCGTAGTGTCGTTTGTGATTACGGATGTGGCAATAAACCACTCAGTGGCCTATCAAGGAAGTAAGACAGCATAAACAATTAATTGTAAAAATTTGTATGACTTGTAAGATGAAGTCCAACAACCGTAATAAACTTTATTAAACGAATATTTTGAACCAATTTTGATTAGTGATATAGTTTGTTTCTCACTTTTTGGTTTGACCCTTTTTTGTACCTTCTTGTGTAAGTAGATTATTTACAAGCAAATAACTTTGCTGTTATCATCGGCTTTATCACAAAGATTTAAAATATATTTTTTTGCTGTCAATAAAATTTATGCGAGAATCTATGCAAATGAATTTTTTTTATTTGTATTTAATTTAATTTACAAATTAAGTACATAAATTATTTATTAATTACACATAATAATTACTACTGAAATTGATTCAGAAAGTTAACTGAGTGTTGAGTTTTTAATTTATGTTATTGTAATATATAGGAATAATTTAATTTCTAATTCGATTCATTTCTACCAAGGCATGATACTTTATCAGATAGTTCAACTCATAAATAATAAGACCTGCTAAGATGCGTAACCTATTAAGAGTAGCATGCTTTTGATCAGCAGCGAAGAACCTTGAAACAAAATGTATTGAATCACAATTTAATTCGTTACCATTTTATGAATTAACTCTTCGAAAACAATCTAACTAGCCCTATCTCTGTGTCTCTACTTGGACTATAATAGGGTCCTTGCCATCACCTGCAGGCTCTATAATCAAACTTTTATCACTGTTTCAAGTCACCTATTCATCGATCTTAACGATGAGTAAGTTACGAGTCCAAAATCCGACAGTTCTACGTTCACCAGAACATAGATCTTCAATCACGTTTCGGTTCTATCGTTAGAGCATGATCACTGTCTAAAAGCTACGTTCTCATAGATACTAATCTAACAAGACCACACTCGATAAATCTATATTCTTTTGAGTGGAAATCCTGTGACCCTATTTCAGCTCCGTCATCAGATCAACTCTCTGATATCATATTATTGTTATGTTATTAGATCAACATATATATGCAAAGAATTAGGGGATAACGTGACGAGGATAAAACCAATAATACTTAACTGCAGTGGGCGCCGAATATATAATCCATACATAAAAAGGAGAATAAAATAAAGCTTGTAAAAAATAAAAAGGGAGTGTTATTCATTACATTGTATTAAACAATATAACGCCGAACTATTATATGCAATAGATCTAACACAATAAATGTCTAATTGTTAGATGATAACTTAATAATGAAATAGTATTTCCTGTATGTTAGTAACAGATTTAGTGTTCTCACAGAGACAACTTGGGAGCATAATTTGAGGCTTAATTTCTATTTCCAAATGTAATAAAATTTATTGAATAGAAGTCTGACAGATGATAGCTTATTAGTATTAAGAACACTGCAAGTACATGCGTCACTAGTGTCATATATACCAATTTTTGCAAGATGATCTGGTATTATGACCTGTTTTGCGTAAACGTTACATGGACCACTAAATTCACGATTTTTTTATAAACTAGAATATGCAGCATTACTAGAGAAAGTCAACAGTCTCACAGCTTGTTCTCGCAGATGTATTTTTTTGCAAATCGAAGCACATTTTGTCAGCCTTGCGACAGAAATAAAATCTTGGGGGGCTAAATTTAAAATCTCATACTAGCTACACTAAGCTTTTAACTTTATCTATTAATAAGTTCTTTTACATTTGTTTTAGTTTTTATCATGAAAAGAGCTAGAAACGCTCCGCGAAAATTCAATTAATGTACGGTCTTTGCTATTTTCCAAGTGCTACGAATTATATAAAGCACTTTGGAAATAGCTAAATATATATCTAATCACAATTTAATCCTGAAAATGATATTATGTTGTTAATTTGTATATTACTTAAAACAAAGGAAGTTATATTCTAGAACTTCTCTTCAAATTCTATTTCAATTACATTCAAAGTTCCTCGAGACATATGTGTTTGTCAAGAATAATATCAATTAGATTCATGCTTGCAGTAAATAATAAATCAATTGGTTAAAGAGAAAACGGAATGAAATGCAAAAATTTTGCCAATTTTTCAATAACTTAACAAATTTAAGTAGCATGAAAGCCAACATATTAAATAAATAGTACTTAATTTGATAAAATCGTAGGACCGACTATTGTTAAATTTTATATTTTAGTGTATTTTGTAATATAAAATAAATCAAGATCAGGGATATACTAATATAGGGATATACTAATATATATAATTTAAACTTAAAAATAAATATTTCTTATAACTTTTAAATCTATTTACTACAGAGAAATACACGAAAACTCTATTCGGAAAGTGATAAAACGCATGATATTTTAATTTTTTAAGTATTACAATAACGTTAGCGATGTACCAATTCAACTGAAAAATTATGAAAATCACCGAAGATGAAATTTTCAGTTCATATGACAAACGATATCTGGACTAGATTTAAGATACGAACCAAAATTTAGATTCAAAAATAAAATGAACAAAAAGAATCTTATTACTTTCCTGAATTATTTTGTATGAAATTATTTTCAACTCTTGTTAAATTTGATTGTAGTTGAATTGATGGCGATTGAAAATATTTTGGATAGAATCGATGATTAAATTGGTTTGAATATTTAAAATATAATCTGGGAAAAGTCAAATATTTCATTTTGGCTCGGATTCGTTTAATCTGAATAAGTTATAATTAATTTTTAGTGCATGTTGTTGTAACACAAAGTCTCTAAACAAGGTTTTAGAAGGATTCTTTACAAGGTTAAGACGAATGACGTCTAAGAAATAATTTTATGGTTATAATAGTCAAATCATAGTCTATATTATTCTTTAGATAATAACTTCAAAAATAAATGTATATTTGCAAGTAACTTTAGAGTAAACAATTTGTTGATTAACTATTCTTCGTAGCGAAAGAGTAGTAGAATATATAGTGAGCGCCAGGTTTTACACGCTTCAGTTATTGTTATTTTTAACAAGCGATCTTCATTTCTACCATTACGAGAATATTATGTAATGGAACATTTTTTGAAAGATATCTAAGATCTATCCATCTAGCTAGGGACCGACCGCGTGAATATTTACCGTCAAATCGTGTTTGTAGAGCGATAGATGGAATACTTTTTTCCGTTTGTTTTAATATCAAAACCTTGTTATTTGGTGCTCTCCATATTATCTGAAAGACGTTTCAAATGTCACAATAATTATGAATATTGGAGGGCATCACGATTTGTCTCTTCAATGCGTTTTAATCCTACTCTCCTTCATTGTACAATTATGTCATAGCTTGTGTTTTTATTGTCCACAATGACTATGGTGACTTCATCTATCTGAGCTGCATTCAATCGAAGTTCGAGTTCTCCAGGTGATCTCTTGTCGGCCCGAATTGTAAATTTAGTCATCAGAAATTATTCGATGTGATCCTGTTTTGAATATGTGAATAAGTTGATTGTATTTGTGTAATCCTCTGTACATCTTGGATTATTTCTCGTCTCAATCAATTAATGTTTGCGCATAGTTGATCGATTTCTATTTCTTCATTTTCGATTAAATATACTTGCAGAAACTTATAGTCTTCGTTGGGTAGTGGTAGTAATGATCCCATTTTGTGATAGATTTTCCTTGGACGGAAAAAAACATAATCGATTTCATCTTCGTTAGTGTCGATTGATGTGACACCGAAAGAAGTCATTTGAAAGCAGGCTTTGCACACTTTTATATTTTACAGAAGGAGTTGTCATTCTCGAGCGCTCATGTAATGTAGAAATGTAATGTAGAAATTATCCTACGGAGGTGCTTCCAGTGGTGGTAATCGATTTTTTCTAATCATGCAACAGATTCCTAGGTTGTATTGTTTACTTGTCCTCGTCCGTGCTTCTGGTGTAGTGATAGTTTCATGGGTGGCTTGCGTTCGCAGTCTTTTATTATAAGATTGAGTCGCAATCCTTGATTCTTCAATTTGTTAATTTCCATATTCTTCGATTTCTCTGCTCCTTTAGATCGATCGTTGTGAATATTTCGTTTTCTCGCTCTTCATTTTGTTTTCGGCGTTTTGCTTCAGAACTGGCAAGATCTTCTCTTCTTTTACATTTGGACATTGTATAAAATTAAATCAAATCAACTTTTCATTAAAAAAACGCTAAGTACAGTAAACACTTTCCACATTTTATTTTTGATTCATACTCAGTCACTGTAAAAGTTTGATAGCTCACAATTCACTGTTTGTTCTTATTCACCCATTGCACTTCACTGATACGAAACTGACCTTCGAACCGAAGACGGCTCTTGCTTTATATACCCTTACCATTGGGTAGCCCCACCCACACAAAAATGTATTCGAATGGCCCACAATGTTCCAGAACATACCGTAATATTCGAGAGTATTCTGGACTGTTCCACAAAAATCTTTGATGTCCGAAATTTTCTCGAATGTTCCAGACTTTTCCCAAACATTCCGTAACATTCCAGAATATTCGGGGATGTTCTGGAATGTCGTGAAATGCTCTCGAATACTCACGAATATTCTGGAATGTTCTAGAATATTCTAGAGGACAACATTTTTAGCCTTTAAGCCTACCTTTCATCTAAAAACGGGAATCTTCTTCATAGATGGGGGAAAGCAAAAACCCTTTCATTTTCGCAAAAAATAATGGGTAGTCACTAAGCAGGGATTAATGATAACCGTGTAATCAAATACTAAATTTTCAGCTAAAAGTAATTAAATATATACATGTATATATATATATGTATATATATATATACATATATATATACATACATACATATATATATATATATATATATATATATATATATAAATGTAATAATATGAACCTATAAGCTACGCCATTTTCTATACCCATTACTGTGAAACCACTCAATATTTAATGAACCATTATATCTCTTATTTCTTTTTTTTAGTTTCAAGAAGAATTTCTCCCCTTCGATTGATTACGATCGTGCCTGAGAATAAGGATACTATTTCTGCATTTGAAATTGTGTCTTCTATTTTACCTTCTCTCATGATATATGTTATATTCTCTTATTCATTTTCACTAATCTGTTTTTTCCTAATACGGTTTTAGAAAAGGTAAAGAGTTTTTATGTTTATTCATTGCATATTATGGCATAAATTAAAGAAAGAAGGTATATATATATATATATATATATATATGTATATATATATACATATATATATATATATATATATATATATATATATATATACATATATGTGTGTGTGTGACGAAAAAATAACTTTTTGTTACTTTATTTGAACCTATAAATATATTGTTGGTTTGCTCCTCAGATGGTTGGAAATCGAAAGAAATTGTGCTCTTTGAGCGATTTGAAAAAAAAACTCTCACCTCTTGTGTAGAGTGAAGATTAGTAGGTAAGAGAGAATATGCATGGTGCAAAGGTAGCATCTCATAGCATAATCCATATTCATTATTTTTTGTTTGCAAACCGCATACATTCTCAACATATTTGAAGCAATATAACTTGTTGTTTCTATCAGTCCTCCGTATAGATATCATGATTTTTTTTTAAAATATAAGTGCTATTTCCATTAAATATGCATATTTGTACTTTTTAGCATGTATAGTTTTAAAGATATTCCAATAGGCGTGCTGCATTTAGATGTCCTATTATAAAATATAAGTGGTCAGTATAAGATAGGTATGACGTAGAATAAACACTAAATAAAAAGTATTTTGCTGATTTAATACATTCATTAAAATCTGCTTTTCTGTTAAGTTAAAGAATATGTTAATAATATATACTAATGAATATGAAATGTGTCTTTTCTGGGTATCCCAATATTTTTTTAACGGTCTGCAAGAATAGGCCAAATGTATTTCACATATATTCCGTTATTGGAAGACTCAAGCCTTTTATTTTCTCCATAAGACGAAAGTCCTCTCGATACTAAAATTTCTCAATCGGGATAATCCTTTTTTCAATAGTTTCCTTCCTTTTGAATTTGTATCTTTTCTATCAGCAAATTCGCTATACACGAGGGAAATTTTAATAGATTGCATGCGAAATGAATTATTCCCTTCTTCTAAAACGATGTGTGTAATTTTTTTTAATCACTGCACCTGTCAAAAAAGATAGAAGTTTGTATTGAGAAGCTTAAATGAATAAAACAAAAAACAGAATATGAACCTCATTGAAAATTATTAAAACGGCCGATGTTTTTCAAAGTTTTCACCCTTTTTAATTTAAGCTCAAAGACTTTCTTATTCAAATTCTTTGTTTTTAGTCTACAATCTGCTTCTATGTAACTTTAGAATACTTTAGAAAAGATGATCTTTATTTTAGATAATATAGAGTTCCTTTGTTAATGAAAAATTCTGTTAACTTTCCTTTAAATATTCCATGAAAATAGTAGCCAGGACCAAGTGTTGTTTTTATTGTTGTCTGTAATGTATTTTGTTGTTAAAAATAGTAACAATTTTTTTTTCAATATTAAGTTTCAGTGACTCTCTAGAAAAATTAAGATGTTTGCCATTTAAGGCAGCTTCTGGTTTTAAGTTAATCGTGATAAATTTTCAATTATTTCCTTTTGGTATGAAGCGTTTTGCCCTTGTCTTGATTCACTAGGATATAATCGTTTCAACATGCTTTAATTTATTATTTTATTACACGAACTGTGAATACAAATACGAATAATATACAAATTATAAGTCTAAAGGTGAATGAAATATACACGCGTTTAACTATTTGACGCCAAATGTTTATTACATGTGGCAATCTTACGTTATAGATCAACGCGATTCTTGCATGTCTTCGAACAGTCTTCACGGAACAAAAAATTCTCTTCCACTTGCTACCGACACACACTCGTTAAAATGATCTGTTATATTTGTATATCATTCACTTGTTATTTGTGTTACTCGTATTCAGTGTCAACTTACGTTTTATAGAGAAAGAAAAATAGTGGTCTGTGTTACGTATCTACTCGTTGCTTAACCGGACATCGATTAGTCCACCACAGAAAGTTCCCTGAGATATGGAGCTGTCTGAAGGCGGCACTGATCATTGAGGTTTTAATTATTCCTCAATACCTAATTATCACCTACATAATGAGTGGTTTACAATAAGTCCATACTCTAGTCCTCTTTTTACCATATTGGGAGTCTGTCTATAATTTCAAGTCTCAATACGTATTCACTACGCACTTGTAACACAGGTTCACTTAAAATGCATTCCCTAAGTTACTGCGTTAATATAGTGCGAGATAAAACTTTACTTATAATTATATTACAGTTGCTTCAAGGAAATTAGTGGTACTTTACACGATCTGGGATGACTATAGAGTAAACCGATGACATAAACAACCGCCTTATAAATTAATGTGACATGCGACAACCGCCGACATACAATCACAATGTGACAACCGCCTTATAAATCAAGCAATTTGACATCTATAAACATTCCAATTATATGGATATTATGTTACATTCTAGATAACCTAAACACAAAAATGTGTTGTAATTTATTATTCTTATATTTATAAATCATACAAGTTTTAAACATATAAAATTATGTGAAATTGGCACCGATATATTCGTAACCCACATGTAAAAAAACGTAGCTTAAGGCCTGGCTTTAAGCTTAGTTAAGAAATTTGGTCGCGTTTTACTAAAGCATTGGCATTAATTATTTTGAGTATTCTCTCATGGATCACGCAATAATTCCGTTACCGTAGTAACATCACTAAATCAGGGTGCTATCCTTAATATGAAAAAAAAATGATATGTTGAATAAGTCATTTTTTTTCGATTTAAATTATTTTGTGCCAAGAATGTGCTCCACAGTAAATAAATTTAATCTACATACTATGTCGATTTTAATTCTTCTCCTAATAATATGAAATGAAAAAGAATATAATGACCAACAAATACAAGTAGTAAATATAGCTTCTTGCATAAGATTTAGAATTATAGTACATGCAGTATAAACCCTTCTTTCTTTTAAAATCAATAAACGTTTGATATTGGAAGACACTCCAATATTTTAAATAAATGGTATACCTCCATCGGAATATATTAAATTTATTAGATGTGTAATTAAATTTTTATAATATATGAAACCAGTATGTTACTATGAAATTTTTTTCTCTCTAGATTATACGCTTAGCATAATCGATTTTGAAGCACCGCACTTACTAAATAAAAGAAACCTAATGGTGAAAGCCATTTTTATAATAATATATGACTTACTTAAATAAACACTTAATGATTTTATACAATTGTACTCAGTGTAGAGAGATATATTAATAGTCAAGGTATAAAAAAATTAAAGATATTCTTTAAACATCTCACCTAACTGAGCGTTGATCCGAAAATATAAACAAAGGTGCTCTGATGTTCACTCACTAACATACGGAGTTTTTATGTCTATTTTTAAACTATGGCGTATTGTAGTGGAAGTAAGAAGGTAGCAATGCATCTCAGCAATTTTATATATTGTCAAACTTGCTTGTGGGCACATATAGTTAGTTTGATTCTATGAAATGTGCTGAAGTACCATTACTATTTTAACATTTTGACTATTTCTTTAGCTGAACAGCTACAATATTTGATAAATTTAGGAAAACAAAAAATGTATTTGCTTTTTGCTAAAGAAAAATACTATTTTTGTCTGATATTGTGATGAACATTTTTTAAAATTTTATAACTGTCTGATTTAGTTACGCAATTTTCATGTGTTTTGTCAGGCTTCCTTAATATAAATAATGAACAGATATATTTTCAATCTACTGACATAAAAAACATATAATTTATATCGTTTTTTTTTTAACAAAAACTTCACAGCTTATATCGTACAATTCACAACTTATATCAAACTCACAACTTATATCGTGTTTGTTAAACATAAAACTTCACTTGGACACATTAACTAATTGGAATTTAATTTCGCACTTTGCATTTCAATTATAATTACACCATAATTACAACGTACACAAACACAACATCTTCATAGCACAATGTTATGTACTTTTTATTTCATTATTCTCTTTTACAGGAGCGGTATTATGTTATTATAATGTACAACTAGTCACTGTACTGCTAAGCGCCGCGACCGACGGAACTCGTGCCGCGACGCCAAATATAATCGGCTTCGAAACATACCAGACTGTAAACACGCAACATTCACAAGCATAAGAAATAAAAACATATGAATGAGTAATAAATAATATTTCGATCGTTTCACTTTTCAGATAAACTTCCGCATATTTGATAAAGTAATATTTACGAATACCTGTATACGTATAATGTGAATACGCTCTATAAGTTTTATATAGCTTATTTAATATATATATATATACATATATGTATGTATATATATATATATATATATATATATATATATATGTGTGTGTGTGTGTGTGTGTATGCACATACATACATGCATATATATATATATATATATATATATATAAAAACGAAATTTCATTTCCCTGTATATAAAATATAACTGTATTTGGATACATTCACTAAATATATTTCACTAATTCCAATATCCGGCAATTGTTTTGAAAATATTTGTGACGATGGATCATTTTGCAATTGTACGCGCATGTTTGTGGTCAATCGAAGTGTTTTGATACTTCGCCTTAAAAACGGTTGTTTTAGACATGCGACAATCTCATGGTCAAAAGTAGAGCGAGGAATGACTAACAATGACTGTCGAAAATCACCAGAGAATAGCAGGAGAGCATCACCGAATAGTTTGTCGTAGACATTTAAATCTTTTATGTAATGCATCTTCGACAAATTCTTGGTTCTATGTAATGCTTCAACTGAATGTTTGTGGGCTATAGTGAATTCATCCCAGATTATGATTAAACTCCTTGATTGACAATGTTGGCGTATTTTGTCCGTTGCACTGGTGGCAATTTTAGAATGCGCCGAGTAATTGAAGTCTGGTGCATATTCGAACGCAAGACGAGCAAATGATACATGCTTTAATGCATCATTGCTGTCTCTCCCATATAACTGATTTGCTGTCTCTCTCATTTTCATGCGCTGAATGCGGTTATATATTGTCACCGCGTTACTCATATTCTTAACATATTCTGTCGCAGATATTCATCACGATGTGTTTGAGATGCGCACGTCTCTCTTCTCCCTAATTCTTTGATCAGTGTTTATTTCCGCAGTTTGTTCTTATGATCTATTATCTCTTTCAATACGTCTGCATCGTCCTGTTCTTTTACATGCATTATTAAATGTGTAAGTATTACTTGGTTTTCTTGTAATTTTTTTATTTCGATTATATTTTAATTGTTCTGTTTTGTTTTAATTGTATTTTACTTAAAATAATAATTAAAACAATACAGAACAATTAAAATAAAATCGGAATAAAAAATTTATAAGCAAACCAAGTAACACACATTTTTAAATTTATTGTAACATTTTATTAAATAAATACTAGAGTAACACGTTTTCGTCGTATAACTGTGGAACACCTGTAACGCGAAATAAATTTTAACATCAAGGAAACTTTTGAAACCGAAACACGGCGCCATCTATTGAATACTTATCCAACCTAGACATCAAAAGATGTTTAAGTGTGGTCAATAGACTAACTCATATCTGTTAGAAATTTATGGAACATGTAAATTATTACAAGGTCTTTTCTATAAACAATTTTATTTCCAATAAAAAAGAATGAGGTCATTGATCGAGATAAAAACTACTCTTTCTCAAGTTGGACCAAGTTATACATATGTGCAAAATTTCATTAAAATCACTTAAGTAGTTTCTGAAACTAGCATGAACGAACATCGTGACAAGGGATTTTTATATTTAGAGATAACTGAAAGATTTTTTTTGTTCACATAAAAGAGAGCTTTATTTTGAAGTCAATAATTTTATGTGTCATAAAATTATAGACCTCGAATTTTGACTTTTCCTCTTAAAATTAACCCTAAATTTATAATAAAGATTTCACGTATTACCTTTTAAAAATTTCTCTAAAATTCACTGTGCCAGCTTCAGCTACTGCGTAGTTTAAGGATATTTTCTTAGGAAGTTAGGCGTTTTTTTCCGACTTTTGTAATTTCAATAACTTTTGCCGTAACCATATTACATAATACTTGCTAGGACCTTGGCTAGTATATTTTGGAATAAGATATAATCCTCATACAAAAATGAAATAATTTTTTTTAATTTTATGTACGTTTCTTCAAATAACCACGAACAAATATACGGACGCACCGTATTTCTTTATTATATTTATATAGATCTACATTTGCAAACAAATAGTAAAATATATCCGTTTTTAATTTATGGATGTACAAATTTATTCACCATGGTATGTTATATATTCAATCATTTACCTCTATCTAGAATCTCAACTCTTTTCTCCTGACCATCCATATCTTTATTCTTTGCAACACAAGAGGAATAATATTATTTGTAAAATCGGTAACCTTTTGTGCAATAAGGACCACTTGGTAACAAAACGACTACAGAAACATAATTTGGTTTTGAAATTTTTGAATTTTCTTAAATTTAAATTATATTCTCTGTTGTATAACTGGGCTAAACTTTTTAATCACAATCGTTTAGAATTGTGTGTTTTGTAATATGATTGAAAATAATTTATCACATTAGAAACATTGGAATGTTAAAAAGATATTATTTTTTTTAAATTAGGGTCCAATAAAATTCTTCTGGTGTATTAAAACATTAGACGGAATTTATTATAAAACATTAGACGGAATTTATTACATGCATTACATCAGTAAAAATGAAGCTTAAACTTTTGTATCATTTATATTTAAACTTAATTTTTATTTTCATTACAATTTATTAATAAGACAAGCTGATGAGAAGAAACTGAGGTCACATATTGCACAATCTATTTGTTATATTCTGTCTCTGTTATAACATATTTAGATACTAAGCACACATTCTTCTGATTGCTGTTTTTGTAACTCATTTTACGATTGGTTGATAAAACATAAGGTCGCAATTAAAACATGAAAACAAAGGCAAAATGTAAAGAAATAAAAATAGAATAAACTTTTATGCTCCCTTTTGAACAAAATTCATCTTTTTTGTAACTCAAACAAAAATATACCACAAATTGTTACCCTATTATTAATATATTTATAATAATAAATTTCCAATTTTGCTCCTGCAATTAAACAAAGCTGGCAATTAAAGTTGAACATTTAATTACTAATTCTCAACGAAATAATGATTATTAGGGTATGGGTTATAGGGACAGAGAGAGAGAGAGATAGAGAGAGAAAGACAAATATTTTCAATAACTTTTACTATTATCAATCATCACTTTTACTACCATCCGTTAAGTTATTATTTTACTCATCTCCAGAACTCATCATCATAACCTTAGCTGGTCGATGGTAAAGCAGCCAAGATGTAGGAGCCATTATCTTGAATCACGGTAGATTTACGACCTATCGTTAACGAGTTATATTATTTATACCCAGAACTCATCACTAGGCCTTGATCTGGTGAATGGTGTTGTTATTTTGTAAAGTAACAATTACCACGGTTGATTCACTACTATCCGTTGAGATTCATTAGAGAACAGAATTTTTATTTGTTTTCGCACAAAATTAGAACAGTGTACTTTTGACTTTCATAAATATATATATATATATATTCGTCAAACAAATATATTGCAGCACTTTGCGAATTAATTTTAATACAAAAGACATTAAATATATTTTCACTATATTCCACGAACTGTATAGTAAAGGAAATTTTGTATATAATGGCTTCATAAAGAATTGATGTATTTTTTCTTGTTTGTATCCTGTGGAAAAAAGTACCACTCACAAATTAATTATTGACTTACATGACCTGACATGGTTACAAATTTATTTGGTATAAAGTTACTGCAAGCATAAGTAAGAAATTTGCATTCCACTTCCAATATTCTTAAATTAATTAGTTGCAGTTCCAGCTAGTCACAAATACCTGAGCTATCGAACAGTTTACGGAAATTTTATTGCTAATAGTACAAGTGAATGTAGTCACGCACGCAGTTACAGGCCATTAGTAATTAGTGTGTTGCCTAATTTTAAAACTAGTTGAAAGAAGGAGCGGGAAAATGCAATGGTTTCTATATTGATGACATGCATTAAAAGGTTCACTGATTCTGCAATGCTTTATCCGATAATAACTTTACGTTCTTACGGTATATTTTTCGGCCTAATCTATTTAGTCTTTCGTAATTGTGTTTCGTCGGGAGTAGAAGCTAATGAAAGCTGAAATCTATAAACGGAAATAAACGAAATTAAATACTCATTCCTCAAACAACCCTCATTAAAGCTGCGTCTTGATTACTAATGAAACTGAACTTCAACAATAATATTGACCTTTGAGGGACTCTCAATTTTGTTGCCTAATTTGATTTTCAGTTAATTGTATATATCTTTAGAAACTATCAGGTTTCAATATCCATTTCAATCGTTCGATTGTTTTAGGACTATAACTCAGTATTGCTAAATTAGTAAGAGTTAAATAGAAGACGTAAATTATTTCAAATTTTAATATTTTCAAACGTTACTATTATAACTTCTATATTTAAAATTTACACAATGAAGAAACGAATGTATTTAAATTCTGAAATGTTAAGAATTCATTATAACTTAACCACAATGCGGTAAATATTTTACCCAGTATTGGATTAGCCACCTAGTCTTATCATCACTACTCATAGGTAAAATTAAGCGGTTTATGTGGTTTTTTGGTCTTTGCAATTTTGGAAATTTCATTTTATTTCCACTCTTGAACATAGTCAAGATATATGAAAATACTTTTCATATTTTATTGTTTACTACGAACATAATATTTTTAAGTGCGAAATGAGGCGTAAATTCAAATTTGAAAAGAATATTTCAACAATTTCCTAGGAACATTAAAGTTAATGTACATTGTATAGTTTTTTTATATATAGAAACTTTTCACGAAAAATAATTAGTTTGTAGAGTACAATGAAAATTCTTTCCATATCGACTTCAGTATTTCCATGATAAAAAAAAAACAAAATTATTAAAGTTTCAGACCACATTGTAAATATAAAAAAGTGCTACACTCTGATAAACTTGAAAAATTACATTTTCCTTTTTGTTTAGTGAAACTTTCTCAAATTATAGTAGCTCGTATAACAAGTACCGTGAAACCATTATTGTTCAAACATGGGTAAAACTTATATATGAGAGAGATTTGAAGGGGAATATGTTAATGTGAGTTGTCAAATATATTTCTTTCTAAACATCAATTCTATTCTATTCTTTATGTAAACCAACGTAAAGTTAAATAATAAAGCCAAGATGTGCTTTTGAAGGCTATAGCTTGATTAACTTTGAAAGTACGTTAATATAACATTTTTATTTTCCACCGCCACTTTCATTAAAAAGTAAAAGAATTGTAAACAATTTTGTAACTTTTTTTTTTTCAATATGAATACAATTTCTTATAAAGAAATATTCATTTTCAATCAGTGACAAATAATTGTATTCAAAATAGATATAAAATTAGAAGTTCATTTCAGTGATATGCTTTTGGACGCAATGCGTAAATTGTGTTGTATGTAGATATTTTCCGGGTTTGTGCTGGAGTAGTAATATAATAATGACCTATTTTATAATTATGTTTACATCGAGGAAAAGTGTAAGGATAATGACTATATCTATTAAATCTAAAAAAGTCGCCAAAATGTTTCAAAATGGATAAAAGTTACTCTTCATCATCACTATGAGTTCATGCACATATGTATATATATATATATATATATATATATATATATATATATATATATATAATGTAGTTATTACTTGTACGATCTTGTGTTTTATCGATTTATTCTCCTTAACTAAATTTTATAATATTAGATATTTAAATATTAACTTACAAATAACTTACTGTTTTCTTCAGTTAAAAAGTCAATTTCGCAACTATAAAAAATTCCATTTTAACCGATTTTATTAGATTAAGATGGAAACTTGCTTTAAGTAAGAAAAAAGAAGTAATGACAGAAAACTGGAAGAAGATATAGCAATAAGATAAACCAAATTCACCACGTGAGTGCCGCTTCAAGCACGGTGTAGGTTTGCATGGTCCGATATAATTGTTTCAAAATGAGTAGTTGCAAAATTTGTTGAGAAAGGATGACGTGACGTCCACCTCACTTAAACATTTTTCCTGGCAGATTTATATTTCTCTAGACTTATATTTAATCTTTTTGTTTATAAGTTTACACGTAAGCTGTTCCGAAATCACTAAACTGAATAAATGTAAGAGAGTTGTAATGTATTTAACGTTCAAAGTACGACTGGTAAATAGGAAGACTACAATAAATTCTACCATAAATTTACTCAACATTCAGTAATATAAGTATTGAACAGATTGCAGTATAAAACAGTAGGTTTCCTACATTGACTAACATAATCAAACATACTACTTTCTTAGTCACAGGTTCTTATACAACTGTTTACTTTTGTATAATGAGTATATTTTTCTTATCACTACTCTCGATAGGAAGGTAAAAGGTAATTTTTTTTTTGCTTTAAAGTTGATGGGAATAGCTAAATTAAATTTCTATAGTTATGAGTTCGAATAAAATATATTTTATGAATGATTAAGGGTGATTTCAAATGACTTAATTTTTTCTCACAATTTTTTACAAATAAATTAAAATAAGTTTATATAATCAATAAAATTATTTTTAAACGTATTATACATATATATACATTATACCCGTATTTATATTTTTGTATTCGGGTTTTTTTAATTTTGGAGATACGTTATTATCTGTTTCGTAATTCTTTGTTGTTGCAAATATCACCTGATACTATTACTCACGCAAATACTTTTTTTTTAAATTATACTGAGTACGTTGTGTCCAGAATGACATCTGGACACAACGTACTCAGTATATTTTTTTCAAATTCTAACCAACGCATAGATTCTATCCAAGCTTCATATACCTAGTTTCTAACAACAGCTACGCAAAACAAAGTGGTATGCTCTGCTTCCAATTATTTTAATACCTCAATGGAAAACAGTGTGATATTATAACGTATTTAAATTTTGCTAGTTTATTGTTGGTTTATATATATGGTGACTACAACATTACAGAAGTAGCTTTATTTCATAATTATTCAAGTGGAATTGAATATACAACCAACATTATCAAAGTAGCTTTATTTCATAATTATTCAAGTGGAATTAAATATACAACCTCCGAGGTCGCATCGCATTTCGTCTCATCACAAACATGATATATGTTTCTATTATTATTACTTTCGGAAAAAAATCAATTTTAAATATATTTCCAATAGATTTAGTGTGGGATTTGCCAATACCGTGAGAAATATATTTCAAGTTTATACTTTGTTGCCTCCTTTATAATAGTTTCTGCAACGGAGTTCAAGAAAATTGCGACTATACTCAGTATTATGCTAAAATATTATAGAAATTCAATTTGCTTCCCGGTAAAAGAAAGAGCATCAAATACATAATTGGACATGTTGACATATATCTATTGAGAACAATTTTGCTGTTTAGATAATTTATTCAATTATTTTTTTTTATTTTGTGGTAAACTGAATTCGACAAACGAGAACTAACCGCAATACCAAAAATTCATAAACAATTTACTTAACATCCTTCAGTCAGACGAAGAAGAAATTAATTATTGCTGGCAACTAAGTGTTAAAAAGGCAACTGAGTGTTAAACTTTAGCCGCACTCTGAGCATCACTAGAGAGCCAGGGTTGGCATATAATATGATGTACAACAACATGGGAATTATCTAGTACTTAAAAAATAATTATTTGAAATAACGTAACCTTTTTACTATGCGTTGTAAAATATTCAGATACTCAAATGGTCAACTTTTGCTCAACAATATGTTTTGTTTAATTTCTGCAATGGTTTTGTTTAATTTCTGCAAAAGTCTTTAATTTAATTCAAGGTATGTCATGTATATTTTGAACATGCCTTTTTCACTATCTCAGTATTAACACAACTCAGAATACTTGATAACATGTTACCTGATACGAAAAGAGAATCGTATTAGTATTGGCATTATTTGCGTGACCTTTTATACCTAGCATATTACTATAATTTTTTCTGACCTAATGAGCACGTTGATTTGGTAAAGGGTTTTATTCATATAATTATTTATTCAATAATAAATTTTATTGCATATGGGTCTTAACAAAAAAGATCCAGCACCTGTTGTATAAGTGGGAGTGCAAATTCTCGTGGAAAATGTACAATCCGGTAAATCGCACCTTCGAACAGACGCAGAACTCAAAATCAAGTCTAGCAGCAACATGAAGCTAATATGAACCGCATATCTCCAACATGTAACTGTAACAGGAGCTGTACAGTATATTTTCAGCTAGGGAGAATACTGAATGTTCGTTCCCGAAAATGTTGGCGGTCGATTATTTCCAAAAATTTGTAGTCCAGGCCTGGGGGCAACGTGCTTTCAACTAGCTCAAGTAGAGGTTAATTATGGAGTAAGTTCAAGTCGGGGAAACTACTGCTTTCACCGACTATATATATACTCACAGTATAGTATAAAAAAATTATACATCCACCATAAGAACACTTGGAAAATATCCATATTTGCGACAAGTGAGATCACTTGGGCGTTAAAAGCCAGCCAATCTACATTGAGTAACAAATACATGTCCTAAATAATATATGGAAAAAGGTAATTTGTATAGATTATCATGAACTATATATAAGCACGTAAAGTTATAGCATAGTTTTCCCATAATAATTCTGCGAGTAAATTTTAAGAATTCGTAAAACATGCAGCGAATTAGTATAAGCAGAAATTCAGAAAGCGATAAAATAAAGATATTGCAGTCCATAAAATTCTAAAAATGGTGCTATTTTGCAAAATCCGAAATTAGCAGACTTTGTAGAGAGAGGATGAAACGTGAGCGTAAAAAACGCCACCGGAATAATACCTATGAATAAATTTCCAACCGTGATCCAACAGTAATTGATATATCAGTATCACTCGGTCTAGTAACAGTGCAAATATTACCAATAGTGCTCCAATAGAAATTGATACGAGCACTGATGACAAACAATGCATCATCAAAAGACATGTCAGTGAGTGATTTATATGAGGTCTTCGTTAAAACTACGTTCTTCATATTTTTCCATTCATAAATGTATTCATGTTTATAGCTTACGATCATGCCGACACAACCTACCGCATTAATTACAATTTCGTATTATATCATGTTAATTGATGACACAACTTATAATTTAAACCTATTCCTTCCTGTCTCGAGAACCCAAAACTAGCAGGTAAATACTACCGCAGCGATCAAAAATATAGACAAAACGGTAAATGAAAAACAAAAAGAAAAAAGTGTGAGCGGTCAAGGTTATAGTAACATAACTTAACTAAACTGAAAATTGTGTCAGTGTAAGCACACACCGGTAGAATTTGACAATTTCGCGGATTTGCAAAAACAAATTAGCGTGTAAAGGTGTAATAATCAATCACCATTACTCATTCGGTTTCCATTGAATGCATTATAAGGATACATAGAAAAAGGAAAAATTTGTTGCCTCAAGAAACTCGACAAAGGATGTACGATTTTCCACCTCATATACATGTTTTTATGGTCTTGAATTCCTAGTGAAACATTTTAGGATGAGCACAATTTTCCTTCTCAAAAAGGGAGATAGCCATATATATGTTAAGAGGGCGTGTAAGTAAATCGTTTCAAACAGGAAAATAGAAGGAAAACCATTTTTGGAGGTTTTGCTACATAACCCGCTTAGGTGAGTTATGTTGCATAAATATCAAATCCACATTTGCAGTCTTTCTCACATTCCTGTCAATGCGGTGAATACTGTTTCCTGAAGTTTAATATATATTAAGTAGACACGTTATAAATGATATTTGGAAAATAAAATACAGTACTTAAAAAGAATTGGAACTTCAATGATAAATTATGGTTAAGGAAAATTTAGTCATTAAAAATTTAGGAAATTACAATAATTTAGCCAACTGTTATTGCTTAAAAGGCATGTCCTTTTGCAAACATAACAGAGTGAGTTGAAGATTTGCTAAATACCTTACTGTAAAATAATAAATACGCTCTACACGAATATGTTTTTATGCTTTACACGAATATTATACACGAATATGTTTATGTGAATGCAGTAATACAGTCTTAATACATTTTTATGCTAATTACACAGTCAGTACAATTATATACTTTCTTGAATATTGCAAATTATAAGGAAATATATGGTGGGATATAAATCCATAAAGATTTATTATTGTAAACTTAGATCTCTTCATTCATAGGACTCCACATCGCTACGAAACTTTCTATGAATATTCTGAAATATTAAAATTTCTATTTAAACTTTCTATGAATATTCTTGAATATTTCATTAAAATTTGGAAATTATATTTATTTCAAATAGTATAATTATTGATTAGAGAGAAAGATTTTATTTGAAAAAATGTAAAGAAATTTTCAAGGTATAATCTATGACAACCATAAAACCGTAAATTATGATTCTAAATTATAATTCACCGCCAGGTTTATTTGAGACATTGAAGTAAATGTGTAGTTTACATCAGCATTTATTTAAAACTCTAGTTAGAGTTATAGCGGTACATACCTCGCCTACCAAACGACGAAGACCACACATTGTTACAGCGCAGATAACGAAACGCGAGACAAACCCCAAATATTAACAATCGATAATAAAGTCAGCACGCGCTAAAGGAAGGCCGCAGCCTCACACAACACTTCGGTTCGAGCACGGCATGAGCAGTGAAGCCATCATCTAGTGTGGCATGCATAGAGTTCTGCATGCTTCGACTTTGGGCGGTGGAAAGGAAAGCACGCGAACGGTGGCGCATTTTTGTCCAGCCTGTAGTGCAGGGTGCAGCTCTTCGGCGGTGTACCCTTTCTCGCTCAGTGATTGTCCGTCTCTGTTGCATCTTATTTAACTAGTCTGTAAAATAGCATGTAATGATTGAAATATTCAAAACAAGTTCTCGCCTTTGTACTAGCTTCAACGCTACATAGTTGGAAAATTAGTAATATGTTACATTTTGTAAATCTTTTCGTACAATTTAATTACTTACTTTTCTGTCAAGTACTTTTATAGAACGTTTTCATAAAACAAGTATTTAACTTTCTATTTGCCTGCTAACATTTTGATCAAAATATCGGGAAAATATACGATATTGAACATTTATATGATATAACTATTACATATTCGCTATAATGTTTCGTTCTCTATTTTATAGAAGTCTATAAAATATGATTTATCTTGTACAAAAGCGCATCTTTCTATTCGTTAATTTGTTGATGTGTGATTTTATAAACTTACGGCTCAAACTGAACTGAAAATAACAAAAATTAAATGTAATATTTATCGCACGAAAATGCCTAATTCCAGAAATATTCTTATATATTTCACTTGTACGGTTTTTGGAAAGCGGTCTTTTAATGCTTATATCTAACTAGATTTTTCTCGCAAAGATAGAGACATTTTCAAATCAAATCATAATTTGGTACTCCGCGTATGTAATGAATCTTATTTCAAAGTTTGGCAAGAAACATTACATTTAACATTACATCTTCTATTAAAAAAGACACAAAATGATTTGTTCTCCCATCTAACGTTTGAAGTGACTTAATAAACGACGTACATCGTACGAAATATTTTTAATGCATGCTGATGTCTGTGCCTTAAAATTTAAATAATTTTCTTTTCACAATTGATTTAAATCGTTGAATTAGAGTTTACTCGATTTTGTAAAAAACCGTTCCTTTTTTTTTCAATACTCTTCACGACCATTAGTATTTTATTAAAATATTCATACATATAATTCTTACAAGTTTCGTCATATTAAGTTTACGAGATTATTCGGTAGTATAAACCATCTTAAATATTTTGTCGCTTCATTATAAAATTGCTTGTCTTTACTGACGAAAATAAAAATGTGATGAAATAAATATGCTTCAATAACATTTACCAGTTTAACTATTTATTCTTCAAAATTTATGTCAATTTCGTCAAGACATAGTACTGTACCATAGACGACCAATAAAAAAACACCACATTGAATTAACGTATGCTACTCGTAGATATTCTGTTCTCATTAAAATTGAACCTTTTTTTTTATTCCATTTTAGACGTAAGCAGCAAGTGCCAAATCATATATTAGAGATAGGAATGGAATCGGTGGTAGGTTAGGAAGCATCAAGTTAGGAATATTAGTAGAACAGTGGACTGTTATTAATTGATACCCTTAATATAGATAATGACAATATGGAACAAGATATTTGAATAAAAAGGAAACACCTATATGTATATAAATTTACATCTATATATATATATATATATATATATATATATGTGTATATATATATATATATATATATATATACATATATATATATATATATATATATATATATATATATATCACAGGTACAAAAACAATATGAGGTTAAATAAAACTAGATGTTTGTCTTGTTTTATTACAGTAGGGAGAGGAAAATATTGAGGGACGCTGTATAAAAGGGATTTAGATTCGTGGAATATATCAAATAATGCTACTTCAGGCAATTGTTCAACACGCACACTGAGCGCGCTCTTTATGTGTTTAGTTGAACCAATAATTTTATTACGTACAAGGCAAACGATTCTCCATAAAATGTATTCTATATTATAAGATTACAAGGGTCTTCATATGTTTAGGAAACAGTTCCAAGAAGAGAGTATATGCCAATATACACAGAAATTTTAAACAGAAGTATGAATAGGTGATAGTTCAAAGGTATTGCATAAAATAAATATTAATACGTATTCCGTATTTCGGTTTTAATATATTATGTGTTAGCTCCACAAATCCATTTGTTATAACTTTTAAAACGCAATTCATTTTCTAAGTATATAAATAAACAAACTTCTGTCTATTAATTTTAACGAACTAGGTATGTTTCAATGTTCAATGTTCATTAACCTTAATAATCACTAAATATTATCAGATGTAAGACTCTGCTAGACAGAGTGCTTTTAAGTTGTGCAAATGTGCACGTGTCAGAAAAAGAGCGATCGCGTCCTATTGTTTCGAGCCCGTTTGACTAGTTGCCGATTGACCGTCATTTGAACTAACAACAACGGCACTTGGCAATTAGTGTCTGTTTTTTGTTTGTACTTAGTATGTTTATTAAACAGTATTAGAGAGGATTTTAAATTGTTCATGGATTGATCATTGTTCACCTAACTACTCAGCTTGTGCGACTTGGACTTTTGAGCTTGCTTAGTAATTGATAAATTGTTTTGCCGCACATGTGGTTTTGGCACGACAATAGCAACAATCAGATAGATAAATAGCCATTTTATAGGCTGAAAAGAAACAAAAGAGTCTTTTTACGTCATGTCGAATGTGCATTGAAAAAGAGAGGCATATGAAATTTTTTGGTGAATTTTGATAAATTTCTTGATAAATAATGGACAAATAATTTCTTTACTGTCTGGTTTTGTGGTTAACTCTCATTACTTACATCTACATATGCTCAACTTTGATTGCTCTTATATGATGAAAGATTCGGGAATAGATTAAATCGAATTGAATTAATGTTTAAAAAAAAGAAATCAACTTAATTTTGCTAAAATTAAGTTAGGATTAAGGCGAAAATTTTACATTTTGTGTTTATTGACTTTAGTATATATGATTTCTGAAGATATTAAAATAGTTACATCATTACAATTTTTCGTAGACTATTGCCATGTTATAAGGTAGTTTTTAATATACCCTAAGGTAGTCATGTCATTTAGTGGAAAAGTTTTGGAAAAAAACGATTTCCGTGAATATGGTGAAGATTTTTTCAAAAAGCAAAAAATATCTTCTAAACTATTAACTTTTATGTAAATAAAGTTTCTTTAAAAAAACTTGCCGTAATATTCTTTGCCTAAAAAAATTTGGGCTTCTATAAATGAGCCCGTCTATATGTCACTTAGGATATTTGCACTGGGCGAGAAATTTTGTGGCTCAATTGTTTTTCGTATTAATGAGTTATAATGTATGAGTAAAGTTAAAATTATCAAAATTTGTATGTATTATTAATTAAAAATTTCAGCTATTATTTCATAAATACCTCACAACGCCAAAAACAGTAAGGATTAAATTAATGTTAATTTCATTAATTTTAAATTATTATTTTGTAACTAATTGATGTTAAACATATTTCTAAATTGAATAGATTTATAATATTTTCATAAATACATGCAAAAACAAATTTTATATACGATATAGTCTCTATTTTAAGTTGAAGAGATTCCATGATCAAAATATTTTCAGTAATTTTTGGCTAAGTAATTTTTCTCAAAACTTTCAAGGTAAAGTTTTTATAATCTAGCTGCCGTTTTAATATTAAAGCGAATACTAAAATGTTTTCAGTAATGTTTTAAGTTTGTTAGTAAAAATAAAAAAATTATGTTTCAGCCAATAACATTAATTTTAAAAGATTGTCTTTTAATTGCTATGAGAAAATATCCTCATACCACCGAAAAAGTAAATAGTGTACAAACTTTTGCGTTTACGTATTTCAAAATAAATATATTTTATAATTCAGCTACATTTTGAAAACTTCTTTTTTATTTTTAACGTGGTTTAATCAGTATTTATACGTGTATTAAAATGAATTGATTGAAAACCTTAACCGGGATCCTGTTTTAAAGAGGGTTAATTTTTTTCTTAAGGAAAATAAGTTCAGAATATTTTATTTATTCCTCTATTTTTTTAAAAATTTAACTGAATTTCGGAAAGTTTTACTTCCAAGAATTTTTAAAACTAATTTATTTTGAACCGAGATTTCGCAAACTCAAAAAAACAATGGGCGCTTCAAGATTCTACAAACGTGAAGACATAAATAAATAGATTTTTTAACGTGACATGATTTTAAATGTAATTTACATCGAGTTAAACTAAAATCCCTAAATAGAGTTAAATACCAACAGATAAATTTTGTCAAGCCGCAACATAAATTTTCCTCGAAACAGTAAAATTATCTGGTAAAATGGCTTTGGGCTATTGTGCAGTAAAATATAAGGGACATATTATACCTGAAGTAATTTATAATTAAGATTAAATATATGCTCATATACATATATATATATATATATATATATATATATATATATTTATATATATATATACATATAAATATATGTATATATATATATACATGTATAATGATACATATATATATATATATATATATATATATATATATATGTGTCTGTGTGTGTCTAGGGCAGACGGGTGTATACATACATACACTGAGGGACTGACTGACATCTCAAGGTCCGAAATTCACACCCTAAAAATCATTCAAAATGTTCACTGAAAAAATATTAAACGGTCCTATTAATTACAATACTCAAAAATACAAGTAGCTGAGAATAAGTTTTACAGTTTTTTTGCGAATAAACACCTGAGGTATGAAATGGAAAATTTATGACAATAATTTCTGTTAATGGTAACTTTTCAAAAGTATGTAAAAAAAATTGTTTATATTTAATATATTTATTTCGAAAATTTTGTGTTTCAATTTCAAACGAAAAAATCATAAAATTATACATTGTTGTAATTGGTGACATAAAATTTTATAGTTTAAACTTGAATGAAGCATGGCATTTCTGTGTGGATCGACACATTATCGTCCATAAATTATTCATAAGTAGATAAAATTACATCAATCATAACGTACATACCGTCATAAACTATATAAACGATGAAGTTAAATGGATAACGGTTATTTTATGTTCCTGTTATATAATCAAGAATTAATGAAATCATTTTTAGAATTACACATTTTAATAACATAATTTAAAATTAATTTAGGATTAATTTAACTATGAATTAATATTATACTTGTCGTTCTAGGTAAATAATTACAGATAAAAAGGAAGAATGAGCAATAAAGATTCTGTACCTGAAAAAAAATATTCGCTTTTTTCGGATATTAAACAGATAACACTCCAACTCATTCCATAATTGCATATGAGTACGTCAATTTAAACGAAGAGAAATGATTTGCTAACACACAGACAAAACGTAAAATATATTATCACAAATGTTAGTAGTACGCAACTAAATATTTTGCTTTCAAAAAAATCACTGAAATGTCTGCTTGGGTATCTGCGTATATTTCTTATTAAGGCTTACTGTACATTTACTACTAAAGAGATATTCTGCAATAAAATTGCTTCTTAGGTTATCCGCAATTCCGACGGGCAACACTAAAGACGTTTGAATGAGATGAAGAAGTGTTGTAGTTGCATTGGAGGAGAGAATTAAAAATAAAGGAATAATGAGAGGCATAGCAGCAACGTGATGAAGTTTTTCTTAGAGTCAGGAATTATCAACAATAGTAAAGCAGTTTAATTTTTACAATTAAAGCTAAACAATTTAAAATAGTTTTTCTTGTAATATAATTTTTTTATATGGCGATCACAGATTATAAGATGAATAAATTTTGAAAATTTAAATTGAACTGTGTTCCTACATTCGATTAAGTATTAAAATAAATTTTAATGTTAACAAGCACAGTATATATTTAACAAGTCATCATAAGGAGGGAATATTTTATGCACTATTTATTTATAAATGTGTTTAAATTTGGAAATTGTTGTTATTTTTCAATAATTTTAACACATACAAATCTTTTAAAGAAGTTTTAAGAAAAATTTTGTTTTTTTTCCTTAAAAGATATCATGATAACATTTCGGACACATAAAGTTTTGTGCATCATATTTTAATAAAATTTGCAAAAACTATTGTTATGAAATCTCGCGGAAATATTCACTTTTTATACTTTTTCAAAATTACGTAGAAAAAAAATGCTCGGAAAATCATGTAAGAACTGTGCTTTTTGTAAAAAACTATTTTGTTATCTATATGATGAAAAAAATTTTCACAAAAACTAATTACTTAAAAAAGCTGTTTACAATTTTGTTAAAAAGAAACACTTAACCGGATAAAGTTGTAGTTCTTAGCTTGATATGGAGAAAAAATGAATAAATAGTTCGACCGATTTGTAAGAAAATTCCTTATATATTTCTGACATAAAACAGGATGAAATAGGGTTAACATTTCTACGGAGCAAAAGATATTTGACAGGAAATGCAATATAAAAAAGTACTTTAAAAGTAAATAAGTAAACACGTGTTATAAGTTTAAAATTACAGACTAATCGGGATTTGATATCAGAAGTAATTAAAAGAAGCGGTAACATTTTCAAGAAAAAGTAATCTGGAACTTATTTAACAAGTTCCCGTGGAACTTATTTTACAAGTTCCAGAATAAATTACGTAACCTGCTGGGAAAACTATTTTATAAATGATATGAATTACTATACTAATTCTTTTCAGCTTAATTTTGATTGAGTATAGTATACTCAGCCTCTTTAAGATAGATATTGCATGAATTTCGTATCGCAGATTTTTGAAAGACCCCTGTCATTCATTCTGTTCGCACATTGGACAGCATCACCGTTTTTCGGTTTACGTAAAAGCGACGGCGTTTGAATTTTATATTTAATTAAAATTTAGATTTTTCCTAATCAATATACAAAATAATTAGTAACTTATTTAAACCTTAATTTAACGCAAAAAGTGACTTCTTTATTTTAAATTATTTTCAATTCAAAAATATGGCTAAATATTGATTGAATATCTTTTTAATTTGATATATCTTTCATTGTAATTCGTTCAACAATAAATTACCTATTTGTTTGCTAAACTACGACTACTAGACATATTTTAGTAACCACTTTAATCTAAAAGAGTAGTTTTAAACAATTTTTATTTACCTCTTTGTGAAATGATTTGAGGTTATTTCCTCAAGAGAGTCGACTAAAAACAATATTTTAAGATAAACGTTACGGGTCGTTATATAATTATTAGATTTTTTGTTAGCAAACTGAGAATTATTGAAAACAGTTTAGCAATCACTTTAATGTAAAATAACGACTCGACTGTATATAAAATTCCCTTTTAGAGGTATTCACGAAAAAGAACTGCGTTATAACATTTTAGGTGATTTGCGAAAATTTTCTGTGTGAACTAATTATACAAAGATATTTCATAGTTAATTATATTAGCTGTAATGTAAACATCGCCTTTTTTAAGGGTATTTTTAATTGAATATGTTATTTTGAGTTAATCAGTGTTTAGAATTAATTATACGTAGTTTTTTCGTAAAACGTTTTATTAGACATTTACATGAAAATAAATTCCGGTTTTCTTCTTGAGCCATGGCATTTTTTCTCCTCTTTCACATAATATAAGTGTTTTTTTTTCAAATTGGTATATTACTTACTTGTATAAAATTAATAGGCAGAATATTGACTATTTTTTTTTAAATAAATTTAATATTTGTACAAATATTAAGTAGTGGTTGATCTTATGGGGTGAATGTACAGTATAATAAGCAATATTCGAAGATTTTATCACAGATTAGAACAGATTTAGAGCACGCATATTAAATATAACTAAAAAAGTCGAAACCAAAAGAACTAGAATGTGATAAAAATATGATAAATTGGAATTATTTCATAACTTCTGTACTCAGTTTAATGTTATTCTGAAAAACTTAACGATATATTTGAGCGTCGGTAACGATTTAAATGGGTAAAGATACATTGTTTGCCAAACATATATATTCTATATAATTACGATAATATCATTAGACTCTTTCATAATTCTAATCTAAATTTCATCACCCGTATTCATAATATCACAAATCTTCATATTCTCACATCACAAAACTAACTTATACCGAGAAACCTTTACCGTATGCGCCACAAAATTTATGAGTCAACTAAATATACAAGCCATGTCTGTATACAAAAATAGCCTGAAATAATTTTACCAACATCATCCGTGGGTCGAAATCCTGTTATGCCCTAGCCCTCATTATTTTTCTCTTACTAGCATGTTGTTTGTGCTGTGTATTAATCCTTAAATAATATTTGTACCTATGATATATGTATATACATATATTTACATAAACGTTGTTCCTATTTGTTATTATATTTTTTTTGTTTTGTATTGTTATTACCTAGTTTATATCATTTAAAACTATCACTTGTTACTGAATACAAGACATTTTCCTTGTGGTAACAAATCTGCCATTAAAAATTCCTATTACATCTCAACTCTCAATATCTTTCATTTCCGTTCCTATATCTGGCCTATCTCTTGTCACCTACCGCTTGTGCTTAAAAATAGAATAATGTAAAAGACTTTCAATTTTATGGCTAAACGAATATTTATGAGGACGATTTTTCAGTTCAATTGTTCAGGTTATTGCAAGCAATAAAATGAGGCCCTTTTATTGCTTGAAACAACCTCTTGCATATAAATTGTGTAAAATAAATAGATAGGCAGGTAGACATAATTTATTATTATTTTATGTACTTAAATATTATAGCATTTTTCATCTTATTCGGCTAAGACAAAATATGTTATCGCCTAACTTTTAAGAGTATAAGACAATTTTTAGTATGCAATCATCTCGTAAATCTGAAGTGGCGAAATTCTTGAGAAATATGAGTATTAAAAAGGTAATAGCCAAATAAAACGTTAATGCTCGTAAAATGCATATAAAATTGTATCTTCTTCACAAGGCTTAGTGTGTTATTCGATGGCTTAACATTGTTGTCAAACGAAGTATTTTTTTTAATATTTTGATACATCATTGGAGTTATAACATAAAGTTAAAATTAATTGTAAATATTTCGCAAGTTCTTCATCATCTGTATATAGTACACATGAATATTTTTTTCATCGCACAGATATTTTATACGTAAATTTCATTCCAGATTTCACAATGAAAATATTACACGTTTCGAAAAATAAATGTGTTTAGATTTGAATATATCTTTTTACTGTCAAATAATTTTATAATTTTTGTGCATATAATTTTCATCATTTTGTGCGTATAATCACAAAAATTGTAAGAAAAGCATTCCTCCGAAACGGCAAAAGTTATATTACAATGAAACTATTTATAATAATTTCTGGAACCGAGTTGTACACATTTGGTTGCAGAAATTTACGGTGTGACATTTACAGATTTTAAAATAATAAATCATTCAATCTTAACTAATTTCAGAAAAGTTTATGGAGTAGATAAATTATACGTGATCGAATCCTAAAAATTAACACATTTTCGTGTTATGTATTTGGATCATGAGCCATTTGCATTCTTATGCATGAATTAATTAATATTCAGTGCTTTCCTGCAGCATGCGCGCTTGGGTTTCTCCAATTCGTTTTGTGAACTGATCAGTATATTAATATTTTTGAAGCTCAATTGATACACAAATTTGATTGCAGAATTTTCTCCTTTTTGAATCTCGTTGTACATAGACCTAACCCATTAAATAAATAAATATATAACTGAATTTTTCCATAAAGAATATTACAATTTATTCAACTTATGAAGAGGTAGATAAAACATTATTAAACTTAGGTATTAGGTACATTGAGTGTAGACTTATGCCACTTTGTTTTTTTGTTTTAATAAAGTGCATTAAAATTAAAAAGTTAACAACTAATAGTGTAAAAAAATTATATAGTTAGTAATTAACTGAAAGATTTATTAAAAAAAATTGAAGCCAAATTTTCAAAATATGAGAAAAAGCTAATATAAAAGCTAATATAAAATCCTTACCAACACAAGAACCCTATTATAATAGGAAAAATGCACCACAAGCCACCATACTCTTTGGCGCTTCAGGCTTCCATTAATCAATCAGTAAGGGTCGACGTGATTCATACGCGTATTGAGATGCCGCGTCCGATTTGGTGGAACGATAGGAACATTTTTTACATACTAGATACAGGGATAGGGTGAGGAAAAATGGTCTTTGTAATAAATAGATATAAGAAAACCTAACATTTATAGAGTGAATATACAACGTAGTATTATTGTTATTGGTAATTATGGTATTATTGTTATTGGTAACTTATGTTACCAATAACATTATTTACATTAAAAAATTTGTATATGCATTAACAATAGTATATAAATATAGTAATAATTCAATAAGTATTAGATATTTCAACTGAAACTTGATCAACTCTCAAAATAAGTCAAATTAATTGATGTTATATAGTCGGTGGCGATCTGAACGGAAGTCTTTATATTTATTATATTATAACATCCATTTGAGTAAATAGACTGGTTGTAAGTTTATCGCTCCTAACAGCGCTTAATACTTGATTCTAATTCTAAACAGACTGTGTTTCAGATGTTAGATTTAAATTAAATATTTATGAGCAGAGAGAGCCTACTACTGTTACGACATCTAATATAAATTATACAAGTATGTGCACGATATGCAATCATAATGATTAAAATTGCATAAGTTGGAAATTTTTTCAGATTTTTCATCATAATTTATGGATTATGAAAACAGTTATTTCAATTATATGTTTCATAAAACTGCGAGAACATGTGGCATTTCTTAACTGTAAATTTTTCTACAAATTTTCTTTCAACAATTTATTTAATGATACGTTTCAACAGATATTACCTTTAATAATTTGATAGATTAAATTAGCCAATTGAATTGATCTAGTAAAAACATTAAAATATTCATACCATGTTAATTTCCAAGTAATAAAAATAGGTTTCTTTTATTCTTTTTACTTTGTGCTGTTGCAACCATGACTCAAAGAGTAAAATATTAGAATGCGTCTAAAAAGGTACTTTTATCCTTATCGATCTATGTATACCTAAAGAATTTCAATTTGCATATCGTCCTTATCTGCATTTGATACTCATCGGATACTTTTATTATATTTTAATTCGTTCATTACATCAATTACAATTGGTAATTTGGTATTTCTTCTTTACTTCTTTTTAAATGGTGTAAATCATGTTATGAAAGTTATAATGGACGTACTTCATCATAGTGGCTTATTGTCCCTAGTTGATCTGAAGGTATGCTAAAAGTATTGCCATATTATATATTAAATATTTTTTGTCTTTTCTAACATTTGTGCTAATGTAATAAATCGTGTTCAAAAATATTAATAATCATGAGCGTTATATATTCAGTACCCAGTGACTTAATTAATTTTGTCTATCCTTGCAGTCTGCCTCTTGCAACAAATTTTTGATATAAGCCATTCAGAATTTTCGAGTATATTTGTGCAAATCTTCTTTTTCTACTTCTATTCCCAAACTTATACCACTTTAACTATGAAAATGATTATATAACGGAGGGGGGAAAATATCCTCCTTCATTCAATTCCAACTTCATCACTTCCAATATAATTTATCCTTCACTTTGTATAAATTTATCTATTGGTTAAAACAACATACGACAAAAATGAGATTGTTATAATAATGATAAGTTGTATAAGTTATATAATTTTTCATGTCAGTGTTTTCGAAGTTGATGTAGTTGAAAGATCTCAAGTTTTTTTTCAAATTCAACTTTAGCAACGAAATTGACATTAAATAAAAATTCGGTACGGTATTATAGAACATTTTATGGAAAAAATTTGCATCACTTATATCAATCATTTTGTTGAAAAAGAACAATAAACTTATACAAGTTAGGTTTTGTAACCATTTCGATATAGATATAATTGGAAGCGAAATGCTCCCAAAGAAATAATATTCTATATGTAAAAAAACAAAGTAATAATATTATATGTACAAAAACAGACAGGAACAAATCCGGTATCTTATAAAGTATGTTATTAAGACGGGTGATATTAAGTTGCTCAACATTTGGTAGTAATTTACATACACCAGAAAAAAAGTGCTGATAATTTTGACCATTAGAATTTATAAAACCTGAAAGAAAAGAATATTAAATGTTAATATTTAATTATAATGTATTTCCAAAACTTTCCCTGATGATAAGCTAATTTTGAAACATCCAATTAGCTAGTGTAGTTTGCAGCTTTTAACATCTAGATTGTAACGAAGTAATACAATATTACCAGAACCTTAGTGTCTAATTAAAATGTTAGTACCATTTAATGCCCTTATAAGGACTACTTTAGATTGGGTATTAAATTAATTTACAAATTTATTATTTACGGGAAAACAAATGAAAAATTACATTTTAATGAAACCCGCCTTTCATTAAAATGAAGTTTTTTTATTTCCAATCTAATCTAATTTCAGCATAGTAATTTATTATAACCAATTATAAACAACTGGGCTCAGTAATTTAAAATATATATCTCCCTCCTAATAAAGTAATTTAATCTAAAATTTTCACTTTTAAGTGATCTTTTGTCCATAATGATAAAGACAATAAATGCGTCATTTGCGCTGATATAACACGTGTGAAAGAAGTAAGTTCTTGTGTCATGCCGAGCAATTGTGCACAAAATTTGAACCATTTCTCTATGCCGTTTTAAGATTATTGTATACTTTGTGGATCAAATTTTATAGGTTTTTGTTTATTGGTTTTGTTTTTTGTTCCTTCTTTTAATATTCTTTATTGTTCTATCATTATTTTATTTAAATGTGAACCTTGTTATTAAATCACTGTCAATATTAATTCTGTATTGTTATATTTTAGCTTAAGAATATTTATATTACGTTAAGAAGTTGACTAATTTTTTAATTAATTCAAATAGGTCCAAAATCTCACAAGAAGAAAGGGTTTCTCCACGAGAAATATCAAAAGCAATGGTTTTTACGTTTTGCTTATATTAAATTTCAATGCCATGCGACACTTATATGACACTTATATGCATTTGAAGCAGAGACGAATAAAATATTTAAAATATCTTGCCCTTAACAGCCTATCAAACACAAATAATGTTTATTATTGATAATAAATTGACAACAATAATTTTATAATATTATTTATTCGAAATATTCTGATCACATCTGTATTAATATAACTACTAAAATAAAAAAAAATCGCTTTACATGAAAGTGCTGACAGAGGGTATCTATGTTTTACAGGCTGGCCTGGATATTAAATATTGGGTAACTTTGAAATTACTTAAGAAGGATTTTGAAACAATTCCAATATGGGTCAGAAAACTTTATATTGTTAAAAGCAATATTTAGCAATATTTAAATGGAAGTGACTGAAACATACCACAAAAAACCACTAACCTTGAAAATGTTTAATTAAAATTAAAAAATTAAATTCTTTTCAAGGCTAACATTTCTTTCAAGGCAACACTAAGTTGTTTTTGCAAAAACTTCTCGTGTTTACGTGAAAACCTTGATATTTATTTGTTTATTGCTTTAAAAGCCTTGATAAATCAAAATACTATATAATACGAATTGAAAATACAATTTCATTGCCTATCAGTCGATATCAAAATAAAGAACAATTGTAAAATTTAAAACTGCAAAAATCTTATACTGATGAAATATATCTTATTAATATAATCTATTATGAAATGCTATAAGGATATATATTTAGATTTGTTATATATATATATATATATATATATATATATATAACAAAATTATACGCTAGGACGATGATGGTAGAATTTTGGATGGCACCTGCGGGACCTGGTTATTATTAGTTATTTTGCAAGTTTTTAAAGTACGTGAACAACTAATAAAATTGGATATAAATCGTTAAGGATCAATAAATTTATAGGCATTAGAGAGGAAATATGATTTGTTTATCTCCAGATTTAAATGAAAATATATTTGAAGATTTAAGATTCCATTTTTATGCTATTTTCTCCAACATTGGAATATTAGTTATTATTGCAAGAGTTATTATTGCGTATACTTTTTACAAGCGCATTGAACAGTCTTAATATAGTTAATATTGAAGAAGTTTCAAAACCTAGGCATAATATTAATATAATTGTAAAATGCAAACCAATTATGCTTTGTGCCTGATTGGATTACGCAACGTTAAAGTAAAATCTCAAATTAGATAATCGATAGATGTTTTGACTTAACGATTACTATGGATAACTGAGACAAATGTTTAATTATCATTAAATATGTTGCTGCAGTATATAAAATATTGTGTGTATTAATAATAACATAAGCGCTGTCTACAACGTATATATTTTCCCATAATTCAGACAAAAAAATAAAAAGCTGTTATCGAGATTAAGTCGAAGAGATGAAAAATAAAATCACTCATGCATCGAACCAGGAAATATTTCAATATTCATTTTTTCTCACGTTGATGACGTCACTTTCTCCACTTTCCTTCCAAAATAATAACAATAAGTCACGAACACATCGCTTTCTTCGTTCAAGCACATTGGGACTAATTTGCACATGAAAACGGGTCTATACGATTTCGACGCTTTGCTCTTAGCACTTTCCTTTATAAAATGTGAAAGAGAAATTTTTCATTATAACTTAAGATTTTAGAAAATATACCGTCTTTATATTCATTGTGCTTAATATGATTTTATTCGGTTGCAAAAAACCTTTAAAGGTCTCGTTTATTCGTCATTTATTTTCTTTGCAGATAATTTCTTCAGGAAGGCCTATGTGTATATCCGTATAAACTGTGTTTACGAGACAATGGCGTAATCTCAGCATGTTGCTAAATTTCCACTAGGATATTTAAACTCACAGAAGAGAGAGTAGAAAAGAAGTTTTGGGTTTATTTCACTTTTACGGCCACTGATCTACTGCTTCTTGATAATATATTTACTTGAATATAATCAAGAAAATAGGGGTCAGTCCTAGTTTCGAATTAATCATATAAGAATAGTAATGTATAATTTATTTTCACACTATAAGTTGGACCATGATCAGCTTTGCGGACAGTCCAAGGATGTACTCGGGCTAATAAATGAAAAAATAGTAAATTATTGTTCTCTCGACCCTGTCAGCAGACGAAACCGGGATTTCAGAACTTATTTAAATCCGTAAGCTATAGCTTGGGTAATGCATATCATACTTCAAATGTTATACCATATTATCATTTAAATTCATTGATTATTACGTCTAATTAAATTTAAAACACATAAAACTTGAAATAAATTATATGGTAAAAGTGCATAAATATTATATTTATACCTTATATGAACTTTAACGACTAATTATTTTTTATTGACAAATTTTAATACAAGTGAAGCTGATCTGAGCAACAATATAATTCTTTTCTACTCATTAAAACTTAATCAAACTAATTAAGGGAAACCATTTAATCTACTGTATCATAAAAGTGAAAATAAGGAAGGTCTGTGAAAAATTATGAAACAGGTTTTAAGAGCGATATATTAATGTAATCAAATTCGCCAGATCAGCATACTAAATTTGAATACTTATTTGAGTGTTAAATCTTAGCTAAAATATTTTTCAGTTTTATTTACGAGAGGAAACGATTAAAAAAATTGTTTCGCTAGTCCCCGATTCATAGTTAGAGTGCTAGTGGTTTACGTGATATGTAAATAATTGAAAGACTATACGGAAACTAATGTGTAAGACATACATAATATAAAAACGTCACCTAATGGCACAGTTCCACATTACACTTATATGTTTAACTTTTGCTCTAAACTAATTTTGTCTCTCATCGTGCCACGATAAACTGTTCGGTGATAAGGAGAATTGTTTATGATTATCGTGTGCATATATATATATATATATATATATATATATATATATGTGTGTGTGATAGTTATATTTCATAAACCATAACAGCTCTCTAAGAAAATAAAGTTGAGTACCAATACGATTCGAAATAATATACATCGAGGAGACATGCAAGTACTTACATTTTCAAAAATCACCTGCCATCTGTAATAAATACGTATTTCAGAAATAAGCAACTTTTTTACTGAATCTTTTCAAATAAAAAAAATAATATAAGAAATTCCTGCAGTGCAACCCGACATTACTATAAAAATATATGGAATTTGTTCTTTTGACAAGGGTTGAATTTAAAAAGAACAATATAATTATTGTTACTATTAAAATATAAAATTTTCTTCAAAGATAATTCATAATTACAAATAGCTTGAAAGGCAAATTTATTTTAAGAATTTGAAACAATTAACTAACGAATCTGATAGTCAGAGTTAAGTTTCAAAACATGCTGGTGTGATATTGAAATTCTGTTGATTTCATAGCAATTTTGCTTTAATACATAGACCGACACACTATCTATTGTGTATTATTAATATCGATACCGTCTGATTGAGCAGTTTAAGCAGATCGAGGAAGATTTTATTTGCTTAATGCTATAGAAAAACCGATAAGTTTCTTTGGATTAAATTTATTTTATTATTAATGTTTGCCCATGTTACAGGTATAATAAAGAGGGCCAATTTAAAACGAGACAAGCCTTTTCAATTTGAAGTGAAACAATATAAGGAATTGAAAACAAGGAATTGTACTTATCATGGTATACGTGTATGTATTTGGAGCAAAAGGGAATAACATATTTGAAATATATTGTCCTTAACGGTCTATCAGACAAAAATAATTTTAATTATTATTAATAAATTTATGATAGCAATTTAATAATATGTTTAAAGCCAAATCTTTTAAACACATCTGTATTAATATAAGCATGAAAATTGAAGAAATATCACCTAAATGAAAGTGTTGACGAAAATAGTGAATTTATAGGGTTTTATCATCCCAAATCAAAACTTGTAAATTAATTTTTAAGTGCTGGAACAAGGTCGTGTTTATTGTTTGCAATAACTACGCTATCGATCAATTCGTGATAAGGTTCTTAAATGGTATGAATGAGAGTTGTATGGTTATATAAATTAATTAGCCATATTTTTATACAATATGTACATGTGCACAATAAGTTTTAATACCTTTATCTGTTTATTTCTGACTTCACACCCATTCTTAATCAATGCAGATAAGCACAATTTACCTTACTTTTCCTCCTCATTATGAATCATAAAATGTTATAGTATATATAGATGTACATGCATTTAGTAGGTAAACAATTTCATAGATTCTTTAAAACGTTTTTGAATCAAATACATGGTGAAAATTATACGTGAAACGCATGCTATGCACGTTGGGTGTACCGATATTTTACAGGCTGGTCTCAATATTAAATATTGGGTAATTTAGAAATTACGTATGAAGAATTTTTAAAATATTGAAATATGGCTCAGAAAACCATATACAGTTAAATACAATATTTATAACTACTCACGATTTAAATGGAAGAGACTGAAATGTGCTAAAAAATAACCACTAACCTGGTAAGAGATTATACTAGAAAGTGTAATTAACAGTTTTCAATACTAAGTTGTCTATACAAAAACGTCTCATATTTATGTGGAAATGGTAATATTTGTTGATTTATTTAGAAGCCTTGATAAATTTAATTGTTATATATTACGTAATGCAAATACACTATTTCTTGCCTATCAGTCTATAAAAATATAAAGAAAAATTATAAAATAAAACTACAAAAGATCGTATACTGATGAAATATATCTTATTGATAAATATCTCTTATGAAATGCTTACAGGGGGATAACAAAATGATACGCTAGTACGATGAGGATTTTGGATGGCGCCTGCGAGATTTAAACGGTAAATATTAACTGTATATAAAATCCAGCAAACAACAAGAATGATGTTTAACCCAATGTTAAATGTAATAAATTTATATATATATATATATATATATATATATATATATATATATATGTACATATATATATATATATATATATATATATATATATATATATATATATATATATATATATGTACATATATATATATATATATATATATATATATATATATATACATATGTACATATATACAATTTTTTAGAAACACTTGACGATCTAATATCACAGAGAACATCAGTAGTAATATTGCATTCAAAGTTGACGTGTTACACCACATATAGCACATAACTAATTAATTATAATTATTATTATAATTTAACTCATAATATTAGAAATCATCCTCTGATTAAAATGTAACCAGGTAATTGATGAGTTGCCTATTGTGGAAAAGTAGATAGTTATTATATAATATTGTTCTAAATGAAAACTTTCCATGATGATACTGACTTTTCTAAGCATGCCGGCAAGTCTGCCAGTATTTAATCCAGGTATTACAAGAATGAAAATAATAATCCTAGATAGAGAAAAATTCCAAAAATATATCTAAAACCCTTTATATAGTTCCGTAACCCAAAAGGAAAAAAGGTAACGAAAAAAGGATCACTTCGCCTTCAAGACACTTTTTCCCGGGAACCCGTCGAAATATCAAGTTTAAATTAATATCAAATACCACGGTTCTTAGAGCGACTCCACGGTTCTTAGAGATTTAAAAAAATAAAGAGTCTATGTCAACGTGATCAATAAGAACTCTGGAATGACCGCATATTTTGACATTCGCAAATAAATCTGTACCTATAGGTCCCTTTGAATTTTCATAGAATTTTGAAATTTGGCAAGAAGCAAAGTCTCCTAAAATCGTTAATTTATAGTTATATAACATAAAAAACATGTGTTTGTTAAAGATATAACGGGTAATATATTTTCGTTCTAAAAAAATTAAAATTTTGTAAATTGTTTAGTAGGAATTTTATGTATATTAACTGTATATAAATGTCTAAATGTACACGGAATCGTTGTAATACGAGTTCGAGCTTGAGAGTTTTTTTCTATAAGTGAGGCTATTTCTCTAACGCCAGCTAAACATTTCTCCTCATCTCTGAACATGTTCGTAAAATAATATGGTTATACGTAAGTAATTGGAATAAAGATAAGTATAACAATATCCCGAAAAAACGAAATTAAATTTTTCTATTAACTTATTTAATATATTGACTATTAAATTACTCGTTAGTTTACAATATCGTAACAAAATTTTAGTTCCAATTATCCGAATCATGCGGACATGATCAAGAAAGTTTCAAATGGTTTTTGGAATTTCTAATCAAATAAATATCTTTGTAACCTTTTGAACTTTAACACGTTCAATACTTGTGTACTACGTTGATTTCATAGGAATTACATTTGACTTTTATATCAGTCGCAACGTTTCAAACTCGTTTACACTTTCCTTAAAAATTCAGACAGAATGTAAAGCATTATTTTATTTGTTTGAATTGATTTTGACACTTGCGTCGTATATATGTAAAGGAAAAGTGAAATTCATCGCTGCGACGTGACATGCTGTGAAATGTAAAATAAGTAGTACCGTTAAAGACACATTTCGTAAATCTGACATTTTTTTCCTATGTGCCATTTAACCGAAGTTAAAGTGTCAAAACTTGAAAGAAAAGCTAGTAAAGCTAAAGACGAGAAGCTTTGACATTTCTAAGAATCATAATTTGAAACATGGCATAAAATAATTCATGGTTTAATTTTTTTTAAATTATGTACTAACATATTTTTACGTATCATATTACCTTTATAAAAATCCGCCAAAGTATGGATATATAATAGTCCTCACGTCTTTAAGCTGCTTGTTTAAGCTAAGTAAATACATATTAACTTTAACGTGCTACTTACGTATAATTTTTTTTAGTTTTCAAACCTTTCATTAAAAAAATTATAGTAGTAGGGAGAGTTTGGAGACATTGAAATTTTTCTTGAAGTTTAATACCCGCAAACGGGGTAAACATTGAAAAATTATACATAAAACTCTTATTTGACTTTTAAATATTGATTACAATTATTTTGAATGATTATAAATTTTAGCACTGTTAATATCTTACTCCATATATTTCCATTAATGTTTCTAAAAATATATACATAATTTCATAACAAAGCAAAATCTGACTTAATCAATATTTTTTAATCTCTATAATTACACCAAGAATTGAAAAATTACTAATAAACATGGACTTAATCTGTGAAGTTAGGATATAACCTAAAATACATATTTAAAAAAAACAATAATGTAATAAAAATTAATATTGCATTTTATTTAATTTCCAACGAATATTGCCGTATTATTATTTGATATATCACAAAAATTATTTTTTCATTACAACTAGGTAATTAATATTTCAAAATGCTAATCGCATCGATAGAAAAAAATTGATATGGTAAAACTGAAGAAAAAAAAAGTAACTAATTGGTTTTACAAAATTATTTCCTCAACATACCTGGCGCAGTTAGGCAGACATCCTCTTCCTTTTGACTTCATCGTAAAGGACTTTTTCAAATACGGTACGGCTAAATGTACATATGATACTACTATTTATATACAATTATTCACATAACATATAAAATCGTATTAATTTGGAACATCTACCTGGCAAGTTTCTGCATGGTAAGTGATAAATTTTAGAAGTTATGAAGGTGACACTGACGAGCGGACGTGGCATTAAAATAGGGGGTACCTATCGGCCCTAATAAAACAATGTTACGGTATAATGCCGCAACGTGCTTCAATAGACAATTTAATTTTCAATTTATAAATTTAAACCATCTTTAAATTCAATGGAATACACAGTTATAAGCAAATAATAAGAACTTTCTGACTTAATATTATGTAAAATAGAAATTTTTTTGATCAGATAACGATAGTGAACAGATCAAATTCCGGATATCGCTTGAGATAGTTTATAATTAAATCTTTTGTAAAATCATTTATGCACGAAACTTAATCATTAATGTAATTAAATTACCAAACGAGGAGTGTACATATGATAATACTATTAACATAGTAGTACCATATGTATACTCCTCGTTTTGACCAGTGGTTGTAGTGCAATATATATATATATATATATATATATATATATATATATATATATATACACATATATATATATATATATATATATATACATATATATATATATATATATATATATGTATGTACACACATACACATATTGGTGGTCACTGTCCCAGCCAACCCCATTTATATAATTTAAACATGTTGACGCAGTGAACAAATTTTTGTTTTGACAATTATATTTACAAGAAAAATCTTTACCTTCGATTTTCATAGACTCATTTACATCGTCCCTTGGAAAGAAGCAATATTTTTATCTTTATTCATACATTCATATTCATTTAACTAAACTTTCAGATGAAAATTGGGAATAGTTTAATAGACGGACAATTGTATGAAACTGAATGTCATTTTATCACTTCAGAATGACAAATTTGTTCAAAATAAATACAAGTTAAAACAAATTTTCCGACTGTATTTCATAAACTTTGAAACTCTTTAAACAGATTCTAGACGTGATGTAGTCTTTGATTCTAAAATATAAATAAAGCGCTATTTACTCAATCAGAGCAAATTAACTTGTAACGCTGGTTCATTGAAATTAAGAGCTTCCATGCAGTCCTTGTTTTATGTTTAGAAAATATTTTATCTAGATTATACATCTAAATAAAAAATTATATCTGAAATAAATATTAATATAATAAATATTTATATCTGAAAATATTTATATAGACAGTTCATAAAGCAAATATCACGAAAAACTTAATAAGAGGAATGTGATTATATTATTAGATTAGTAAATAATGGAACTAACCCATTGTGTGAAAAAAAAATATGCTGGACAAGATTTTACGTTTCAGTATAGGTTCATAAATATAGGCATGCGTATGTGTGTGTGTGTGTGTGTGCGTATGTGTGAGCATGCGTATGCGAATGCGCATGCGCGAACGTTTGCGCTTGCACTTGTGCGCTCGCGTCTGTGTACATATGTGTGTTTTTATTATTTATGGAAAACTTTACGTGATTCTGCACAATTCCGAAAATGTTACAATATTTTATTAATATTGTCTTTTGCTTAGTTAAATAGAAGTAAAATACGGTAACTGAAATTATTATGTTATGATTTATATTATCTAATACAATTTTGGGTAAATATTTACTAGTTTCCTCCCTACCGTGTATTATGTTTTCGTGCTTTATCAATACTTTTATAGTTTTGGTTAAGTTATTTTGTACCATAGGCATGTATAGCATAAAAAATTGTAGGTAATTTCACTCATTCCCTCCTATTTTCGCTCATTTTTTAAAATAGTTTATGCCCTTTCTGATAAAATATATAAAGATATAGGACACATTACATATGTTACCCCGCTTATTCCCCCATACAGTAGGCATTCGGTCAGAGAAACGAGAAATTAACAATATGTTCCTGAAAATAATTAAACGTTTTTATAATATTTGATTCGTGTTAACATTATAATAAAGTATTGTAAATTCACATAGTCTCTTATACAGTATATACCTTCGTAAATACACGGAATTAATTATTTAAAGTTTTACGATGAACAACAATGTAAATAAAGTTTTCGTATATTTCATTCAACTAAAACTATATAAATTCTTGTATTGAATATATTTGGCGTTAATTTTGTAGAAATTCATTATTCACAATTTAATGAAACTACGTGATGTAGTATTATTTCTACTTTCTTTAAGTTCTTTACCACGACCTAGGTTTCGTTGTATTACAACATCTTCAGGTGGACTATTAGCAAAGATGCTTTGCTAATAGCAAAAGATCTTTTGCAAAGATAGGAAATAATCTTTGCACATTTGCAAAGATTCTTTGCTAATATCCCACCTGAAGATGTTGTAATACAACGAAACCAAGGTCGTGGTAAAGAACTTAAAGAAAGTAGAAATAATACTACATCACGTAGTTTCATTTAATTGTACATAAATTTTTATAATACACGGTAGAATTAAAAGTGTAGAAATAAATAATGAGCCTTTGTAGAATAATCTAGAAATATGAACGATGCCAAATATAATATATATACATTGTTGTACATTTTCTATTGTTCCCAATATTTTCATAATGTTTTATTTGTCCTTTACCTTTTGCCGTTTTTAGACCAGTGATTACAGTGTACTATTTCCTGAATGTATCGTGTCATATCTATAATACGGGAAAGATATTGTTTAAAAAATAATTTAAATCTTATTGGTGGTTTCCGAGTGTAATGTTTTAAAGTTTGGAGTTTGGGCACGGTCACATAGAGCATCTGCATTTTTTATAACAATAATATTATGATATTTCCTTGATTTATTTTAACGGAAGCCGGAAGTTATTCGAACGTCTTTTCAATTTTTTGTTAAATATGTAAATAAAATTATTCCAAATAGCAAAAAATTCTAAAAATTCCATACTATTTTAAGAAGTCTTTTACAGGAAGGAATTTACAGTCCATGTCAAGAAATTGTCTGACATTGTGGGTCAGAATTACATTTATTACCACCTTTTAAAAATATTACCTGAGGGAAAAAATAACTACTTAAAACGTCATTTCCTCTTAGTAATATATTTTTTTTTCACTTCGAATGCAGGATAAAAATAGATAATAACTATAAAAGCATTTTAAAGGTTAACTTATGAATATCATTTAAGGTTCATTGGAACAGTAACTTCCTAAAAGTTGTGTGTTATATTGTACTTTGTTTGCGTCATATTGTACTTTCATATTAGTTTTGTAATTTGTATTTTTCATTAAATTTACATAATACAAATTTTGTTAGAAACTATGAAACATACAGCCTTACAACGAAAAAAAATAATTTCCTCAGGATTACACGTTTTATTCGCACCCTCATCCCCATAAACGCACCAACAATGCGACACATTGAATAAACAAGATCGTTACTCTTAACACATGACGGCCGATTTATGAACCTATCCCCAAACAGTCAATATTTTAGACTTCGAGTCTTATCGATGTTGCCAACCATTTCTTTCGATCTTTTCACATATTCCGATTTGGAAAATGTTTTTATTTCCGACTTTTAAATTTGTGACACAGTCGTCTTTTATTAGTTTTTTACTAGACCGTAAAGCGTTGATGCGATGTAGATAAAAAGTATGGCGGAAAAAGTTCAGGGGCACATTTTTAAAAGCTCACGCTGTGGCGTAATATACACGAATATATAGTGTGTTGCGAAAATAATGAGGCATCGCAAAGAAAAGATGAGTAAAGAAATCTGTGTACACCTCTCTTTGCCTGATTTCCATTAAAAATTTGTATATAGGTTTTTATATAATTAAAGGAGTAAAAATTCGGTATCACTAACATCCTTTGCCAAAATAGTATTTTAATGTATAGACTGGTATGAAAGAGTTGATACTCTAATCTGGCTCACCTGTATATTCTAATAGTCATATAGTACATGCATACGTTATCTTTTGTAAGGTATTTAAATAAAGTATCAAAATTTTTTAAAATTTTTTATTGTTTTTTCATTGTGTAAAACAGTGCTTTTTTTCTCAAACTGAAGGTTAGTACACGCAAGAATATTTTGCGTGGAAAATGTCACATTTTACAATAAATATGCAATATGTATTTATTAATCACTTGTTTATAACAAGTAATAAAAAAGTAATACTATTTAAATTCAATGGAAGTGATGAAAATACATTTTTTTTAAAGTTATAAATAACTAATTATCCGTTCCCGTTTTGACAGAATAAAAAAGACCAAATTATATTGATCGGGGTTTGATTATAATTTGCGGGTTTTTTGTTAACAATATTCTCAACGGCTTACTTATTTATTATGTATTCGAACAGCTTACAACAAACAGTTTGTAATTCGATCGTTCACATTCTGGGAATTTTTAGATTTCATTACCTTATTAAACATTATTTTGATATCTCGTAATGGTTTAGTGTATTTAAGTCAAAAACACTTGTAGGGTCAAATTTTGCGGTAAAAGTTATTTTAAATGTTCCATAATAATTATCAATACACATTCCATAATAATTATTAATACAAATTGTTGCTTATTATATATATATACTCTTAAAACACACCCTTTTTTAACTTGGTCATTATAAGCTATACGATGTTAAAAATTCCGTGTCAATCAGGCAAGTCGTTTTGGCTAAACTGTAAAAATAAAACATCACATGTTTTTTTTTTACAATGAGACTTTATTTATTTCTTAAATTATATTAATTTAAAAAATAAATAAAGTAATTTAGTCAAAAACAAACGCATATAAAAATGTCTCATCTACTATGACAATATAGTCGATGGCCACTGTAAGCAAATTTTCTACTTTTTATGTAATTTTAGAAGTTGCCCTCAACTGATATTGAAGCTATTATCACCGCGAGTGATTTAAAGGATAATTTATTTCTTTATATTTTCTTGAATAATTGGCAAAGTGTTAACATATTCGTGTGTAAAATACTAGTTACACAAAATAACAAAAACAATTAAAACGGAAACAAAAAACAATTGGTTAAGAAGCTGGACTGTGAATTACTCAATCAATTCACACAAAAACGAGAGACGATTCAAAGTTCGAAGTAATGCCTAATTACATAAAGTAAAAATAATACAATACCTTGGAAAGTACTGAGAGGTTTAGTGTGAAATAGAAGGTAGTATGTTATTAGAACGTTGGGACTGTCTCTAATTGAGTTTTTTTTCTTCCAAAAAATTTCGAAGTATTTTAAGGAGAAACACACTAGGGAATAATGTCGCCTCTTGTGTCTAAATGGCTGTGTATAATGCTTCAGAATAGAAGCAATGAAGTCCTTTAAAAAAATAATAGATTTTTGTTATATTGAATAGTAAATTCTTATTATGTAAAATAGTAAATATTGTATGATAAGTAGTACTTTCTATGAACTTAAATTCATTTATCTGGAGGCTGATAATTTTAAAAGGCAAGAAATGCACTTTAACCTAATATAGGGTTTAAAAAAATATGACCTTACCAAACTTAAAACAGGTGATAAAAGATAACTATTAAAATATTTTATATTAATCGATTTTCACTATTAATTATTAAAATAACACAGCGCTATGTGCAAGAGTCCACTTGCTGTAAAGTGTAAAATAGGCTTTATTATAAAAACATTATTGTAAATTATTAATAATGCCATTGATTGATGAGTATCAATCCATATCAATATTAATAATTTTTTTTTCATAAAATAATAATTCACGCATTCGAAGGAATATCAAATGGAAATTTTGTATTATGTTTAATTTAGTTTTTTCAAAACCCGAGAAAATATCGTAAGATCATGATTTTTCGATGAATTTGTCAAATAATGAAGCTATGCTATTTTTAATTTCAATAAAACGTAATAAAAAATTTTATCTTAAGAAAATTCACTATCTGTATGATTTTTCAGGCGCGAGCATCAAAATGGTGAAAAAAATTATACTCTTTTATAACTGGCTATCAAAATTTTCTTCAATAGTAGACATCTGAATGTTGGAATTTCAAATTTGGAAGATATTATTTAATTATTAATTAATAATTATATAAAAAATATTAAAAACTTTTTAGTTTTAAATAACAGCTAACTTTGCTATTTTTTATGGTTTTTAGTTGTTTCTATCGCTTTTACATCGAATCCAATAAAACAACTTTATCAAACGGCATATTCACTGACCACACAAAACAAACTTTTGCATTAGGTCACACATTTCGTCAACTCCTTATGTAAAAATAAGGTCTAAAATTGAAGTCTAGTTTTCAAAATTATGAGGAAATTTACTTTCTATGTTTTAATATCCAAGCTACATATTTCTAATTATGTTCTTTCCATTACTTTATTTCTTACATAGGTTTACGGATAATTAAAAACACTCTTTTCTTTATTTTACAATTTAATTGTAAATAAATAATTTTTGAAGAGTAATTGAAAAAAAAAATAAATATTAAGTACAAGAAAATTTAGTAGATAATAATTATCAAAAGTTCAGTAGCAAAAAAAATTATGAATATTGTATAATTAAATTTATCATAATATCCTTGAAAATACAATTTTTTTTATTGAAAAATGTATAATATTTTACCATCTTAAAAACGATGACAAAACGAAATGAAATACAACAGGATATTTATAATTCTCATTTGAACATGGGCATTTCCAAACATCGTTTTAAAATGAACTACTTCTCCAGTTTTGATGGAATATAATTTGATGAATGAGAACACATATCTTTTTTATTTTCCTAATATTTCGCAGTAGTTGTGTAAAAATGAAACAATATTATATTTTACACAAACAGACTTAACATATATTATGATTTCATATCACTATAGTTTCTTACATTACGGTGGATAGCATACCATAGTAATAAATTGCTGCCCACATGAAAAAAAATCATGAATTCTTTTCTACTAAATGGTAAAATAAAATAATTACTAGGGTAAACATCTATTGAAAAGTATTAGCAACTTGATGTTTAAAAGAGAGCAGAAGTTTCAACATGGCTTATATTAATAGTAAAAGTGGTCTCAATTTCTTTATTAACGAAATTAAATAGATTCTCGAGTTATATTCCCCTTATAATAAAAACATATCAAACCAACCCTTTCCGCAATACCTCTGTAACGAAATTACAAAACTTCTTTGTAGGTAACTGTACACCTTTTAATGCTCGGCGGAAGAGCTCAGTTCCACTCAACGACCCTTTCAATTAAGTAACATCCGCTCTCGATATTCGATATAATTAAAGCCTACCAAGTTACTGCGCCGTTTAATGTTTAGCAATTGGTTTTATTGTTTTCGTCTGCACCAATTTTCGTACTCGCTTATTAATTTTTTTTTCATAATTATAATAATATAATTTTTGTAGTCCACCTCTGAACGAATTAATATACATTCCATGGTTGTGACTAACTGATGGAAAAGATTGCTTTTGTAACAATAACTCCAACGTATGTGAGAATATATCGCTAATGGCTAATAAATAAATAAATGATTCATCCAACCACGGACAGTGATCCATTGAAAAAAATTATCAGTATAAATGATAAATATATTTATAATAATTAATATGTATATAACAATATATAAATATATATATATATATATATATATATATATATATATACATATATATATATATATATATACATATATATATTTATATATATATACATATAATTAATATATAAGGAAATCACTCGGATAGATGGTTACTACTAAATAAATAGTAGTAACTTTAAACCTTAATTGAACAACTATTCCAAAGCTAAATCGAAACGGTGGACCACCATCTAGTTTCTAGTGGTCTCGGAAAATTCTAATGGAACCAGCGTAATCCCCCGGCTTAAACCTAATTTAATTATTATAATGTTAACTATTATTGAATGTGAAAATATTTTCCTACATTTCAGGATAGCTTTAGAATATAACGTCAAGAGGGATATATTATTACCATATTCAAAAAATATTCATTCTTTGCGAAGCTGATATGATAAAATAAAAAAATGGACATATTTAGTCATCGTAAATAATCACTGGATAGTTTTAATAATATAATTGTAAACATTCAAGGTTATAAAAACTTAAAGTAACCTTCTTCCAAAAATATTTTTAAGCGGTATCTCAGAAAATATATAATTTTTTTCTGGTTATTTCCTAGAACAATCACAAGAATAAAATTATTAAATATATGAATCCATGATTTGTTTAACATATTAGTTGATCTGAGGTTTTTTGTAAATAAATGACCTATGGGATTCTTCTTGTTCTGCATATCGAAAGTGTTTTCTTTTTGTATCTGCATTAAAATCCTAATTTTTATTCTTTTTTTCCTTTTTATAGTTCTGTACGTCGAAGCAAAATGGAACCCTAAAAATTTAAAGGGGCGACCCCTTTTGATTTTTATGGTTCCATTTTTAATTTTCACGGCACTTTCAGGGTAAAAATACAAAACATACCATTTCACAGAAACTATTTGAAGTATTGAGTTGAAATTTGGTTTTATAATATATTATATTAGCCCATATATTTTGCCATTAACTATTTAACAAATATTTTTTAGTTTTTAGGAAAATGTTTTTTTTTTAATATTGGTAATGATGGCATACTATTTCTTTGAACATTATATACCCTCTGCATCAATATACCCTTCCTTGTTCACTTTGAGTAAATTCACTAAATAATTAAAACAGTAAACCGCGCAAAGGAATGAGTATATCATAATACTCGAAAGTTGTAATTATATTCTCTTCATGTAACTTTAACTTTAAGTTTTTATCAAATTTTGGAAATAAATAGCTCTTAATTCATTTAATTTCCTTAATATATGTGCCATTAATCATATTAATCCATATCATCCAGTGTCACCTACTAGTATATTAACTTTGAAATTTTTCAATAAATTGTTTTATAATCGAAAAAAATCATACTGTACGGGCCGTATAATTATTAACTCTAATATTTTCTGAGATACATGAAAAATTAAGGAAGGTTAAAATATTTCATTCACAATACCAAAGTATTGTATAATATAGATTTTAAGTGCATATCCTAATGTAAGTCAATATTTCGCTGGATGTTATAACCACATTTTGTGTGGCATGTGGATAACCACATTTATTACAACATTTGACTGTGTACATTAAAATATCACTAAACAACTCGATCGGTTTCAGTTAGTAACAGAGGGTGTATCAAAAGTGAACAAAACCGGACCAATATGGGTCAGATACGTAGTGACAAAGGGTTTCATTGCCATTTGTAGATACATAATCGATTTGTACATTACAGTAAAGCGAGGCACATAACACGTAAATTGACCGAGTTAGTCATGAGAAACTTATTTTCGTACTGGTCTACTACGAAATTTAGGTTGAGCCTATGACTTGCTAGCCTATGTCTCTCATTTGTTAAAGAAAATTGAATAAAATAAATTAATTGACATTCAAGTATCAAAAACTGATAAGCATTGAAGTACTTTCTGAATGAGGCTGTACTGATTTTATTCACATACTTTGGTGAAAAGGATAGACATTCGTTATTAAAAAGTTAGAAGTGGAGGAGCACATACATTAAAAATAATTACAGTTTCATATCTTGCGAATGAGGCACGAAATCAGAAAATATTACCAGAGATTTTTTGATTGCATTGAATAATATCTTTTTAATGATATTCCACTCGATGGAATCCGTGAAAAAAAAATTGTTATAACGAATTTTGATGTACGAGGAGTTAAGTGGAAAAAAATATTTTTCTTGTATTCATATTTTAATGTGACCCAAGTATGTTTTCCTGTTAAATTTCATCATAATCAATCTTAACCTGAGAGATTCTCGATGCTATGTTATAAGGATGGTCAAACAGACATGAAAAAACTAGAAGAGTTTCGTTTTTTCCCTTTGTCTATGTAACCTGAAAAAGATTTAAATGTGCTTGGCCATGCTTGCCCATGTTAGCAATCAATGTTAACATAGAATGAATCGGTAATAAAATACTAATTTTATTGAAAAAATTTTTTTCTAAAATGAAACATATACACATGTGGATTACATATGTTTTTTCATGAAAACTAAGGCTTTCTTACTGTTACAATATTGAAGAAAAAATTACAAGAAACCTTTAAGTTCTAAACTCATACTCTAATTCATATAAATTCTATTGAGGCCTTCCGAGAAACTCGGGAAATGAAATGAAATACTTATCAAATTGTGGTAAGCGATTTGTTTTGCATATTGTCTCGAGCGTAATAATGGCAAGGTCTGCCGAGAATTTATAAAAAATATCCTTTTATGGCTATGGGTGATAACAAAGGATGATTCCGTAAGTAAAATTGCACATTAGTTAGCTTTAAAAACAAATTCAAGTAACCATTTCCCTTTGCTGGGAAAAAAATATCATTATTATATTTTTGTAATTGCCCTCACATATTATTTTTGATGCTAGTAGTAAGGTCTTTCCAAGAAATTTATCATCACACTCCCTATTTAAAATATTTGAATCCATCATCTAAACTAAAAGGAAAAAAAAATTAATGGCCAAATGAATTTAATTTTTTTTCCGAAATCGTCTAACCAAGTCTCAAAATAATTATTCAATTCTATTTCATATGTCAATTCTACACCGCTGATAGCTTCAATATGAACAAATTGTGTTTTAAACATATTTTAACAGTATATACGTGCTTTGAAAGAAAAATTTATTGCTTCTGGAAAATTAATGTTCCAATTGCGTATTCCTGATGCAAAACAATTTGTATTTTTTAGTATAGAGAGGGACAATTTAAAGCCAAACAAGACCGTTTACTCTAAAGTAAAATAATATAAGTAACTTGAAACCTTGGAATTGCACTTATTTTGGTATATGTGTATGTATTTGGGGCAGAGGGGAATAAAATATTTAAAATATATTGTCCTTAAACGTCTATCAGACAAAAATAATTTTAATTATTATTAATTCATTTATAACAGCAATTTAATCATATATTTAAAGCCAAATCTTTTAATTACAGCTGTATTAATAAAAGAAATATCGCCTAAGTGAAAGTGTTGACGAAAGTAATTAATCTATAGGGCTTTATGATCCTTAATCAAAACTTATAAATTAATTTTGAAGTGCTGGAGAAAGGTATTGTTTATTATTTGAAATAACTGCGCTATTGATTAACTAGTCCTAATGTTCTTACATAGTATGAATGAATGTTATAACGACATAAAAATTAATTGTCCATATTTTTATACACAACATACATGTGCAAATTTTATAACGTTTATCTGTTTATTTCCAACCTCACATTCTTTCTTAACCCATGAAGAGATGCACAAGATTGAAGTGTTTCGTAAGTTATTGCCTTACCTTTCCTCCTCATTACGAATCCTAAAATGTTATTGTGTAGATGATATACATGCACTTAGTACGTTAACTAGTTCATAGATTCTTTAAAATGTTCTTCACTCAATTAGAAGGTAAAAATTATAGGAGAAACGCATGCTATGCACGTTGGGTGTACTGATGTTTTACTGACTGGTCTGAATATTAAATATTGGGTAATTTAGAAATGACGTAAGAAGAATTTTGAAAGAATCCAATATATGTCAGAATGACTTATATTGTTAAAACAATATTTATACTATATTATTATACCACATATATAATTTATACCTTTTATTGGAAGTGACTGAAACGTACCACAAAAATAACCACTAACCTGGAAAGAGATTTATATTATAAAGTATAATTTCTTTCAAGGTTAACAATTTGCAATACTAAGTTGACTTTACAAAAACCTCTCGCATTTATGTGAAAACGGTGATATTTGTCGATTCACTTAAAAGCCTTGATAAATCAAAATATTACATAATGCGTACCGCAAATACAATTTTATTGTCTGTCAGTCGGTAACAAAATAAAGAACAATTAAAAAATTAAAACTGCAAAAATCTTATACTGATGAAATATATCTTATTGATAAATATCTCTTGTGACATAGTTACAAGGGATGTAACAAAATGATATGCAAGGACGATGATGGCAGGATTTTGGATGGCATCTGCGAGACTTAAATAGCAAGGGTTAACTGTATATAAGATCCAGCAGACAAGAATGATAGTTAACCCAAAGTCAATTGTAATTAATGGTTATTATCGGTTATTTGGCAAGTTTATAAAGTGCGTGAAGAAGAAATGAAATTATATTATATTTTTGCTATAAACTGGTAAGTATCGATAAATTCATACGCAATAAAGACGAAATTAGGTTTGTTTTTCCCTAGATATAAATGAAAATATATTTAAAGATTTGAGATCGGATTTTTATTTTTACTTTTATATATATATATATATATATATATATATATATATATATATATATATATATATATATATATATATATATAAACTTGAAATAAAATGAAAACTTTGCAGGAAGATTCTGACTTTTCTAAGCAGACCGGCAAGAATCCGTTTCCAATCATGCGGATGTGACCAAGAGAGTTTTAGATGGTTTTTAAACTTACCACTCAAATAAATATCTTTCTAACCTTTTGAACTTCACGTTCATTATTTGTATACTACGTTGATTTAACAGATATTACATTTGATTTTTATGTAAAACTCAACGTTTCAAACTCGTTTCCACTTTCGTTGAAAGTTCAGACAGAATGTAAAGCATTATTTTATTTGTTTGAATTGACTTTGACACTTACGTCGTGTAAAGTAAAGTGAAATTCATCGCTGCGACGTGACATGCTGTGAAATGTAAAATAAGCAGTACGCTAAAGAAACATTTCATAAATCTGACAGTTTTTTTCTATGTAGTTTTGACACTTTAACCGAAGTTAAAGTGTCAAAACTTGGAAGAATAGCTAGTAAAGTTAAAGATGACAAGCTGTATCATTTCTAAGAATCATATTTTGAAACGCGGCATAAAATAACTTATGTTTTAATTTTTAAAATTTTATACTGTTGTATTTTTACCCATAATATTACCTTGATAATCGACTAAAGGATGGATAAATCGACCAAAGTATGGATATATAAGAGTCTATAAGTCTTTAAGATAAGTAAATACATATTCACATTAACGTGCTAGATAAATACTTACGTATAATTTTTATTAATTTTCAAACCTATGATTAAAAAATTTATAGGAGTGGGAGAAGTTTGGAGACATTGAAACTGTTTTTGAAGTTTAATTCCCGCAAACAAGGTAAACATTTAAAAATTATACTTAAAACTCTTATTTTACTTTTAGTCATTGATTACAATTAATTTTAATGAAATTTTAGCACTGTTAATTTCTTACTCCAGACTTAATAAATATTTTCAATCTCTTTTATTTCACAAAGAATTGAAAAATTCCTAATAAAAATGGATTTGGTTCATCGTCCATCTTTATTAGGATTTTTTAAATTCTTGGTTAAAGATATTGCCGTATTGTTATTTGATGTATGGCAACAATTATTCTTCATTACAACTAGATCATTAATATTTCAAAGTGCTAATCGAATCGATAGAAAAATTGTTACGTTAAAACTGAAGAAAAAAAATAACTAATTGGTTTTACAAAATCATTTCCTCAACGTCCCTGACGCAGTTAGGCACACATCCTCTTCCTTTTGACTTCATCGTAAAGGACTTTTTCAAATATGGTACGGACAAATGTATATATGATACCACTATTTATATAAAACTGTTAACATAACATATAAAATCGTATTAATTTGGAATATCCACCTGCCAAATTTCTGCGTGTAAGTGTTAGATTTTTTGTTATTTTAATAAATCTTTTGTACAATCATTTATTCAGGAAACTTAATCATTAATGTAAATAAATTACCAACGAGAAATGTATACATGATATAATATTTATTTAGTAGCATCACATGACACTCCTCGTTTAGACCAGTGATTATAGTGTAATATATATATATATATATATATATATATATATATATATATATATATATGTATGTATGTATATATATCGGTGGTCACTGTACCAGCCAACCCCAGTTATCTATTTTAATAATGTTGAAGCAGTGAACAAATTTTTCTTTTGACAATTATATTTGCAAGAAAAATCCTTACCTTCTGCTTTCATAGACTCATTTATATCGTCCGTTGCAATATTTTTATATTTATTTTTCGTTCGTTAAATGAATATGAACTACATTCATATTCATTTAACTAAGCTATCAGACGAATATGTGGAATAGTTTAATTGACAGACAATTGTATGAAACTGAATGACGTTTTATCACTTCAAAATAACAAATTTCTTCAAAATAAATACGAGTTGAAACGAATTTCCTTCAGCATTTCATGAACTTTGAAACTTTTTAAACAGTTTCTAGACGTAATGAAATTTTAATATATTTTTTTACGTTCCTCTAGTCTTCGATTCTCAAATATAAATAAAGCGCTATTTATTCAATTATAGCAAATTAGCTTGTAACGATAGTTCATCGGAATTAAGAGCTTCCATATAGTCCTCGTTTTATGTTTAGAAAATATTTATACCTGTATGTATATAGATAGACACTTTATAAAGCAAATATAATGAAAAACTTAATAAAAGAAATGTAAATATATTATTAGATTAGTAAATAATGGAACTAACCCATTGTGTGAGAAAAAAAAATATGCTGAACAAGATTTTACGTTTCAGTATGGGTCTATAAATATAAGCATGCGTGTGTGTGTTTGTGTATGTGTGTGTGTTTGTTTGTGTGCGTATGTTTGCGCGTGCGCATGCGTATGCACGAACGCGTGGGCGCGCGCTTATACGTGCGCGTGTGTGTACATATGTGTGTTTTTATTATTTATGGAAAACTTTACGTGATTCTGTACAATTTGGAAAATGTTGCACTATTTTATTAATATTGTCCCTTGCTTAATTAAATAGAAGTAAAATAAGGTAACTTAACTTATTATGTTATGATTTATGTTAACCATTACAATTTTGAGAAATATTTACTAGTTTCCTTTTTAGCATATAATATGTTTTTGTGTTTTATCATAACACTTTTGCAGCTTTGGTAAGTTACTTTGTATCATGGGCATATATAACAATAACAATTGTAGGTAACTTCACTCACTCCCTCCTATTTTCACTAATTTTTTTAAATAGTTTGTGCCCCTTCTGGTAGACTGTATACAGATATAGGACACATTATATATGTTACCCCGCTTATTCCTGCACATAGTAGGATTTCGGCCAGAGAAACGAGAAATGAACAATAGGTTCATGAAAATAATTACACATTATTATAATATTTGTAATATGTTTATAATACAATATATACCTTTGTGACTACACGGAATTAATAATAAATAATTTAAACTTTTATAGTGAATATCAATATAAATAAAGTTTTCGTATATTTCATAATACTAAAATTAAATTATATAAATTCTTATAATACAAGGTAAAATTAAAAGTGTAAAAATAAATATTGAGCCTTTGTAGAATAATTTAGAAGTGTGAAAAATGCCAAATATATAATATATACATTGTTGTACACTTTCTATTTTAACCAATATTTTCATAATGTTTTATATACCCTTTACCTCTTGCCGTTTTTAGACCAGTGATTACAGTGTACTATCTCTAATGTGTCATATCTCTAATAGGGAAAAGATATTACTTGAAATAATATTTAAATCTTATTGGTGTTTTAAAGTTTGGAGTTTAGGCTCTGATACATACAGCATTTTTTATAACAATAATACTATGATGTTTCCTTGAAATATTTTAAAGGAAGCCGGAAGTTATTTGAATGTCTTTCCAAAGCAATTTTTCTTAAAATTATCTTTTTAAGAGGTTATAAAGAAATGTGTTAAATATATAAATAAAATCATTCCAAATAGCGAAAAATTCCGAACATTCCATACTATTTTAAGAAGTCTTTTATAGGAAGGAATTTCCGGTCCATGTTAATAAATTATCTGACATTGTGGGTCAAAATTCCATTTATCACCACCTTCTAAAAATATTAACTGAGGGAAAATAATAACTCTACTTAAAACGTCATTTCTTCTTAGTAATTAATTTTCTTTCACTTCGAATGCAAGATGGAAATAGTTAATAACTATAAAAACATTTTAAAGGTTAACTTATGAATATTATTTACGGTTTATTGAAACAGTAAATTCCTAAAGTTTTGTGTTATATTGTACTTTGTTTGTGTTTTATTGTACTTTCATATTAGTCTTGTAGTTTGTATTTTTCATTAAATTAAATTTAGATAATAAAAATGTTATTAGAAAGTTTGAAACATACAGCCTTAAAATAAAAAAAAATTATTTCCTCTGGATTACGCGTTTTGTACGAACCCTCATCCCATAAACGCACCAACAATGCGCCACACTGAATAAACAAGCTAATCATTTCTTTCGATGTTTTCACATATTCCAATTTGAAAAATGTTCTTATTTCCGACTTTTAAGTTTGTCTTTTATCAGTTTTTTTAGGTGCAATGTAGATCAGAAAAGTAAAGCAGAAAAAGTTCAGGCGCACATTTTTAAAAGCTCACGCCGTAGCGCAAGAGACGTGTTGCAAAGATAATTAAACTTCGCAAAGAAAATAAAAGTTGAATAAGCTAAGGAAATCTCTGTTCATCAGATGTTACCAGGTTTTCCTTACATGCGACCTCAGACGGTTATATCGCAAAGTACACCTCTCTTTGTCTGATTTCCAATGAAAATACGTATTTAGGTTTTTATATAATGAAAAGAGTAAAAATTCGGTATCATTAACATCCTTTGCCAAAAAAGTAATTTAATGTATATATTTGTATATATTAGTATGAAAGAGTTGACACTATAATCTGGCTCACCTGTATATTATATGTACTTTATATAGTACATTTATACGTTTTCTTTTGGAAGGTATTTAAATAAAGTATCAAATATTTTAAAAAATATTTATAATTTTTTCACTTTGTTTTTTTCACAGTGTTTTTTTTCTCAAACTGAACGTTAGCCCATGCGAGAATCTTTTGTGTGGAAAATGTCATATTTTTCAATAAATATGCAACACGTATTTATTAATCACTTGCTTATAACAAGTAATATATATATATATATATATATATATATATATATATATATATATATATATACATATATATATATATATATACATATATATATATATATATATATATATATATATTTATATATATGAATATATATATATATACCCTATTTAAATTAAATGGAAGTGATGAAAATATTATATTATATATACTATTATATGTAATAAAAAATATTATAAATTATATTACATAATATTTTTTTAAAATTTATAAATAACTAATTATCCGTTCCGGTTTTCACGGGACAAAAAGACCAAATTATATTGATGGTGATTTCATTATAATTTACAGGTTATTCGTTAACAATATTCTCAACGGCTTATTTATTTACTCTGTGTTCGAACAGCTTACAATAAACAGTTTGTAATTCGACCATTCTCATTCTGGAAATTTTTAGGAGATTTCATTACCTTGTAAAAATTTTGTTAAACATTATTTTGATATCTCATAATGGTTTAGTGCATTTAAGTCAAAAATACTTATAGGATAAATTTTTGACATAAAAGTTATTTTAGGTGTTTCATAATAATTATCAATATATACTGTCGAACTTTTCATAGATTTTTCTATGGTCGTTTATATAGATTTTAAACTCAAAAATGCTCTCGGCATACTTTTACTTCCTTGTCTTAAATAATTATTGCTTATTATATTTATACTCTTAAAACACATCATATTTTAATTTGGTCATTATAAACTATACGATGTAGAAAATTCCATGTCAATCAGATAAGCCGTTTTGGCTGAATTGTAAAAATAAAACATCACATACGTTTTTTTGTAAAACCAATATAATTTTAAAAATAAATAAAGTAATTTAGTCAAAAACAAATGCATATCAAAGTGTCTCATCTACTATGACAATATAGTCGATGGCCACTCTAAGCAAATTTTCTACTTTCGATGTAATTTTAGAAGTTACCTTCAACTCATATTGGAGCCATTATTGCCGGGAGTGTATTAAAGGATAATTTATTTCTTTATATTTTCTTGAATAAATGGCAAAGTGTTAACATATTCGTGTGTAAATTAATAGTCACACAAAAGAACAAAAAAAATTAAAACGGAAACAAAAAACAATTGGTTAATAAGCTGGACTGTGAATTATTCAATCAATTCACACAAAAAACAGACGATTCAAAATTAGAAGTAATGCCTAATTACATAAAGTAAAAATAATACAATACCTTGGAAAGTACTGAGAGGTTTAGTGTGAAATAGAAGGAAGTATGTTAGTAGAAGGTAGGGTTAGGGTAGTTCCTAATTGAGATTTTTTTAATTCAAAAAATGTCAAAGTATATTAAGGAGAAACGCACTGAGGAATAATGTCGCCACAAGAGTGTTGAACACTGATTGTTGAGTTGTACACAGCCATTTCAACACAAGAGTGTTGAAATGGCTGTGTATAATGCTTCAAAATAGTAGTAATCAAATCACTTAAAAAAAGAATAGATTTTTGTTATGTTGAATAGTAAATTCTTATTATGTAAAATAGTAAATAGTGTATGATAGGTAGTACTTTCCATGAACTTAAATTCATTTATCTGGAAGCTGATAATTTTAAAAGGCAAGAAATGCACTTTAAACAAATAAAGGTTTTAAAAAAATAGGAGCTCAACAAACTTAAAGCAGGTGATGATATAAATATTAAAATATTTAGATTAATAAATTTTCACGATTAATTATTAAAATAAGACAGCGCTATGTGTAAAAGAGTCCACTTGCTGTAAAGTGTAAAATAGGCTTTATTCTAAAAATATTATTGTAAATTATTAATAATGCCGTTGATTGATGAGTATCAATCAATAGCATTATTAACAATTTACATATTAATAATTTTTTTTTATAAAATATTAATTCACGCGTTCGAAGGAATATCAAATGGAAATTTTGTATTATGTTTAATTTAGTTTCTTTGAAAACCGAGAAAATGTCATCTGATAATGCCTTTTCCAAGAATTTGTCAAATAATGAAGCTATGCTATTTTTAATTTCAATAAACCGTAATAAAAATTGTTATTATATATCTCAAGAAAATTTACTATCTGTATGATTTTGCAAGCGCGAGCATTTAATAGTGAACAAAAATTATATTCTTTTATAACCGGCATTTGAAATTTGGAAGATAATATTTAATTATTAATTAATAATTATATAAAAAAATATTAGAAGCTTTTAGTTTCAAATAACAGTTAACTTTGCTATTTTGTATTGTTTTTAGTTGTTTCTATCGCTTTTACATCGAATCCAATAAAACAAGTTTATCAAACGGCATATTCACAGACCACACAAAATAAAATTTTGCATTAGGTCACACATTCGGTCAACTCCTTATGCAAAAATAAAGTCTAAATTTGAAGTCTAGTTTTCAAAATTATTAGGAAATTTACTCTCTATGTTTTAATATCCAGGCTCCTTATTCCTAATTATGTTCTTTCCATTATTTCTTACATAGGTCTACAAATAATTAAAAACACTCTTTTCTTTATTTTACAATTTAATTGTCAATTAATAATTTTTGAAGTGTAATTGAAAAAATAAATAAATATTAAGTACAAGAAAATTTATTAGATAATAATTATCAAAAGTTTAGTAGCAAAAAAAATTATAAATATTGTATAATTAAATTATATATTATAGCAATCATAATATTCTTGATAATACTATTTTGTTTATTGAAAAATGTATAATATTTTACCATCTTAAAAACGATGATAAAACGAAATGAAATACAACAGGATATTTATGATTCTCACTTGAACATGGATATTTCCAAACATCGTTTTAAAATAAACTACTTCTCCAGTTTTGATGGAATATAATTTGATGAATGAGAATACATATTTTTTTTTCCGAATATTTCGCCGTAGTTGCGTAAAAAATAAAACCATATTATTTTTTACACAAACAGACTTAACATATATTATAATTTCACATCACTACAGTTTCTTACATTACTGTGGGCAGCATACCATAGTAATAAATTGCTGCCCACATGAAAAGAAACCATGAATTCCTTTCTACTAAATGGTGAAATAAAATAATAATTAGGGTAAACGTCTATTGAAATCTATGAGCAACGTGATGTTTAAAAGAGAGCGGAAGTTTCAACATGGCTTGTATTAATGGAAAAAGTGATCTCAATTTCTTTATTAACGAAATTAAATACATTCTCGAGTTAAATTCCCCTTATAATAAAAACATCTCAAACCAAACCTTTCCGCTATACCTCCGTAACGAAATTACAAAACTTCTTTGTAGGTAACTGTACACCGTTTAATGCTCGGCGGAAGAGCTCAGTTCCACTCAACGACCCTTTCAATTAAGTAACATCCTCTCTCGACATTCGATATAATTAAAGCCTATCAAGTTACTGCACCTTTTAACGTTTAGTAATTGGTTTTATTGTTTTCGTCTAGACCAATTTTTGTATTCACTCATTAATTTTTTTTCATAATTATAATAATATAATTTTTGTTGTCCACCTCTGAACGAATTAATATACATTCCATGGTTGTAACAATAACCGATGGAAAATATTGCTTTTGTAACAATAACTCCAACGTATGTGAGAATATATCGCTAATGGCTAATAAATAAATAAATGATTTATCCAACCACGGACAGTGATCCACTGAAAAAAATTATCAGTATAAATGATAAATATATTTATAATAATTAATATTTATATAACAATATATATATATATATATAGATATATATATAATTAATATATAAGGAAATCACTCGGATAGATGGTTACTACGTTTTCTGTCTAGCTACCTAATAGAGACATTAAAATGTTTCTATTTTCAAAATTCCTATTCTCAAAGTTTTACTTTCAAAATTTTAATAAATATTTTTTCTTCCCAGATTATTTACTTTTGGCACCATTCATGTGAACCACATTTAATATTTATAAGTCTAAAATTATTATAAATCGAAATAAAAAATTTTATACGATAATGCAAAAAGTAGCTTCATTAATCATTTACGTCTGAAGTTTGTCCTTCCGGAAGTCATTTAATTGGTAATAACTTTAAACCTTAATTGAACAACTATTCCAAAGGTAAATCGAAACGGTGGGAAACCATCTAGTTTCTAGTGGTCTCGGAAAATTCTAATGGAACCAGCGTAATCCCCCGGCTTAAACCTAATTTAATTATTATAATATTAACTATAATTGAATGTGAAAATATTTTCCTACATTTCAGAATAGCTTTAGAATATAACGTCAAGAGGGATATATTATTACCATATTCAAAAAATATTCATTCTTTGCGAAGCTGATATGATAAAATAAAAAAGTGGACATGTTTAGTCATCGTAAATAATCACTGGAGAGTTTTAATAATATAATTGTAAACATTCAAGGTTATAAAAACTTAAAGTAACCTTCTCTTTATTTTCTGAGATACCGCTCAAAAATATTTTTAAGCGGTATCTCAGAAAATAAATCATTTTCTTCTAGTCATTTCCTAGATCAATCACAAGAACAAAATTATTAGAATATATGAATCCATGATTTGTTTAACATACTAGTTGATCTGAGGTTTTTCGTAAATAAATGACCTATGGGATTCTTCTTGTTCTGCATATCGAAAATGTTTTCTTTTTGTATCTGCATTAAAATCCTAATTTTTATTCTTTTTTTTCGTTTTAAAGTTCTGTACGTTGAAGTAAAAATGGAACCTTAAAAATTTAAAGGGGCGACCCCTTTCGATTTTTATGGTTCCATTTTTAATTTTCACGGCACTTTCAGGGTAAAAATAAAAAAGTATTGAGTTGAAATTTGGTTTTATAATATATTATATTAGCCTATATATTTTGCCACTAACTATTTAACAATTATTTTTTAGTTTTTAGGAAATTTTTTTTTTTAATATTGGTAATGATGGCATACTTTTTCTTCGAACATTATGTACCCTCTGCATCAATATACTCTTCCTTGTTCGATTTGAGTAAATTCACTAAATAATTAAAACAGTAAACCGCGCAAAGGAATGAGTATATCATAATACTCGAAAGTTGTAATTATATTCTCTTCATGTAACTTTAACTTTAAGTTTTTATCAAATTTTGGAAATAAATAGCTCTTAATTCATTTAATTTCCTTAATATATGTGCCATTAATCATATTAATCCATATCATCCAGTGTCACCTACTAGTATATTAACTTTGAAATTTTTCAATAAATTGTTTTATAATCGAAAAAAATCATACTGTACGGGCCGTATAATTATTAACTCTAATATTTTCTGAGATACATGAAAAATTAAGGAAGGTTAAAATATTTCATTCACAATACCAAAGTATTGTATAATATAGATTTTAAGTGCATATCCTAATGTAAGTCAATATTTCGCTGGATGTTATAACCACATTTTGTGTGGCATGTGGATAACCACATTTATTACAACATTTGACTGTGTACATTAAAATATCACTAAACAACTCGATCGGTTTCAGTTAGTAACAGAGGGTGTATCAAAAGTGAACAAAACCGGACCAATATGGGTCAGATACGTAGTGACAAAGGGTTTCATTGCCATTTGTAGATACATAATCGATTTGTACATTACAGTAAAGCGAGGCACATAACACGTAAATTGACCGAGTTAGTCATGAGAAACTTATTTTCGTACTGGTCTACTACGAAATTTAGGTTGAGCCTATGACTTGCTAGCCTATGTCTCTCATTTGTTAAAGAAAATTGAATAAAATAAATTAATTGACATTCAAGTATCAAAAACTGATAAGCATTGAAGTACTTTCTGAATGAGGCTGTACTGATTTTATTCACATACTTTGGTGAAAAGGATAGACATTCGTTATTAAAAAGTTAGAAGTGGAGGAGCACATACATTAAAAATAATTACAGTTTCATATCTTGCGAATGAGGCACGAAATCAGAAAATATTACCAGAGATTTTTTGATTGCATTGAATAATATCTTTTTAATGATATTCCACTCGATGGAATCCGTGAAAAAAAAATTGTTATAACGAATTTTGATGTACGAGGAGTTAAGTGGAAAAAAATATTTTTCTTGTATTCATATTTTAATGTGACCCAAGTATGTTTTCCTGTTAAATTTCATCATAATCAATCTTAACCTGAGAGATTCTCGATGCTATGTTATAAGGATGGTCAAACAGACATGAAAAAACTAGAAGAGTTTCGTTTTTTCCCTTTGTCTATGTAACCTGAAAAAGATTTAAATGTGCTTGGCCATGCTTGCCCATGTTAGCAATCAATGTTAACATAGAATGAATCGGTAATAAAATACTAATTTTATTGAAAAAATTTTTTTCTAAAATGAAACATATACACATGTGGATTACATATGTTTTTTCATGAAAACTAAGGCTTTCTTACTGTTACAATATTGAAGAAAAAATTACAAGAAACCTTTAAGTTCTAAACTCATACTCTAATTCATATAAATTCTATTGAGGCCTTCCGAGAAACTCGGGAAATGAAATGAAATACTTATCAAATTGTGGTAAGCGATTTGTTTTGCATATTGTCTCGAGCGTAATAATGGCAAGGTCTGCCGAGAATTTATAAAAAATATCCTTTTATGGCTATGGGTGATAACAAAGGATGATTCCGTAAGTAAAATTGCACATTAGTTAGCTTTAAAAACAAATTCAAGTAACCATTTCCCTTTGCTGGGAAAAAAATATCATTATTATATTTTTGTAATTGCCCTCACATATTATTTTTGATGCTAGTAGTAAGGTCTTTCCAAGAAATTTATCATCACACTCCCTATTTAAAATATTTGAATCCATCATCTAAACTAAAAGGAAAAAAAAATTAATGGCCAAATGAATTTAATTTTTTTTCCGAAATCGTCTAACCAAGTCTCAAAATAATTATTCAATTCTATTTCATATGTCAATTCTACACCGCTGATAGCTTCAATATGAACAAATTGTGTTTTAAACATATTTTAACAGTATATACGTGCTTTGAAAGAAAAATTTATTGCTTCTGGAAAATTAATGTTCCAATTGCGTATTCCTGATGCAAAACAATTTGTATTTTTTAGTATAGAGAGGGACAATTTAAAGCCAAACAAGACCGTTTACTCTAAAGTAAAATAATATAAGTAACTTGAAACCTTGGAATTGCACTTATTTTGGTATATGTGTATGTATTTGGGGCAGAGGGGAATAAAATATTTAAAATATATTGTCCTTAAACGTCTATCAGACAAAAATAATTTTAATTATTATTAATTCATTTATAACAGCAATTTAATCATATATTTAAAGCCAAATCTTTTAATTACAGCTGTATTAATAAAAGAAATATCGCCTAAGTGAAAGTGTTGACGAAAGTAATTAATCTATAGGGCTTTATGATCCTTAATCAAAACTTATAAATTAATTTTGAAGTGCTGGAGAAAGGTATTGTTTATTATTTGAAATAACTGCGCTATTGATTAACTAGTCCTAATGTTCTTACATAGTATGAATGAATGTTATAACGACATAAAAATTAATTGTCCATATTTTTATACACAACATACATGTGCAAATTTTATAACGTTTATCTGTTTATTTCCAACCTCACATTCTTTCTTAACCCATGAAGAGATGCACAAGATTGAAGTGTTTCGTAAGTTATTGCCTTACCTTTCCTCCTCATTACGAATCCTAAAATGTTATTGTGTAGATGATATACATGCACTTAGTACGTTAACTAGTTCATAGATTCTTTAAAATGTTCTTCACTCAATTAGAAGGTAAAAATTATAGGAGAAACGCATGCTATGCACGTTGGGTGTACTGATGTTTTACTGACTGGTCTGAATATTAAATATTGGGTAATTTAGAAATGACGTAAGAAGAATTTTGAAAGAATCCAATATATGTCAGAATGACTTATATTGTTAAAACAATATTTATACTATATTATTATACCACATATATAATTTATACCTTTTATTGGAAGTGACTGAAACGTACCACAAAAATAACCACTAACCTGGAAAGAGATTTATATTATAAAGTATAATTTCTTTCAAGGTTAACAATTTGCAATACTAAGTTGACTTTACAAAAACCTCTCGCATTTATGTGAAAACGGTGATATTTGTCGATTCACTTAAAAGCCTTGATAAATCAAAATATTACATAATGCGTACCGCAAATACAATTTTATTGTCTGTCAGTCGGTAACAAAATAAAGAACAATTAAAAAATTAAAACTGCAAAAATCTTATACTGATGAAATATATCTTATTGATAAATATCTCTTGTGACATAGTTACAAGGGATGTAACAAAATGATATGCAAGGACGATGATGGCAGGATTTTGGATGGCATCTGCGAGACTTAAATAGCAAGGGTTAACTGTATATAAGATCCAGCAGACAAGAATGATAGTTAACCCAAAGTCAATTGTAATTAATGGTTATTATCGGTTATTTGGCAAGTTTATAAAGTGCGTGAAGAAGAAATGAAATTATATTATATTTTTGCTATAAACTGGTAAGTATCGATAAATTCATACGCAATAAAGACGAAATTAGGTTTGTTTTTCCCTAGATATAAATGAAAATATATTTAAAGATTTGAGATCGGATTTTTATTTTTACTTTTATATATATATATATATATATATATATATATATATATATATATATATATATATATATATATATATATATATATATATATATAAACTTGAAATAAAATGAAAACTTTGCAGGAAGATTCTGACTTTTCTAAGCAGACCGGCAAGAATCCGTTTCCAATCATGCGGATGTGACCAAGAGAGTTTTAGATGGTTTTTAAACTTACCACTCAAATAAATATCTTTCTAACCTTTTGAACTTCACGTTCATTATTTGTATACTACGTTGATTTAACAGATATTACATTTGATTTTTATGTAAAACTCAACGTTTCAAACTCGTTTCCACTTTCGTTGAAAGTTCAGACAGAATGTAAAGCATTATTTTATTTGTTTGAATTGACTTTGACACTTACGTCGTGTAAAGTAAAGTGAAATTCATCGCTGCGACGTGACATGCTGTGAAATGTAAAATAAGCAGTACGCTAAAGAAACATTTCATAAATCTGACAGTTTTTTTCTATGTAGTTTTGACACTTTAACCGAAGTTAAAGTGTCAAAACTTGGAAGAATAGCTAGTAAAGTTAAAGATGACAAGCTGTATCATTTCTAAGAATCATATTTTGAAACGCGGCATAAAATAACTTATGTTTTAATTTTTAAAATTTTATACTGTTGTATTTTTACCCATAATATTACCTTGATAATCGACTAAAGGATGGATAAATCGACCAAAGTATGGATATATAAGAGTCTATAAGTCTTTAAGATAAGTAAATACATATTCACATTAACGTGCTAGATAAATACTTACGTATAATTTTTATTAATTTTCAAACCTATGATTAAAAAATTTATAGGAGTGGGGGAAGTTTGGAGACATTGAAACTGTTTTTGAAGTTTAATTCCCGCAAACAAGGTAAACATTTAAAAATTATACTTAAAACTCTTATTTTACTTTTAGTCATTGATTACAATTAATTTTAATGAAATTTTAGCACTGTTAATTTCTTACTCCAGACTTAATAAATATTTTCAATCTCTTTTATTTCACAAAGAATTGAAAAATTCTTAATAAAAATGGACTTGGTTCATCGTCCATCTTTATTAGGATTTTTTAAATTCTTGGTTAAAGATATTGCCGTATTGTTATTTGATGTATGGCAACAATTATTCTTCATTACAACTAGATCATTAATATTTCAAAGTGCTAATCGAATCGATAGAAAAATTGTTACGTTAAAACTGAAGAAAAAAAATAACTAATTGGTTTTACAAAATCATTTCCTCAACGTCCCTGACGCAGTTAGGCACACATCCTCTTCCTTTTGACTTCATCGTAAAGGACTTTTTCAAATATGGTACGGACAAATGTATATATGATACCACTATTTATATAAAACTGTTAACATAACATATAAAATCGTATTAATTTGGAATATCCACCTGCCAAATTTCTGCGTGTAAGTGTTAGATTTTTTGTTATTTTAATAAATCTTTTGTACAATCATTTATTCAGGAAACTTAATCATTAATGTAAATAAATTACCAACGAGAAATGTATACATGATATAATATTTATTTAGTAGCATCACATGACACTCCTCGTTTAGACCAGTGATTATAGTGTAATATATATATATATATATATATATATATATATATATATATATATATATATATATATATATATATATGTATGTATGTATATATATCGGTGGTCACTGTACCAGCCAACCCCAGTTATCTATTTTAATAATGTTGAAGCAGTGAACAAATTTTTCTTTTGACAATTATATTTGCAAGAAAAATCCTTACCTTCTGCTTTCATAGACTCATTTATATCGTCCGTTGCAATATTTTTATATTTATTTTTCGTTCGTTAAATGAATATGAACTACATTCATATTCATTTAACTAAGCTATCAGACGAATATGTGGAATAGTTTAATTGACAGACAATTGTATGAAACTGAATGACGTTTTATCACTTCAAAATAACAAATTTCTTCAAAATAAATACGAGTTGAAACGAATTTCCTTCAGCATTTCATGAACTTTGAAACTTTTTAAACAGTTTCTAGACGTAATGAAATTTTAATATATTTTTTTACGTTCCTCTAGTCTTCGATTCTCAAATATAAATAAAGCGCTATTTATTCAATTATAGCAAATTAGCTTGTAACGATAGTTCATCGGAATTAAGAGCTTCCATATAGTCCTCGTTTTATGTTTAGAAAATATTTATACCTGTATGTATATAGATAGACACTTTATAAAGCAAATATAATGAAAAACTTAATAAAAGAAATGTAAATATATTATTAGATTAGTAAATAATGGAACTAACCCATTGTGTGAGAAAAAAAAATATGCTGAACAAGATTTTACGTTTCAGTATGGGTCTATAAATATAAGCATGCGTGTGTGTGTTTGTGTATGTGTGTGTGTTTGTTTGTGTGCGTATGTTTGCGCGTGCGCATGCGTATGCACGAACGCGTGGGCGCGCGCTTATACGTGCGCGTGTGTGTACATATGTGTGTTTTTATTATTTATGGAAAACTTTACGTGATTCTGTACAATTTGGAAAATGTTGCACTATTTTATTAATATTGTCCCTTGCTTAATTAAATAGAAGTAAAATAAGGTAACTTAACTTATTATGTTATGATTTATGTTAACCATTACAATTTTGAGAAATATTTACTAGTTTCCTTTTTAGCATATAATATGTTTTTGTGTTTTATCATAACACTTTTGCAGCTTTGGTAAGTTACTTTGTATCATGGGCATATATAACAATAACAATTGTAGGTAACTTCACTCACTCCCTCCTATTTTCACTAATTTTTTTAAATAGTTTGTGCCCCTTCTGGTAGACTGTATACAGATATAGGACACATTATATATGTTACCCCGCTTATTCCTGCACATAGTAGGATTTCGGCCAGAGAAACGAGAAATGAACAATAGGTTCATGAAAATAATTACACATTATTATAATATTTGTAATATGTTTATAATACAATATATACCTTTGTGACTACACGGAATTAATAATAAATAATTTAAACTTTTATAGTGAATATCAATATAAATAAAGTTTTCGTATATTTCATAATACTAAAATTAAATTATATAAATTCTTATAATACAAGGTAAAATTAAAAGTGTAAAAATAAATATTGAGCCTTTGTAGAATAATTTAGAAGTGTGAAAAATGCCAAATATATAATATATACATTGTTGTACACTTTCTATTTTAACCAATATTTTCATAATGTTTTATATACCCTTTACCTCTTGCCGTTTTTAGACCAGTGATTACAGTGTACTATCTCTAATGTGTCATATCTCTAATAGGGAAAAGATATTACTTGAAATAATATTTAAATCTTATTGGTGTTTTAAAGTTTGGAGTTTAGGCTCTGATACATACAGCATTTTTTATAACAATAATACTATGATGTTTCCTTGAAATATTTTAAAGGAAGCCGGAAGTTATTTGAATGTCTTTCCAAAGCAATTTTTCTTAAAATTATCTTTTTAAGAGGTTATAAAGAAATGTGTTAAATATATAAATAAAATCATTCCAAATAGCGAAAAATTCCGAACATTCCATACTATTTTAAGAAGTCTTTTATAGGAAGGAATTTCCGGTCCATGTTAATAAATTATCTGACATTGTGGGTCAAAATTCCATTTATCACCACCTTCTAAAAATATTAACTGAGGGAAAATAATAACTCTACTTAAAACGTCATTTCTTCTTAGTAATTAATTTTCTTTCACTTCGAATGCAAGATGGAAATAGTTAATAACTATAAAAACATTTTAAAGGTTAACTTATGAATATTATTTACGGTTTATTGAAACAGTAAATTCCTAAAGTTTTGTGTTATATTGTACTTTGTTTGTGTTTTATTGTACTTTCATATTAGTCTTGTAGTTTGTATTTTTCATTAAATTAAATTTAGATAATAAAAATGTTATTAGAAAGTTTGAAACATACAGCCTTAAAATAAAAAAAAATTATTTCCTCTGGATTACGCGTTTTGTACGAACCCTCATCCCATAAACGCACCAACAATGCGACACACTGAATAAACAAGCTAATCATTTCTTTCGATGTTTTCACATATTCCAATTTGAAAAATGTTCTTATTTCCTACTTTTAAGTTTGTCTTTTATCAGTTTTTTTAGGTGCAATGTAGATCAGAAAAGTAAAGCAGAAAAAGTTCAGGCGCACATTTTTAAAAGCTCACGCCGTAGCGCAAGAGACGTGTTGCAAAGATAATTAAACTTCGCAAAGAAAATAAAAGTTGAATAAGCTAAGGAAATCTCTGTTCATCAGATGTTACCAGGTTTTCCTTACATGCGACCTCAGACGGTTATATCGCAAAGTACACCTCTCTTTGTCTGATGTCCAATGAAAATACGTATTTAGGTTTTTATATAATGAAAAGAGTAAAAATTCGGTATCATTAACATCCTTTGCCAAAAAAGTAATTTAATGTATATATTTGTATATATTAGTATGAAAGAGTTGACACTATAATCTGGCTCACCTGTATATTATATGTACTTTATATAGTACATTTATACGTTTTCTTTTGGAAGGTATTTAAATAAAGTATCAAATATTTTAAAAAATATTTATAATTTTTTCACTTTGTTTTTTTCACAGTGTTTTTTTTCTCAAACTGAACGTTAGCCCATGCGAGAATCTTTTGTGTGGAAAATGTCATATTTTTCAATAAATATGCAACACGTATTTATTAATCACTTGCTTATAACAAGTAATATATATATATATATATATATATATATATATATATATATACATATATATATATATATACATATATATATATATATATATATATATATATATATTTATATATATGTATATATATATATACCCTATTTAAATTAAATGGAAGTGATGAAAATATTATATTATATATACTATTATATGTAATAAAAAATATTATAAATTATATTACATAATATTTTTTTTAAATTTATAAATAACTAATTATCCGTTCCGGTTTTCACGGGACAAAAAGACCAAATTATATTGATGGTGATTTCATTATAATTTACAGGTTATTCGTTAACAATATTCTCAACGGCTTATTTATTTACTCTGTGTTCGAACAGCTTACAATAAACAGTTTGTAATTCGACCATTCTCATTCTGGAAATTTTTAGGAGATTTCATTACCTTGTAAAAATTTTGTTAAACATTATTTTGATATCTCATAATGGTTTAGTGCATTTAAGTCAAAAATACTTATAGGATAAATTTTTGACATAAAAGTTATTTTAGGTGTTTCATAATAATTATCAATATATACTGTCGAACTTTTCATAGATTTTTCTATGGTCGTTTATATAGATTTTAAACTCAAAAATGCTCTCGGCATACTTTTACTTCCTTGTCTTAAATAATTATTGCTTATTATATTTATACTCTTAAAACACATCATATTTTAATTTGGTCATTATAAACTATACGATGTAGAAAATTCCATGTCAATCAGATAAGCCGTTTTGGCTGAATTGTAAAAATAAAACATCACATACGTTTTTTTGTAAAACCAATATAATTTTAAAAATAAATAAAGTAATTTAGTCAAAAACAAATGCATATCAAAGTGTCTCATCTACTATGACAATATAGTCGATGGCCACTCTAAGCAAATTTTCTACTTTCGATGTAATTTTAGAAGTTACCTTCAACTCATATTGGAGCCATTATTGCCGGGAGTGTATTAAAGGATAATTTATTTCTTTATATTTTCTTGAATAAATGGCAAAGTGTTAACATATTCGTGTGTAAATTAATAGTCACACAAAAGAACAAAAAAAATTAAAACGGAAACAAAAAACAATTGGTTAATAAGCTGGACTGTGAATTATTCAATCAATTCACACAAAAAACAGACGATTCAAAATTAGAAGTAATGCCTAATTACATAAAGTAAAAATAATACAATACCTTGGAAAGTACTGAGAGGTTTAGTGTGAAATAGAAGGAAGTATGTTAGTAGAAGGTAGGGTTAGGGTAGTTCCTAATTGAGATTTTTTTAATTCAAAAAATGTCAAAGTATATTAAGGAGAAACGCACTGAGGAATAATGTCGCCACAAGAGTGTTGAACACTGATTGTTGAGTTGTACACAGCCATTTCAACACAAGAGTGTTGAAATGGCTGTGTATAATGCTTCAAAATAGTAGTAATCAAATCACTTAAAAAAAGAATAGATTTTTGTTATGTTGAATAGTAAATTCTTATTATGTAAAATAGTAAATAGTGTATGATAGGTAGTACTTTCCATGAACTTAAATTCATTTATCTGGAAGCTGATAATTTTAAAAGGCAAGAAATGCACTTTAAACAAATAAAGGTTTTAAAAAAATAGGAGCTCAACAAACTTAAAGCAGGTGATGATATAAATATTAAAATATTTAGATTAATAAATTTTCACGATTAATTATTAAAATAAGACAGCGCTATGTGTAAAAGAGTCCACTTGCTGTAAAGTGTAAAATAGGCTTTATTCTAAAAATATTATTGTAAATTATTAATAATGCCGTTGATTGATGAGTATCAATCAATAGCATTATTAACAATTTACATATTAATAATTTTTTTTTATAAAATATTAATTCACGCGTTCGAAGGAATATCAAATGGAAATTTTGTATTATGTTTAATTTAGTTTCTTTGAAAACCGAGAAAATGTCATCTGATAATGCCTTTTCCAAGAATTTGTCAAATAATGAAGCTATGCTATTTTTAATTTCAATAAACCGTAATAAAAATTGTTATTATATATCTCAAGAAAATTTACTATCTGTATGATTTTGCAAGCGCGAGCATTTAATAGTGAACAAAAATTATATTCTTTTATAACCGGCATTTGAAATTTGGAAGATAATATTTAATTATTAATTAATAATTATATAAAAAAATATTAGAAGCTTTTAGTTTCAAATAACAGTTAACTTTGCTATTTTGTATTGTTTTTAGTTGTTTCTATCGCTTTTACATCGAATCCAATAAAACAAGTTTATCAAACGGCATATTCACAGACCACACAAAATAAAATTTTGCATTAGGTCACACATTCGGTCAACTCCTTATGCAAAAATAAAGTCTAAATTTGAAGTCTAGTTTTCAAAATTATTAGGAAATTTACTCTCTATGTTTTAATATCCAGGCTCCTTATTCCTAATTATGTTCTTTCCATTATTTCTTACATAGGTCTACAAATAATTAAAAACACTCTTTTCTTTATTTTACAATTTAATTGTCAATTAATAATTTTTGAAGTGTAATTGAAAAAATAAATAAATATTAAGTACAAGAAAATTTATTAGATAATAATTATCAAAAGTTTAGTAGCAAAAACAATTATAAATATTGTATAATTAAATTATATATTATAGCAATCATAATATTCTTGATAATACTATTTTGTTTATTGAAAAATGTATAATATTTTACCATCTTAAAAACGATGATAAAACGAAATGAAATACAACAGGATATTTATGATTCTCACTTGAACATGGATATTTCCAAACATCGTTTTAAAATAAACTACTTCTCCAGTTTTGATGGAATATAATTTGATGAATGAGAATACATATTTTTTTTTCCGAATATTTCGCCGTAGTTGCGTAAAAAATAAAACCATATTATTTTTTACACAAACAGACTTAACATATATTATAATTTCACATCACTACAGTTTCTTACATTACTGTGGGCAGCATACCATAGTAATAAATTGCTGCCCACATGAAAAGAAACCATGAATTCCTTTCTACTAAATGGTGAAATAAAATAATAATTAGGGTAAACGTCTATTGAAATCTATGAGCAACGTGATGTTTAAAAGAGAGCGGAAGTTTCAACATGGCTTGTATTAATGGAAAAAGTGATCTCAATTTCTTTATTAACGAAATTAAATACATTCTCGAGTTAAATTCCCCTTATAATAAAAACATCTCAAACCAAACCTTTCCGCTATACCTCCGTAACGAAATTACAAAACTTCTTTGTAGGTAACTGTACACCGTTTAATGCTCGGCGGAAGAGCTCAGTTCCACTCAACGACCCTTTCAATTAAGTAACATCCTCTCTCGACATTCGATATAATTAAAGCCTATCAAGTTACTGCACCTTTTAACGTTTAGTAATTGGTTTTATTGTTTTCGTCTAGACCAATTTTTGTATTCACTCATTAATTTTTTTTCATAATTATAATAATATAATTTTTGTTGTCCACCTCTGAACGAATTAATATACATTCCATGGTTGTAACAATAACCGATGGAAAATATTGCTTTTGTAACAATAACTCCAACGTATGTGAGAATATATCGCTAATGGCTAATAAATAAATAAATGATTTATCCAACCACGGACAGTGATCCACTGAAAAAAATTATCAGTATAAATGATAAATATATTTATAATAATTAATATTTATATAACAATATATATATATATAGATATATATATAATTAATATATAAGGAAATCACTCGGATAGATGGTTACTACGTTTTCTGTCTAGCTACCTAATAGAGACATTAAAATGTTTCTATTTTCAAAATTCCTATTCTCAAAGTTTTACTTTCAAAATTTTAATAAATATTTTTTCTTCCCAGATTATTTACTTTTAGTGCCATTAATTTGAACCACATTTAATATTTATAAGTCTAAAATTATTATAAATCGAAATAAAAATTTTTATACGATAATGCAAAAAGTAGCATCATTAATAATTTACGTCTGAAGTTTGTCCTTCCGGAAGTCATTTAATTGGTAATAACTTTAAACCTTAATTGAACAACTATTCCAAAGCTAAATCGAAACGGTGGACCACCATCTAGTTTCTAGTGGTCTCGGAAAATTCTAATGGAACCAGCGTAATCCCCCGGCTTAAACCTAATTTAATTATTATAATATTAACTATAATTGAATGTGAAAATATTTTCCTACATTTCAGAATAGCTTCAGAATATAAGGTCAAGAGGGATATATTATTAACATATTCAAAAAATATTCATTCTTTGCGAAGCTGATATGATAAAATAAAAAAGTGGACATGTTTAGTAATCGTAAATAATCACTGGATAGTTTTAATAATATAATTGTAAACATTCAAGGTTATAAAAACTTAAAGTAACCTTCTCTTTATTTTCTGAGATACCGCTCAAAAATATTTTTAAGCGGTATCTCAGAAAATAAATAATTTTTTTCTAGTTATTTCCTAGAACAATCACAAGAACAAAATTATTAGAATATATGAATCCATGATTTGTTAACATACTAGTTGATCTGAGGTTTTTTGTAAATAAATGACCTATGGGATTCTTCTTGTTCTGCATATCGAAAATGTTTTCTTCTTGTTTCTGCATTAAAATCCTAATTTTTATTCTTTTTTTTCTTTTTATAGTTCTGTACGTTGAAGTAAAAATGGAACCTTAAAAATTTAAAGGGGCGACCCCTTTTGATTTTTATGGTTCCATTTTTAATTTTCACGGCACTTTCAGGGTAAAAATAAAAAAGTATTGAGTTGAAATTTGGTTTTATAATATATTATATTAGCCTATATATTTTGCCATTAACTATTTAACAAAAATTTTTTTAGTTTTTAGGAAAATATTTTTTTTTTAATATTGGTAATGATGGCATACTTTTTCTTCGAACATTATGTACCCTCTGCATCAATATACTCTTCCTTGTTCGCTTTGAGTAAATTCACTAAATAATTAAAACAGTAAACCGCGCAAAGGAATGAGTATATCATAATACTCGAAAGTTGTAATTATATTCTCTTCATGTAACTTTAACTTTAAGTTTTTATCAAATTTTGGAAATAAATAGCTCTTAATTCATTTAATTTCATTAATATATGTGCCATTAATCCTATTAATTCATATCATCCAGTGTCACCTACTCGTATATTAACCTTAACATTTTTCAATAAATTGTTTTATAATCGAAAAAAATCATACTGTACGGGCCGTATAATTATTAACTCTAATATTTTCTGAAATACATGAAAAATTAAGGAAGGTTAAAATATTTCATTCACAATACCAAAGTATTGTATAATATAGATTTTAAGTGCATATCCTAATGTAAGTCAATATTTCGCTGGATGTTATAACCACATTTTGTGTGGCATATGGATAACCACATTTATTGCAACATTTGACTGTTTACATTAAAATATCACTAAACAGCTCGATCGGTTTCAGTTAGTAATAGAGGGTGTATCGAAAGTGAACAAAACCGGACCAATATGGGTCAGATACGTAGTGACAAAGGGTTTCATTGCCATTTGTAGATACATAATCGATTTGTACATTACAGTAAAGCGAGGCACATAACACGTAAATTGACCGAGTTAGTCATGAGAAACTTATTTTCGTACTGGTCTACTACGAAATTTATGTTGAGCATATGACTTGCTAGCCTATGTCTCTCATTTGTTAAAGAAAATTGAATAAAATAAATTAATTGACATTCAAGTATCAAAAACAGATAAGCATTGAAGTACTTTCTGAATGAGGCTGTACTGATTTTATTCATATACTTTGGTGAAAAGGATAGACATTCGTTATTAAAAAGTTAGAAGTGGAGGAGCACATACATTAAAAATAATTACAGTTTCATATCTTGCGAATGAGGCACGAAATCAGAAAATATTACCAGACATTTTTTGAGTGCATTGAATAATGTCTTTTTAATGATATTCCACTCGATGGAATCCGTGAAAAAAAAATTGTTATAACGAATTTTGATGTACGAGGAGTTAAGTGGAAAAAAATATTTTTCTTGTATTCATATTTTAATGTGACCCAAGTATGTTTTCCTGTTAAATTTCATCATAATCAATCTTAACCTGAGAGATTCTCGATGCTATGTTATAAGGATGGTCAAACAGACATGAAAAAACTAGAAGAGTTTCGTTTTTTCCCTTTGTCTATGTAACCTGAAAAAGATTTAAATGTGCTTGGCCATGCTTGCCCATGTTAGCAATCAATGTTAACATAGAAAGAATCGGTAATAAAATACTAATTTTATTGAAAAAATTTTTTTCTAAAATGAAACATATACACATGTGGATTACATATGTTTTTTCATGAAAACTAAGGCTTTCTTACTGTTACAATATTGAAGAAAAAATTACAAGAAACCTTTAAGTTCTAAACTCATACTCTAATTCATATAAATTCTATTGAGGCCTTCCGAGAAACTCGGGAAATGAAATGAAATACTTATCAAATTGTGGTAAGCGATTTGTTTTGCATATTGTCTCGAGCGTAATAATGGCAAGGTCTGCCGAGAATTTATAAAAAATATCCTTTTATGGCTATGGGTGATAACAAAGGATGATTCCGTAAGTAAAATTGCACATTAGTTAGCTTTAAAAACAAATTCAAGTAACCATTTCCCTTTGCTGGGAAAAAAATATCATTATTATATTTTTGTAATTGCCCTCACATATTATTTTTGATGCTAGTAGTAAGGTCTTTCCAAGAAATTTATCATCACACTCCCTATTTAAAATATTTGAATCCATCATCTAAACTAAAAGGAAAAAAAAATTAATGTCCAAATGAATTTAATTTTTTTTCCGAAATCGTCTAACCAAGTCTCAAAATAATTATTCAATTCTATTTCATATGTCAATTCTACACCGCTGATAGCTTCAATATGAACAAATTGTGTTTTAAACATATTTTAACAGTATATACGTGCTTTGAAAGAAAAATTTATTGCTTCTGGAAAATTAATGTTCCAATTGCGTATTCCTGATGCAAAACAATTTGTATTTTTTAGTATAGAGAGGGACAATTTAAAGCCAAACAAGACCGTTTACTCTAAAGTAAAATAATATAAGTAACTTGAAACCTTGGAATTGCACTTATTTTGGTATATGTGTATGTATTTGGGGCAGAGGGGAATAAAATATTTAAAATATATTGTCCTTAAACGTCTATCAGACAAAAATAATTTTAATTATTATTAATTCATTTATAACAGCAATTTAATCATATATTTAAAGCCAAATCTTTTAATTACAGCTGTATTAATAAAAGAAATATCGCCTAAGTGAAAGTGTTGACGAAAGTAATTAATCTATAGGGCTTTATGATCCTTAATCAAAACTTATAAATTAATTTTGAAGTGCTGGAGAAAGGTATTGTTTATTATTTGAAATAACTGCGCTATTGATTAACTAGTCCTAATGTTCTTACATAGTATGAATGAATGTTATAACGACATAAAAATTAATTGTCCATATTTTTATACACAACATACATGTGCAAATTTTATAACGTTTATCTGTTTATTTCCAACCTCACATTCTTTCTTAACCCATGAAGAGATGCACAAGATTGAAGTGTTTCGTAAGTTATTGCCTTACCTTTCCTCCTCATTACGAATCCTAAAATGTTATTGTGTAGATGATATACATGCACTTAGTACGTTAACTAGTTCATAGATTCTTTAAAATGTTCTTCACTCAATTAGAAGGTAAAAATTATAGGAGAAACGCATGCTATGCACGTTGGGTGTACTGATGTTTTACTGACTGGTCTGAATATTAAATATTGGGTAATTTAGAAATGACGTAAGAAGAATTTTGAAAGAATCCAATATATGTCAGAATGACTTATATTGTTAAAACAATATTTATACTATATTATTATACCACATATATAATTTATACCTTTTATTGGAAGTGACTGAAACGTACCACAAAAATAACCACTAACCTGGAAAGAGATTTATATTATAAAGTATAATTTCTTTCAAGGTTAACAATTTGCAATACTAAGTTGTCTTTACAAAAACCTCTCGCATTTATGTGAAAACGGTGATATTTGTCGATTCACTTAAAAGCCTTGATAAATCAAAATATTACATAATGCGTACCGCAAATACAATTTTATTGTCTGTCAGTCGGTAACAAAATAAAGAACAATTAAAAAATTAAAACTGCAAAAATCTTATACTGATGAAATATATCTTATTGATAAATATCTCTTGTGACATAGTTACAAGGGATGTAACAAAATGATATGCAAGGACGATGATGGCAGGATTTTGGATGGCATCTGCGAGACTTAAATAGCAAGGGTTAACTGTATATAAGATCCAGCAGACAAGAATGATAGTTAACCCAAAGTCAATTGTAATTAATGGTTATTATCGGTTATTTGGCAAGTTTATAAAGTGCGTGAAGAAGAAATGAAATTATATTATATTTTTGCTATAAACTGGTAAGTATCGATAAATTCATACGCAATAAAGACGAAATTAGGTTTGTTTTTCCCTAGATATGAATGAAAATATATTTAAAGATTTGAGATCGGATTTTTATTTTTACTTTTATATATATATATATATATATAAACTTGAAATAAAATGAAAACTTTGCAGGAAGATTCTGACTTTTCTAAGCAGACCGGCAAGAATCCGTTTCCAATCATGCGGATGTGACCAAGAGAGTTTTAGATGGTTTTTAAACTTACCACTCAAATAAATATCTTTCTAACCTTTTGAACTTCACGTCCATTATTTGTATACTACGTTGATTTAACAGATATTACATTTGATTTTTATGTAAAACTCAACGTTTCAAACTCGTTTCCACTTTCGTTGAAAGTTCAGACAGAATGTAAAGCATTATTTTATTTGTTTGAATTGACTTTGACACTTACGTCGTGTAAAGTAAAGTGAAATTCATCGCTGCGACGTGACATGCTGTGAAATGTAAAATAAGCAGTACGCTAAAGAAACATTTCATAAATCTGACAGTTTTTTTCTATGTAGTTTTGACACTTTAACCGAAGTTAAAGTGTCAAAACTTGGAAGAATAGCTAGTAAAGTTAAAGATGACAAGCTGTATCATTTCTAAGAATCATATTTTGAAACGCGGCATAAAATAACTTATGTTTTAATTTTTAAAATTTTATACTGTTGTATTTTTACCCATAATATTACCTTGATAATCGACTAAAGGATGGATAAATCGACCAAAGTATGGATATATAAGAGTCTATAAGTCTTTAAGATAAGTAAATACATATTCACATTAACGTGCTAGATAAATACTTACGTATAATTTTTATTAATTTTCAAACCTATGATTAAAAAATTTATAGGAGTGGGGGAAGTTTGGAGACATTGAAACTGTTTTTGAAGTTTAATTCCCGCAAACAAGGTAAACATTTAAAAATTATACTTAAAACTCTTATTTTACTTTTAGTCATTGATTACAATTAATTTTAATGAAATTTTAGCACTGTTAATTTCTTACTCCAGACTTAATAAATATTTTCAATCTCTTTTATTTCACAAAGAATTGAAAAATTCCTAATAAAAATGGACTTGGTTCATCGTCCATCTTTATTAGGATTTTTTAAATTCTTGGTTAAAGATATTGCCGTATTGTTATTTGATGTATGGCAACAATTATTCTTCATTACAACTAGATCATTAATATTTCAAAGTGCTAATCGAATCGATAGAAAAATTGTTACGTTAAAACTGAAGAAAAAAAATAACTAATTGGTTTTACAAAATCATTTCCTCAACGTCCCTGACGCAGTTAGGCACACATCCTCTTCCTTTTGACTTCATCGTAAAGGACTTTTTCAAATATGGTACGGACAAATGTATATATGATACCACTATTTATATAAAACTGTTAACATAACATATAAAATCGTATTAATTTGGAATATCCACCTGCCAAATTTCTGCGTGTAAGTGTTAGATTTTTTGTTATTTTAATAAATCTTTTGTACAATCATTTATTCAGGAAACTTAATCATTAATGTAAATAAATTACCAACGAGAAATGTATACATGATATAATATTTATTTAGTAGCATCACATGACACTCCTCGTTTAGACCAGTGATTATAGTGTAATATATATATATATATATATATATATATATATATATATATATATATATATATATATGTATGTATGTATATATATCGGTGGTCACTGTACCAGCCAACCCCAGTTATCTATTTTAATAATGTTGAAGCAGTGAACAAATTTTTCTTTTGACAATTATATTTGCAAGAAAAATCCTTACCTTCTGCTTTCATAGACTCATTTATATCGTCCGTTGCAATATTTTTATATTTATTTTTCGTTCGTTAAATGAATATGAACTACATTCATATTCATTTAACTAAGCTATCAGACGAATATGTGGAATAGTTTAATTGCCAGACAATTGTATGAAACTGAATGACGTTTTATCACTTCAAAATGACAAATTTCTTCAAAATAAATACTAGTTAAAACGAATTTCCTTCTGCATTTCATGAACTTTGAAACTTTTTAAACAGTTTCTAGACGGAATGAAATTTTAATATATTTTTTTACGTTCCTCTAGTCTTCGATTCTAAAATATAAATAAAGCGCTATTTATTCAATTATAGCAAATTAGCTTGTAACGATAGTTCATCGGAATTAAGAGCTTCCATATAGTCCTTGTTTTATGTTTAGAAAATATTTATACCTGTATGTACACAGATAGACACTTTATAAAGCAAATATAATGAAAAACTTAATAAAAGAAATGTAAATATATTATTAGATTAGTAAATAATGAACTAACACATTGTGTGAGAAAAAAAAATATGCTGGACAAGATTTTACGTTTCAGTATGGGTCTATAAATATAAGCATACGTGTGTGTGTGTGTGTGTGTGTGTTTGTGTGCGTATGTGTGCGCGTGCGCATGCGTATGCGCGAACGCGTGGGCGTGCGCTTGTACGCGCGCATGTGTGTACATATGTGTGTTTTTATTATTTATAGAAAACTTTATGTGATTCTGTACAATTTTGAAAATGTTGCACTATTTTATTAATATTGTCCCATGCTTAATTAAATAGAAGTAAAATAAGGTAACTTAACTTATCAAGTTATGATTTATGTTAACCAGTACAATTTTGAGAAATATTTACTAGTTTCCTTTTTAGCATATAATATGTTTTTGTGTTTTATCATAACACTTTTGCAGCTTTGGTAAGTTACTTTGTATCATGGGCATATATAACAATAACAATTGTAGGTAACTTCACTCACTCCCTCCTATTTTCACTCATTTTTTTAAATAGTTTGTGCCTATTCTGATAAACTGTATACAGATATAGGACACATTACATATGTTACCCCGCTTATTCCTGCACATAGTAGGCATTCGGCTAGAGAAACGAGAAATGAACAATAGGTTCGTGAAAATAATTACACATTATTATAATATTTATAATATGTTTATAATACAATATATACCTTTGTGACTACACGGAATTAATAATAAATAATTTAAACTTTTATAGTGAATATCAATATAAATAAAGTTTTCGTATATTTCATAATACTAAGATTAAATTATATAAATTCTTATAATACAAGGTAAAATTAAAAGTGTAAAAATAAATATTGAGCTTTTGTAGAATAATTTAGAAGTGTGAAAAATGCCAAATATATAATATATACATTGTTGTACACTTTCTATTTTAACCAATATTTTCATAATGTTTTATATACCCTTTACCTCTTGCCGTTTTTAGACCAGTGATTACAGTGTACTATCTCTAATGTGTCATATCTCTAATACGGATAAGATATTACTTGAAATAATATTTAAATCTTATTGGTGTTTTAAAGTTTGGAGTTTAGGCTCTGATACATACAGCATTTTTTATAACAATAATACTATGATATTTCCTTGAAATATTTTAAAGGAAGCCGGAGTTATTTGAATGTCTTTCCAAAGCAATTTTTCTTAAAATTATCTTTTTAAGAGGTTATAAAGAAATGTGTTAAATATATAAATAAAATCATTCCAAATAGCGAAAAACTCCGAAAATTCCATACTATTTTAAGAAGTCTTTTATAGGAAGGAATTTCCGGTCCATGTTAATAAATTATCTGACATTGTGTGTCAAAATTCCTTTTATCACCACCTTCTAAAAATATTACCTGAGGGAAAATAATAACTCTACTTAAAACGTCATTTCCTCTTAGTAATTAATTTTCTTTCACTTCGAATGCAGGATAGAAACTATACTTCACTTTTGTAACTATAAAAACGTTTTAAAGGTTAACTTATGAATATTATTTACGGTTTATTGGAACAGTAAATTCCTAAAGTTTTGTGTCATATTGTACTTTGTTTGTGTTTTATTGTACTTTCATATTAGTCTTGTAGTTTGTATGTTTCATTAATTTAAATTTACATAATAAACATTTTGTTAGAAACTTTGAAACATACAGCCTTAAAACAAAAAAAAATTATTTCCTGTGGATTACGCGTTTTGTACGAACCCTCATCCCATAAACGCACCAACAATGCGACACATTGAATAAACAAGCTAATCATTTCTTTCGATGTTTTCACATATTCCAATTTGAAAAATGTTCTTATTTCCGACTTTTAAATTTGTGACTCAGTCGTCTTTTATCAGTTTTTTTAGGTGCAATGTAGATACAAAGTAAAGCAGAAAAAGTTCAGGCGCGCATTTTTAAAACCTCGCGCCGTAGCGCAAGAGACGTGTTGCAAAGATAATTAAACTTCGCAAAGAAAATAAAAGTTGAATAAGCTAAGGAATCTCTGTTCATCAGATGCTACCAGGTTTTCCTTACATGCGACCTCAGACGGTTATATGGCAAAGTACACCTCTCTTTGTCTGATTTCCAATAAAAATACGTATTTAGGTTTTTATATAATGAAAAGAGTAAAAATTCGGTATCACTAACATCCTTTGCCAAAAAAGTAATTTAATGTATATATTAGTATGAAAGAGTTGACACTCTAATCTGGCTCACCTGTATATTATATGTACTTTATATAGTACATGTATGCGTTTTCTTTTGGAAGGTATTTAAATAAAGTATCAAATATTTTAAAAAATATTTATTATTTTTTCACTGTGTTTTTTTCAGTGTTTTTTTTCTCAAACTGAACGTTAGCCCGTTACGCGAGAATCTTTTGTGTGGAAAATGTCATATTTTTCAATAAATATGCAACACGTATTTATTAATCACTTGCTTATAACAATTAATATATATATATATATATATATATATATATATATATATATATATATATATATATATATACTATTTAAATTAAATGGAAGTGATGAAAGTATTATATTATATATATTATTATATATAATAAAAAATATTATATAATATTTTTTTTAAAATTTATAAATAACTAATTATCCGTTCCGGTTTTCACGGGACAAAAAGACCAAATTATATTGATGGTGATTTGATTATAATTTACAGGTTATTCGTTAACAATATTCTCAACGGCTTATTTATTTACTCTGTGTTCGAACAGCTTACAATAAACAGTTTGTAATTCGACCATTCACGTTCTGGAAATTTTTAGGAGATTTCATTACCTTGTAAAATTTTTGTTAAACATTATTTTGATATCTCATAATGGTTTAGTGCATTTAAGTCAAAAATACTTACAGGATAAATTTTTGACATAAAAGTTATTTTAGGTGTTCCATAATAATTATCAATATACACTGTCGAATTTTCATAGATTTTTCTATGTTCGTCTATATAGGTCTTAAACTCAAAAATGCACTCGGCATACTTTTACTTCCTTGTCTTAAATAATTATTGCTTATTATATCTATACTCTTAAAACACATCATATTTTAATTTGGTCATTATAAACTATACGATGTAGAAAATTCCACGTCAATCAGGTAAGCCGTTTTGTCTGAATTGCAAAAATAAAACATCACATACGTTTTTTTGTAAAACCAATATAATTTTAAAAATAAATAAAGTAATTTAGTCAAAAACAAATGCATATAAAAATGTCTCATCTACTATGACAATATAGTCGATGGCCACTCTAAGCAAATTTTCTACTTTTTATGTAATTTTAGAAGTTACCTTCAACTCATATTGGAGCCATTATCGCCGTGGGTGTATTAAAGGATAATTTATTTCTTTATATTTTCTTGAATAATTGGCAAAGTGTTAACATATTCGTGTATAAAATACTAGTCACACAAAATAACAAAAAAAAATTAAAACGGAAACAAAAAACAATTGGTTAAGAAGCTGGACTGTGAATTACTCAATGAATTCACACAAAAAAGAGAGACGATTCAAAGTTCAAAGTAATGCCTAATTACATAAAGTAAAAATAATACAATACCTTGGAAAGTACTGGGAGGTTTAGTGTGAAATAGAAGGAAGTATGTTAGTAGAAGGTAGGGTTAGGGTAGTTCCTAATTGAGATTTTTTAAATTCAAAAAATGTCAAAGTATTTTAAGGAGAAACGCACTGAGGAATAATGTCGCCACAAGAGTGTTGAACACTGATTGTTGAGTTATACACAGCCATTGTTGAGTTATACACAGCTATTTCAACACAAGAGTGTCGAAATGGCTGTGTATAATGCTTCAAAATAGTAGTAATCAAATCACTTGAAAAAAGAATAGATTTTTGTTATATTGAATAGTAAATTCTTATTGTGTAAAATAGTAAATAGTGTATGATAGGTAGTACTTTCCATGAACTTAATTTCATTTATCTGGAAGCTGATAATTTTAAAAGGCAAGAAATGTACTTTAAACAAATAAAGGTTTTAAAAAAATATGAGCTCACCAAACTTAAAGCAGGTGATGATATAAATATTAAAATATTTAGATTAATCAATTTTCACGATTAATTATTAAAATAAAATAGCGCTATGTGTAAAAGAGTCCACTTGCTGTAAAGTGTAAAATAGGCTTTATTCTAAAAATATTATTGTAAATTATTATTAATGCCGTTGATTGATGAGTATCAATCAATAGCATTATTAACAATTTACATATTAATAATTTTTTTTTATAAAATATTAATTCACGCATTCGAAGGAATATCAAATGGAAATTTTGTATTATGTTTAATTTGGTTTCTTTGAAAACCGAGAAAATGTCATCTGATAATGCCTTTTCCAAGAATTTGTCAAATAATGAAGCTATGCTATTTTTAATTTCAATATAATGTAATAAAAATTGTTATTATATATCTCAAGAAAATTTACTATCTGTATGATTTTGCAAGCGCGAGCATTAAATGGTGAACAAAAATTATACTCTTTTATAACTGGCTATCGAAATTTTGTTCAGTATTAGATATTGAATGGTGGTATTTGAAATTTGGAAGATATTATTTAATTATTAATTAATAATTATATAAAAAAATATTAGAAACTTTTAGTTTTAAATAACAGTTAACTTTGCTATTTTGTATTGTTCTTAGTTGTTTTTATCGCTCTTACATCGAATCTAATAAAACAAGTTTATCAAACGGCATATTCACAGACCACACAAAATAAAATTTTGCAATAGGTCACACATTCAGTCAACGCCTTATGTAAAAATAAGGTATAAATTTTAAATCTAGTTTTCAAAATTATTAGGAAATTTACTCTCCATGTTTTAAAATCCAGGCTCTCTATTTCTAATTATGTTCTTTCCATTAATTTATTTCTTACATAGGATACTTAAACAGATGATTAAAAACACTTTTTTCTTTATTTTATAATTTAGTTGTCAATTAATCATTTTGGAAGCGTAATTAAAAAAAAGAAATATTAAGTATAAGAAAATTTAGTAGATAATAATTATCAAAAGTTAGTAGCAAAAAAAATTAGGTATATTGTATAATAAAATTATATATTATAGCAATCATAATATTCTTGAAGACACAATTTTATTTTAATTTGAATATGTATAATATTTTACCATCTTAAAAACGATGATAAAAAATTAAATACAACAGGATATTTATGATTCTCATATGAGCATGGACATTTCCTAACATCGTCTTAAAATGAACTACTTCTCCACCTCTAGTGGAATATAACTTGATGAATGAGAATACATTTTTTTTTATTTTCCTAATATTTCGCAGTAGTTGTGTAAAAATGAAACCATATTATTTGTTACACAAACAGACTTAACATATATTATGATTTCATATCACTATAGTTTCTTACATTACGGTGGACAGCATACCATAGTAATAAATTGCTGCCCACATGAAAAGAAACCATGAATTGGGTATTTGACTAATTTTTTTTTATTTCATTAATCATAATTTCAAGTTGAGGAAGGGTGAAACAATTTTTTATTAATCTTAAAAATTGATCGAGTTATAAAACTTTAAATTTAACCTTTAAATCAGGACGGCAATACTGTGTGGTGAGGTTATTTTTAATATTTCACATTATATTCTACAAGAGGAAAAGAGACAAGGATATACCCAACTCTATCCGTATCTTTAAATTTAGAATCCTATAACTGGCTTATTTTTCAATCAATTTTTGAATTTTTTTCAAGACTGGTTTTTAATTAACTTATATTTCACAATATTGTATGAAAAATATCAATTTTTAATTTAATTTAAATGTCGATGGAAATCTATTAGCAACGTGATGTTTAAAAAAGAGCAGAAGTTTCAATGTGGCTTGTATTAATAGTACTAAAAGTGTTCTGAATTTCTTTATTAACGAAATTAAATACATTCTCGAGTTAAATTCCCCTTATAATAAAAACCTTTCAAACCAACCCTTTCCGCAATACCTCCGTAACGAAATTACAAAACTTCTTTTTAGGTAACTGTACACCGTTTAAAGCTCGGCGGAAGGGCTCAGTCCCACTCGACGACCGTTTCAATTAAATAATATCCGCTCTCGACATTCGATATAATTAAAGCCTATCAAGTTACTGCGCCTTTTAATGTTTAGCAATTGGTTTCATTGTTATCGTCTAGACCAATTTTCGTATTCACTGATTAATTTTTTTTTTCATAATTATAATAATATAAATTTTGCAGTCCACCTCTGAACGAATTAATATACATTCCATGGTTGTGAACAACTAATGGAAAAGATTGCTCTTGTAACAATTACTCCAACGTATGTGAGAATATATCACTAATGGCTAATAAATAAATAAATTATTCACTCAACCACAGCCCATTGAAAAAAATTACCTGTATAAATAATAAATAAATATATATATATGTATATACATATATATATATATATATATATATACATATATATATATATATATATATATATATATATATATATATATATATGTATATATATATATACATACATATAATTAATATATAAGGAAATCACTCGAATAAATGGTTACGGCGTTTTCTGTCTAGCTACCTAATAGAGACATTAAAATGTTTCTATTTTCAAAATTTTAATAAATATTTTTTTTTTCCCAAATTATTTTCTTTTGGCGCCATTCATATGAACCACATTTAATAATTATAAATCTAAAATAATTATAAATCGAGATAAAAAATGTTTATACGACGATGTAAAAAGTAGCATTATTAATAATTTACGTCTGAAGTTTGTCCTTCCGGAAGTCATTTAATTGGTAATAACTTTAAATCTTAATTTTACAACTATTCCAAAGCTAAATCGAAACTGTGGACCACCATCTAGTTTCGTAGTCGCGTAGTCCCCCCGGTTTAAACCTAATTTAATTATTATAATATTAACTGTAATTAAATGTGTAAATATTTTCTTACATTTCAAGATAACTTTAGAAGAATATAACGTCAAGAGGGATATATTATTACCATATTCAAAAAATATTCAGGCTTTGGGAAGCTGATATGACAAAATAAAAAAGTGGACATATTTAGTAATCGTAAATAATCACTTAATAGTTTTATTAATATAATTGTAAACATTCAAGGTTATAAAAACTTAAAGTAACCTTCTTACAAAAATATTTTTAAGCGGTATCTCAGAAAATCTATAATTTTTTTCTAGTTATTTCCTGGAACAATCACAAGAACAAAATTATTAGAATATACGAATACATGATTTGTTTAACATACTAGTTGGTCTGAGGTTTTTGTAAATAAATGACCTATGGGATTCTTCTTGTTCTGATCTTTTTCAGGGTCATTTGACACAGATCTATATCTTATAATCATTCATCTTAATTTGTTCTCAATTCTACCTTGCTCACTTTCTTAAACCAAGCCAGCTTATCGAAAATATTTTATTTTTGTATCTGCATTAAAATCCTAATTTTTCTTCATTTTTTTTCTTTTTATAGTTCCGTACATCAAAACGAAAATGGAACGCAAAAAATTTAAAGGGGGGACCACTTTTGATTTTTAGGGTTCCATTATTAATTACTTTCAAAACCTACCATTTCACAGAAACCATTTGAAGTATTGAGTTGAAATTTGGTTTTATAATATATTATATTAGCCCATATATTTTACTATTAACTATTTTACAAATATTTTGCAGTTTTTAGGAAAAATTTTTTTTTAATATTGGTAATAATGGCATACTTTTTCTTCGAACATTATATGCCCTCTGCACCAACATACCCTTCCTTCTCTACTTTGAGTAAATTCACTAAATAATTAAAACATTAAACCGCGTAAAGGAATGAGTATATCGTAATACTAAAAAGTTATAAATATATTCTCTTCGTGTAACTTTGCTTTAAATTTTTATCAAATTGGGGAAATAAATGGCTATTAATTAATTTAATTTCCTTAATATATGTGCCATAAATCATATTAATCCATATCACTCTGTGTCACCTACTCGTATCTTAATCTTGACATTTTCAATAAATGGTTTTGTAATCGAAAAAATTCATATGATATGGGCCATATAATTATTAAATCTAATATTTTCTGAGACACATGAAAAATTAAGAAAGGTTAAAATAATTCATTCACAATACCAAGGTATTGCATAATATAGATTTTAATTGCATATCCTAATGTAAGTCAATATTTCTGGATGTGATAACCATATTATCTCTGGCATGTGGATAACCACACTTATTACAAAACAAACCAACAATATTGACTATGAACATTAAAATATCACTAAACAGCTCGATTAGTTTAAGTTAGTAATAGAGGCTGTATCAAAAGGAAACAAAACTGGACCATAATGGGTCAGATATGTAGTAACAAAGGGTATCATTGCCATATGTAGATACTTAAGCGATTTGTACATTACAGTAAAGCGAGGCACAGAACACGAAAATTGACCGAGTTACTCATGAGAAACTACAAATTTACGTTGAGCCTATGACTTGCTAGCCTATATCTCTCATTTGTTAAAGAAAATTTAATAAAATAAATTAATTAATATTCAAGTATTAAAAACTGATAAGCATTGAAATACTTTCTGAATGTGGCTGTACTGATTTTATTCACATACGTTGGTGAAAAGGTAAGACATTCGTTTTTAAAATGATAGAAGTGGAGGAGCACATAGAGCAAAAAAATTTACAGTTTCATATCTTGCGATTGAGGCACGAAATCAAAAAATATTACCAGACATTTTTGATTCCATTGAATAATGTCTTTTAAATGATACTTCCACTCGATGTAATCCGTGGGAAATAATTGTTACAACAAATTTTGATATACGAGGAGTTAAGTGGAAAAAATATTTTTATTTTATCCATATTTTCCTGAAACCCAGTATGTTTTCCTGTTAAATTTTATCACAATCGATCTTAACCTGAGAGATTTTTGATGCTGTGTTATAATAATGGTCAAACAGACATGAAAAAACTAGAAGAGTTACGTTTTTTTCCTTTGTCTATGTAACCTGAAAACATTTAAATGTGTACCTATTTGCCCATGTAAGGAATAAATGTTAACATGGAATGAATTGGTAATAAAATATTAATTTTACTGAAATTGTTTTTTTCTAAAATTACATATACAAATGTAATCCTTCTTTCATAAAAACTAAGGCTTTCTCACTGTTACAATATTGAAGAAAAAATTAGAAGAAACCTTTATGTTCTAAACTTATGCTCTAATTCATGTAAATTTGATTGAGGCCTTCCGAGAAACTCTCGAAATAAAATGAAACTTATCAAATTGTCGTAAGCGATTTGTTTTGCATATTGTCTCGAGTGTAATAATGGCAAAGTCTATCGAGAATTTAAAAAAAATATCCTTTTATGCCTATGGGAGAAAATAAAAAAGGATGATTTATGTCAGTCAAATTACCCTATAAGTAAATTAGTAAATTAACTATTTCACTTCGCAGGGAAAATAGGGTCATTATTATATTTGTGTAATTTCCCTCACATGTCATTTTTGACGTTAGTAATAAGGTCTTTCCAATAAATTCATTATCACACTCCCTATTTAAAATATTAGATTCAATCATCTAAATCAATGGGAAAAAAAATCATGTCCAAATGAAAATATTTTTTTTTCCGAAATCGTCTAAGTCTCAAAATAATTATTCAATTCTACGTCAAATGTCAATTTTACACTGCTGGTAGCTTTAATACGAACTAATTGTGTATTAAACATAGTTTAACAGTTTTGCGTTTACACGTGCTTTGAAAGACAAATTTATTGCTTCGGAAAAATTAATGTTCCAATTGCGTATTCCTGCCGCAAAACAATTTGTATTTTTTAGTATTTCATTTCCAAACTTTAATAGGGTTTCAAGAATTCAATTAGTATTTCAAATGTTGTTATTCAGAAAAAAACATTATTATTAAGTGACATTTTCCTTTGTATTTTATCCTTATAACTTCGAAACAACCGAACTAATTTTTACCCGTAAAACCGGAAAGTTATTTTTATAGCAAAAGTCTGCTCAAAATAAGGTAAAAAATAATTATCAGCAACGTACACGTAACCATTTACGTGAGTTAACACGGCGCCAAAGCAGCATGTCATCAAAGCGACCAAAAAATAGGTAAGGGCTGAGAGCTGAAAGCTTATGAAGGAGTTAGGGCCTCTGCTAAGAAGTAGAAAGACAATAACTAGCATTTTAATGTGAATTATGGATTAGGGTTTAAAATGGTAAATTTTCTTGCCATGTTCTTGGGTCTTCCTCAACATGTGAAATGTAAAAAGTGCAATTCAGATATCACGTTCAAGAGTAAAGCCATAATAAATTGTCAACTGATCAATTAAATTCCCAATTAATTTACTCTTACCACCGGAGCCCTTTACTTTCTATTTTAAATTTCTCAATCGGTTCAATATATTCTTACTATATAATATTGGTGAAAGAATTTTTGAATTCGGATGAGTAGTTTTGGAGATATATAAACTTTAATATATATATACTTTAAAACTTACACTTTTTTAGCGGCTCTGAACTTATGATTTTATTCCTCATTTTAAAACTTCATACCGGGCGCTAATCCATTATTAAGGAGTAAACTACAAATATTAATCCACAGCAACATAAAAACGAATAAACAACGTTAATATTTTGTTAAACACGTGTACGGAAAGTTCAATAATATATGATTTCAAATCTATAATATATTGAAACGAAAGTTTAGTAAAAATATACTTGATTAGCTTTATTGAATACTGATTGAATTTATTAATTTATGACCTGTTCACTTCAATACAATCTTCGTCGAGAGAACTTCGTGCAAAAAATTTAATCAAAAATTAAAATTTAGCTTTTACATTCACATTTACTTTCAATACTTATTTGGCTACTTTCTTATCCAACATTAAACTAATATTCACTTTGTATCCTTTGACGAAATGAAATTTTAGAAACCAACATTAAAATTGCGTATAGTTATAGCACTTGAAAATAAATTGACGGTATTTAGTTAAGCAACGTAATAGCCTAACCGCATTTACTCAGGCAATGCTGAAACTGCTATTTTTACTACCACATTCTACAGCATAACTATTCAACTTCATTTTAGGGAGGTATGTTTTACGGTCTGTCCGTTGTAGGCGAGTCGTAATTAATTTAAGTTGGGTGCTTCAAATTGTTATGCCCTCCCTTGCAGAATATAATTATTCTCACTCCACGTAATGTTTTAGTTAAGACTTTAAGTGTACTACTTAGAATGTATGGAATTATATAATCCTCAGACTAATTGTGTGATATGTAAAAAACCGACTTCGTACGTGACCAGAATCACGTTTTTTTGAACATTTCTTCGTTTAGTTATAATAAAAGTTTTTATTTAAATATAATATTTACTAACTTCTACTTCTATAAAGTTTTCAATGTGTGTGAGAAATTTACCGAATTTACCCAATATCCCGATGTTTAATGCTTGACGGCTTGTTAGGAATAAGCCTTACGCGGGACGCTAAAGATTCAGATATTTTGATGGTACTCATATTTAAAATATAGAATTTAACAATAAAAATTTAGTATATGAAAGCATACAAAACGAGTTTCTAAACTTAAGGACAACAGTAACAAATAAAACATGTATTTTTTCGTTTCCCGATATTGTGTCCATGTACGGTTAGTTTTAGACACTGATCCCAATTTTCTCCAAACCTGATCTGGCAACATTAGTATATTGCAAGAGTTAATACAGAATATTTATTATGCAAACAAAACGAAACAAGAAAATTTAATTTTGAAGGAAAATTTTGAGAGAGAAAGTGGAAACAAGTGATGTTTGGGGTGTCATAAATTATGTTAAAATCAAGTATGTAAATAGACATACATATTAATTTTCAGCTACTTTTTAGTTTAAGTGAATAAACCAACCCCACTCGGCTATCACCATGTGAAGTCTATTATTATCTAAAAGTTATTTATTAACGATATATACAGTCTGTTCCATGAGTCCTAAACCAACCGAACAGGAAGAACTGGGAAATAGGTCAAGCTATGACTAAAAACCTCTTATTTTTTGAGATCGAGATTTGTCTAATCTGGCTCGATCTTTTGGATGTAACAACTACAAATTAAGTTTGATTTTTAGTTTTTTACAGTTACGTATAGTTGAGTAACAGGATTTTTCAATTAATTGAAACGTTTTACGATAATCAATACAATTCTCTCAAAAAAAATTTCAAAACGTAGGTTTTAGTATTTTGTAACTTTAGTCACACAAGATTGACTGTTTCTGGTGAAAAAAATATACTATTATTCATAGAACTGGAAAACCATTATAAAAATTGACGTATGTAATGCAAAAATTATAGTCAATAAAAATCTTATCGCTTTTAATTGCAATAAATTATATTCATATTTAACTACAAAAGGGATCCACAATATAATTAAATATAATTACCCTGTATTTGAGTTTTCATATAAATGTATTTCTCTTTGTTTTTTTTATAAAAACTGTTAAATAATCCTTGCAAAAATAAAATTAATTTAAATCAAAAACAAGATTTACATTTTTTGAAAAAAAAAAATATTTTCCTTTATAAAAAAGGTGTAAACTTCCTGCACTTCGTTCTAATGCGCAGCTCTCGGCTGATTTATAGTAAAATACACAAAAAAAATTAAAACAATTCAATATTATTTACTAAATTATTACAATAAGTGCTCGGAATGTCTTCCACCATCTCTTATGTATAAAGTCAATCTTCTAAAGGAGTTTCGTCCTTAATTTCTTAGAGCACCGTTGTTAGTTTTAATCACATTGGCTGCGGCATTTCATTTCTGACGTAGCTCCTGTTTGCATTAGACTTCTTTCTAGTACATTATTTCTTTAAAGTATCCCACAGGATATGATCAAGAGAATATTTTGAAATAAATATTAATTTTACTTACTTACAAGGAATATTTAATAGTTTCCGTGAATAAAAATTAAAGAAAAATACATTTACATGAAAATTCAAGCAGAGTAATTATTTCATAATAGGTTGTTTCTCTGGTTAAGTATGAATTTCTTTTTTTAAATAGTTAAAAGCGGTAAGATATTTGTCAGTATATTTTTTGTATCAGATGCGCCAATTTTTAAAATGGTTAGTTAGTTCTACGTGGTACATTTTTTTCACACCCAAACGATCGACCCAGAGTAGTAATTTTTACCAATTTTAAAAAAATTATTTAATCTCGAATAATAGGATATATTTACTGGGGTCAAAATTTGCCAGTTACCTAGTCACAGCTTAATCTACCTTCTCTTTTCAATTGATCCATGACTTACAGGACACCTGTATAATTATGTGTTGTCGATAGAAAACTTATTGAATACCTCATTAAAATATTAAAACTTGATGTTATGACTGAAATATTAAATTAAACTTAATTTAGTAAATACGTATGGGCAAGAAAATGTCTTGTGTGTGTAATTGCAAGAAGTTGGGACAATTTTCCAGCAAAAGACAATTTTTATATCCAAAATAGATTTTAGTAAGATATTTAACTTTCTATAGAACCAATTATGAGACACCAAGTGAATATTTCAATATCTGACTACCATTTGATAATTAACTTTTTCAATACATAGTTGAAATTAGATTTTTTAAAACCCGTAATCTAAAAATTGCTTTCTTTGTTAATCTCGAAATTTCTTTGAAGTTAAATAAATAGTTTATTATTGATTGTCGTCAAAAAATAATTATAATAATGCATAGCCTTATTTTAAAATGGGTAATAATTACGTACACTTTACGCTTTTGTGAAATATTTTGGCGTTTTTTAAGAATTAGTACTACGCATATAATTGTAAAACCTCAAACAACAGAAAAGCCAAACTTATACCAAGATACAAACTCGACCCGATCATCTAAACCATATCGGAATGAACAGGAGCGTATTTTCATATATTTCCTCACTTCGGAGACCTTCATCAATCAATTTGTATATTTCATCGTTGGTTTATACAAATAAGGAGACGTGGCCGATTTGGAGGGTTAAGAGGGAGTAACCCTTTGTATTGTGGCGATCGATGAAGTTAGATGCGTCGATAAGATAAAAAAGGTCTTTTGGTATCGATATAATGCATAGATATTTTGACCTTTATCTGAAGTTGAATATTTTGTTAAAAGCAAAGTCCAAATTGATACATGCTTGTTTATGTCTATACTGCGATTACAAATATTGAAAATCGATACTGGGTTAAGCATTAAGCATTTTCATTTATCGATTGCATATATTTCTCTATGGAGGCTGATCTTGACGTGTCACTGATTTTGTCTTCCGCTTATGTTGGTTGGATATTGCTATACAAAATAAGTTTTAATTCTCTTTTTAAAAGTTAAGGCAGCTTTATGCTTATTTTATATATATATGTATATATATATATATATATATATATATATATATATATATATATATATATATATTTATTTATTTATTTATTATAAAATGTGGAATTTTAAATTAAAACAAAAATTATTTTTATCGTGATTTGGATATCTTGGCGTTTAAATTCTTTTTAACTTTTTGAAAAATGTTGTTAAATAAAATAATGTTGTGACTACAGAACTTAATTACTTAATTTCCTATTTACTATATATTTTAGACATATGTAGTAAAATTAAAGTGTTTTATTGATTTTCTTTTGTTGAAATGAGGAAAATTTATGTACTAAATTACGAATATTTACCTAATTTCCAGAAATAATGTTTACGCAAATAATTTCAAAAGTTAGAGCATTAACTTTTAGTTGTAAGCATTAATTACAAGGTTCTTTTTTAATTCAGCAAATTGGAACATTTTGAAATGAGATACATTTTTGGCAGTTTGGTCACCCAGAGCATCTTTCCGTTAGTTAAGTTTTTAATTTGTATATAGGTACTATTAAAACAGTGAGAATTGTATGTCAAGATTTTTCAAGATGTATATATTATATTTCTAAATACGTTCCTACTGATAGTAATTAATTGTGGTGGAAAATGGGAAATATATTGAGTAAAATATATATTCGGCTTTGAGTGAGTATTTGGAAAAGCTAGTGTGACTAATGATTTCAATCAACTCAACATTCGTTGAAGTTTGAATTAATTATGCCTTACAACTGGAACCACAATTCAAATTATAACTGGAACCATAATTCAAATTATAATGTTAAAAGTCACCTGCTGGATAAATATGAACCTTCAGTTAGATTTTCTATAAAACCTAGTTAAGCACTAGGGATATTTAATAACTGCTCATTTATATTTGTGTTGTTTACTTTTGAATTTTTGTTAAAATATCCAGTTATACATAATGTCTACTCGCATTTACAACATGATTACAATTACAATTATTCCGTCTATGCCTCTAGGTTACAAGCACTCAACTGGTACTACGGATAGAATTTGTGTATGTCAATTGTACAATATTGTAAATGATTTTATAATATTCACTCGTTAAAAAATTAATGTTGATATGTGTAAATACATGCTTTAATATTAATACATATATAAATAAAAATACATCAATATATATACGAAGATAATAATACCAAATTTTTAAAAAATTAAAAATTTGTTTCAAAATAGCGAGTTTTTAAATTTTGGATGTGACAAGAAATATAGCGACTATAAATCGTAACAAAAATTCACATTATCATTTTAAACAGTAGTAACAGCATGGCTTTGTCTTTTCAAGTTGATTGTATGCTCTAATACAAATAAAAAACTAATTTTTTCCATATTTTTAACAAATATTATTTGAAAAGTATTTTAATTTATGTGGCGATATTCGTAAAAACGATCAGATGAGCTGAAAAACTGCTGGGCAAGTGCAGTGGCTGGCGTCGTTCGCGGCCGGTGTGGTTAACATCAGTCGCGTTTCAAATGAATTACTGAATACGTATACAAAATCATGTATTTTAGTAATTAAAAATAATTGTTATAGAATACTATTAATATTCAGTTGAAAGTAAGTATAATAAAATTAAATAATTTGAATATTACATTTTTGTTTCTTTTTGGCAAATAAAGGCTTAAAGTAAATTAAATGAATGTTTTATTAATTACGCCCGTCCAAAAAAGTTCGTGCGAATGGTATTGAGATGCACTAGCCACATACGTTACAAGTTCCAAATTGTAACCTGTTCGCTCATAAAAAATATTCCAGTTCTTCGGATATCCATCATTCAATCGATAAATTCTAACTAAAACGGTAATTCTGTAAAGGTTGGTAGTGACAAAAATGTAACCTTTAACATTTTAATATTCTCCATATAGACCAATAAAAAAACTAAAAGAAAGGTTATTCCCATTTTGCTTCGTGTCGGATTGTGTGGCAATAAAACAAAAATCCGAACTCCTGTTTCTGAACCAATTTCTTGTAATATCTAACTTTTTGCTCGGAAATCTCATCGCTCTCTCTCTCTCTCTCTCTCTCTCGGGGTAACCCTTGTTCCCAAAATCATTCTTCAATGTAAAACAGAATAAAAACTCGTACACAATGCGAAAAACTGTAAAGATGTCGCCGCAGGATTCGTAACAATAATTGATGACGGTCATTTCTGTTTATGTAAAGCGATGGGCGATTAAAAAAACAATATCAAACTCTTCATAAATAAGCAAAACAAAAGCGGTAAACAATAGCACATAAGTTGAAAGTCGACTGGAAATATAATGCCTTGTTTACCGATAACGAGAGATTTACCTAGCTTTTGCATGCCTTTTATTAAGGAGGTAAAATTTTAAGTTAGAAATAGATAACAATATCAAGTGGACAACAATCGTGTGTTATTCCCTAGTTAAGTAATTTCGGATATCAAATTTATATAACTTCAATTTTTTTCTCTTTTTCTTACACATAATCTGAAAGCAAAATTTACAGCGATTTAAATGGATAAATGAACTAAACTAACCGAGTTACAGTCTTGTTCCTGCCCCTATATGGTCTAGCAGTTCTATTTACAAATACCCCTAAGAACCTCACAACCTGTATAAGCAGAAATTATATTTGTTTGTTTTGGATTTAGAGAACAAAACGATTGTAAAGTTTTTCGAGAAATATTCTCGACACACTTTGCTGTAAATAGAAGATATTGCTCGTAAAGGTTACAGAAGTAAGTGTACTTACTATTAAGGTCAGTCGGACGTTATTGACTGTGACCTTGTTGACTTTTAGTTTACCAGTTATTCTTACAGCTAAAGGTATTTATTCTCATAAAGTAGATTCCAGTATACGCACATACACAATAGACGCCTAATCCAAACGCTGGAAGAAATCCTAGAATAGTTCCCAACTTATTTAAATTTACAATGCGCGATACTTGTTAGCTACCGCTAAATATTCGGCTACCGATTTAAAGTATCTTCTTAGAGTTAAATAGTTTCATTGCAAACTTGAATATATTTTGAAGTATAGTCGCTGTTAGTTATATTCTTAGTATCGTCGCTCAAGACATTTATGTTGGTTTTCCTTCACAGAAAGCCTGTTTCCGCGATTTTCGACAGGAACTAAAACGAGGTAAGGAAAGTCACATATGACAGGAACATAAAATACTATTTTGCAAATCCAATATAATAAAATATTTATTATATAACTTCCTTCATAATTCCTTCCTTACATAATTTCCTTAATACGGCGACAAAGACTAAATATTTTACAAGTTTATATTCGTATTCCCTGTTTTCAATATCTCTCTTTTGACAAAACATTTGATATTATCGAAAATCATTTTTTCAAAAGTATTACAAAGATTGTTGAAGACTGCAGATTTTGGTCAAAATATCATCGCTAAATCTCATTGGATTTCATTCAGCTTAACAGAAAGTGTAGCATCTTGAATCCACAAACACACATACACAGAACTGATCGGGTACACTCCTAGTACGGTATAACAAAATTTTGGTTAGAAAGTGGGCACGGAAATGAAAGATATACCATAGAATTCCTCAACATTGAACAGCACAGATCTAATGGTAATGTAATATAGCATTACTGAAAGTGACCTAAATTTGTTCTTTGTCAAAATGAGGGTGCAATGATGGAGCATGTAAGTTTCAACAAGAATTCTTCAATCATAAGAGGTAAACGTATTGGGTCTAGACTCTTTGACTTATCTTGACATAGCAAGAGAATAATAGGCTAAATAGGTAAGTAAATATATGTGTATTAGTATAAAAAATGTAATTTAAACCTTATATCCACAAAACCTGATCCTGCTGATGTACTACTGCCTGTCTTACGGTTCTCACTTGAAGATCTACATTTTTTAAAATAGTATTATGAATCTCAAGATGTTCTATCATTGAACTTTGGTACCAATTCTTAATTCTTGATACTGTTTTTAAATCAGTATTGTAGGTTTCTAGCATACTCCGTCAAAAAATTCCTGATTCCCACTCCTCAGTTCTTATATTGCAGTCTGTTATTTTACTACAGGTCTCAAGCAGAAACTTAGTCGCTAAATTGTAGGTTTTAACTTCTCAGTCTTGACGCTATGATGTTACTTACTGCTTTCTTAAATCGTGAGACTTAAGATTCTATTGTTTCTAAGTTAGTGTCTTAAGTTACATTAATTTAAAAATTGTAAATCTTCAAGTGTACTTAATTATACAGGCAGTACACCTGCCAGATCAGAACTAGAGATTTGAGACCGGAATTAAATGACACAATATATGCTTAAGATCCTCAATATTATTTTTAAAAACAGTGTGTCTTTAAGTCTTACTGTTTAAGCAATCATAACTTCTTAAAAATACAATAAAATCTTAAAACACTTACAAACTAGTTTACGACAATAATTGAATTACCAGATATATTACATATTTTCTATTTCGATTTGTACTTATGACTTACGTCCTGAATTCCAACCTACAACAAAGTCATAATTGAATCGACCAACAAACAATTTTAAAAAGTCGACTTATCTGTGAGTGTTAACGAATCTACAAACCGATTTCATCGTAAATCGACTCTAAATTAATTTACGAGTTCGGTGTGGCGGACAAGCTTTATATATATATATAGATATATATATATATATATACATATATATATATACATATGGTGGTTGAAATATTATTATCTCATGGAGATTGGGTGTATCGATGATATATAGAGTTGCTTTGAATATTAAATATTTGGTAATTTATTTTGAAATAATTCTGCATGGATTGCAGTCCCATATGTTATTATATACAAAATTTATAAGTACTGTTTAAATGGAGGTTATTCAAATAAACCACAAAAAGTGACTACTAATCAACTACAAAAGTATAATTCCTTTCAAGGTAAAATTTCTCAGCTTTTTACGACCATATTTGCGTGAAAACCAAATGATTTATTCATTTATTCTTCAAATAAAAATCTCCACATTGTTTATTCTCTAAATATCGTGGTTAATCAGTATATTAACATCTTAGTTATTTACATATTACAAACGCAGAACATAACTACCTGTCAGTCGTGACGAAAGAAAGGCAAAGGTTTTAAAAATAAAGTTGTAATACGTCTTACTCTGCTCTGACATCTCATAATTGATACAATAAAATATTAACGGAGCAATAGGAAAACTCAAAATTTATTAAGAATATTGCACGGAAAGTCAGAAAACAATACGCAAGAAAAAATATGGTAGGATTTTGGATGATACCTAAGAAACTTAATCGGTAAGCGTTATCCGATAAGATTTAATCGAATATTAGAATGATACGTGACCCGACGACGAAAGTAACCAATTTGATTATTCTGAAAGTTTTTAAAGTGGGTAAATCAATAAGGATTGATATATTAGTAGGCATTACAAAGTAAATATTTTTGTATTTCTATATTTAAATGGACATGTATATGGAAATACATAAAAATCAAATTTTTCTTTAATTTTCACCAATAACGGAATATACGTATCTTGTTAGAGTTACCAGAGATTATATTTAATATACTTCTGATAAGAGTGTTCTGATGAACGAAGTCTTGATGTAGACAATATTAAAGAATTTTCAATACCTTTAAACTTAAAGTATCTCTTTGAAATATTCATAATATAATCGTAAAATATAAGCCAATTATGCGAAATATGCAATACAAACTAACATCTCAAAACAATGAATAAATGTATTCACAAAACGTGTGCAATGGACCGATTGAATATGAAGAGCATACAGTTTACATTAAATACGTTACTACAATGTGTCAAATAGTACGTATATGAAATCACTGGAAACAAAATAGGCACTATCTACGAAGTGCCTATTTTCCCCAACATGCAGAGAATATTATAAAGAGCCATTACCGAGTTGAAGTCGAACAGAGAAAAATAAAAACAATCGAGCAAAGAAATATTTCAATAAATCGAGGAATGCTTACTCGCGTCATTTAACCCACTTATTTCGCCACAAAATAATAATAAGCCACAAACGCATCGCTTTTACTGTTTAAGTATATGCCGACTAATTTGAATACGAAAACCTGTGCGATATCAATGCTTTGCTCTTAGATTTTTCCTTTGTATAATATGGAACAGAAATTTTTCATCATGTGATACGATTTTCAGATACTTTTTTTATATCAATTGTAATATATATTTTTAATGAATTTAAAAATATATTTTTAATGAATTTGAGAAAAAAATTAAAGCTGTCGTATCATTAATTATTTATTTTATTGTTGTTATAGTTATGAGCTACATAGCGCTCACATGCAATCAAACAATTTGTGATGGAAATTGAACTTATCTGCAATTAATTTCTTCAGAATTTGTAAAGTAGTAAAGTTGTTAGATGTGTAAAGTCAAAATTTTGCGAAATTCCATAAGAAATATAAAGATGATGTGAGAACACAGAACACTTGAAAATTCTATAGAATGTTTTGACGTACTGTTTTGTTAATAGTAATGTTTCTTATGATGAAATAATTTCTTTCCTCTTGTCAATTTTTAATTCTTTTCCATAGATACAGCTTTAACTAAATCATTGTTCATTCTAAAAAAGAGAATCAACAATTACGAAAACTACTGGTGGGCGGTGGTCGAGTTAAATCGATGTATATATTAAAAATTTTGCTATGTGATCCTGCATACTTCAAACTCAAATAAATGCACTTGACAAATAAAATGTTTTTCTAGAAGTTTCTCTTCTTTATTATAATTAAAATTTATGGAATCCTTTGATATTACATGTCAAAGGATTCCATAAATTGATCGAATTTTTCTCAGAATTTTGAGTATATTTACACATATTTTATTACAATAGATAATCGTTGGAAAAAGGATGCTTCACATTTTTTTCACATTTTAACTTGCACTTGCTTCATATTTATGATACTGCTCCACTCCTTCTTGATAATGTATCTACATAAAATTATCGGAAACAATCCATGCCATACATTATTTCAAATGAACAAAACAAAAAAGTCCTGAGATTTTCACCATAAACAAACAAACACTTTAATTTCCTTTTTATAGAATAATTTGGGAACTTATCCCTTTGTTTTTTTAGAAATATACAGTTTGCTAATAATGTGGAAAATGGCAGACTGTTTCTTTTCTTGTTGCTATCAGTACATAAATCGAGATTTCCAAATTGATTTCAGTCCGTAAGTTGTCATTTGTGTAGTGCTTATCTTTAGATTTAGTTAACATTATATTGTATCGTTATTTAAAATTATTGTTTCAATATCACTCAAGTTTTATATCACTATTTCATTAACTGACGATGCTGGTAATTGCTAATAAGACATTTTGACATAACTATAGTTAACATTATATTGTATCGTTATTTAAAATGATTGTTTCAATATCACTCAAGTTTTATATCACTATTTCATTAACTGACGATGCTGGTAATTGCTAATAACACATTTTGATATAACAGAAACAAAGCGTGTTTTGGCAATAATATGAGTCTGTTATAATAATTAAGTTGATAAAATTAAAGCATTAAATCGATTGTACCGTCAAGTAAAATTGAGGAAATTTTATATGTCATTTCGTTTACACTATTCTGTCATCATTGTGGGACATTAAGCTCTATATAGCTATGTCTTTAAATATTGGCGTACGTACACTATTCTATTTTACTGCATCTTCGGGTATTTTTCGTTTTCTTCTACGATGTGACTGATGGTCGTCCATCAGCGATTTTGCCAGAATATTTGAGTATTAAAGGATTCTGTCTCTGTACAATTTGTATGTTTGGTTATTCCTTTCCTTACCGTAGGTACTCTTCGGTCTTTATGCAGCTGCTCATTGGTCACAAACCATGGGACATCTGATATGGTCCGAAGTATTTTATTTTGGAACTTTTGCAGGATTTCTATGTTTGAATGGGACCCAGTTCCCCATAGCTGAATGTCGTAAGTTCACACTGGTTTTTAAAAAGCCTTGTACAAAAGCCGTCTACTTTAGTAAGCCGGTACAATTTCCTTAATTGTAAGCCTAATTGTTTGGGTTTCGTAAATACATGTTTTTGCGATGTCAGCCATTTATCCAGATCTATGCCCAGATATCGCATATAATACTACCTGTGGTATTTGGACTTGGTTAAGACAGATCAGTGGGCAACTCCTTCTTCTGAGTGTGAATGTCATGTTTACCGACTTTGTTTTATTTACTTTGATTCTCCATTTCTTTAGCCAGGCCGCCAGTTCGTCTTGATTTTTTTAAGCATTTTTGATGCCGTTCACATTACTGGTAGCATGCGTATCATAAGTATTGACTCGAGGAAATTTAGAAAATAAATTATGAAACTGGTTTCAAGATACCATGTAAAAATGTGACACAAATCTGTAGATAGAATTCAATGTAACTTTTCATATGTATGCTTGTATAGATATTTTTTATAGACATGTCTCAACTGAATTCCTTCACATTTTTAGCAGTTCTTTACTATCTGTAGCAACACATCTAAAGAGAATGGCACTCCATCTCCCTGATCCCGGAAAAATCCGCTAAATAGCTTTACAATCAAATTTTTAAGGGAACTGCTGGGTTTACAGGCGAGTAAGAAAGAAGGTAAGGTTACATCATTTCAATTTCGCTTTCAAATATCAATCATTACATCAAAAATATTTATAATTATATAAAACGGAAAAAAATACATGTCCCGAACTATCAATGTTGTTGTTCTGAATCTCGATAAAGATGTAATTATGGGAAATATATTTGCGCAAAAACTTATTTCTCTAATAGACCTTTTAATGTTATATATCATGCTTAAAATGTCGTTACATATTCGTGCAACTTATTACTAATCTTAGTGAGAACTCTATAAGAACATTATACCTTTATGTCGTTTCAACAAGATATCTTCCAAAAGCAGAGACGATGTAATAGTTTAATGAAAATAAACTGGTAGAGTGCATATTACGACATACAAAGAATTGTGTTCCAAAATTTTCTACATTTCTTAAAATTGTTGGTGCAAGATAAACGAAATAATTTTCTGTGACAGTTCTAATGAAAAGAGATTTTTTAGGTTTTCCCGTTTTTGATTGAAAAGTTAGAAATGGAAGACGAGCACATTGTATTTTAATTTGAAGCTTCATATTTTATAAGAAGATTTTAAATTTAAAATTATAAATAGAAACTCAATATCATTTTCAAAGAACTATTCAAGGATGGTGGAGTACTCATTGAGATGGGCGAAAAAAAATGTATTGGGAAGAATATAAAAAGGAATTTTTTACATTTCACTATACATTAATTTAGACCTGCATATAAATTGTATTCATATAAATTGTAAATTGGAAGTTTTCACATTGTATTAAATTACGATAAAAACACGATTATCGCTGCAGATTATAGAAAATCAAACAATTCCATCAGTGAAGAGAGGATAGTGACAAACAACACAAGTTTTTAATTATTTTATATTTTAATTTAAAGTTTTTAATTATACCTTTTTTTGTAATACCTTATTTTTATAATTTATGCGTATAATACTTAATAAGATAATTTAAATCTGCCTTGCCTCATTAATAGGATTTTTTTGGATTAAATATAAATTGTTATAATTATTTCTTAACGTAACTGGGTACCCAAACCTATCGGATTTTCCACAATTTAAGTTTGGTGTATGGAGTAAAGTATTGTTGTGGACCTCAATACTTTTGTTAGCTCGAAATAGTTTTTCATAGAGAACTTATTCTAGGGTTTTATTTATTTTTATTTTAGTTGGTATTTGAATAATTTTTTGGGATAATTTCTATACTTATAATTTAGTATCTATACTTTATAGTTTACTTTCTTGGGTACATATGGTTTCATTACCTTTTTCCGCTTGCTAGCGGTGGTTTCTATTAAAATGTATACTAGCTCTCGGAACATCAACCATATTTTAATGTAAAGATCATTCTCATTCAGCAACTTTTCTGTATCTATTCTTTCCATAACAAGTTTTTGATAAATCTGGCCTATAAATTGACATAAGTTTATTATTCTCTATGTTACCACTTTCTTATACTTTGATCTGGCTAGCAATAAACCATAAGAGGAGATATTGCTAAATTATATTTCAATTCGAAGTGTATTTACAAAAAGAATAATTTCATAAATATTATAATAGATAGTATTTTATTTCTTAATTTTAGAGTTAACGTAATAACTTTTTTAAACGTGCACGTGCTGACATGCCGTATGCAAAATAAGTACATAATAAAAACGTATTTTTTGCACGAAAACGTGCTTTGTGAAGTGTTTGTTCAGTAATAATTTTAGAATAACACATCGATTTCTTTTATATAATAATAAAAAAACTTAATAGAAAATGGTGAAAGGTCTATTTCAACGCATGTTAAGTATAATATATTAAAACCTGTTTTTTGTTTATTTTTCAATTTCTAGCTTTATGCAATTTTTTGTAAATTTACAACTTAATATTTATTTAGTACCTACCATAGCCTTCAAATGAAATATAATAAAGGTACGTACAGCATTAAATTTCGAAATATAAAGTGTAATTATACTAAAAACACGTTTTGTTTTCTTTTTTTTTCTATATTCTATAGTGATGTTCACTCTCCGCGGTAATTATTATGTTGAACATAATAAAAACACACTTCCAATTTCTAAAGCTTTCACCCAATTCATGCAGTCCAAAAGGTAATTTTAATTTTAAACTAATATCTAAATGAGTTAATATTTTATTACTTAAGAAGTTCTCGTCGTTTATCTTTTATTTTAAATGAATTTTTGAAAGTCAAACTAATTTCAATGTGAAACATCCTTCAGACATAAATCATGCTGTCCAAATATTATTTGCAAAACTTTGCGACACCCCTATATTAGCTATAAAATATTGATGTAGCTCAAACCTAAGGCGTGGAAGTTCCTTTTCATTTGTTTTCTTTTGGTGTAAATTTGAAGCACTTGTTATTTTTTTGTCACTTTACTAATTAATATTTTATCAACCAAAACATTTTTTGTGAAGGCTGCCTATGAAATAATGAAAATTATATTAAAATCAATTTCCAAGTTTTTTACATAACACCGGACATAAAAAATGTCATAGCCGAGGTACTGTACAGTGATATAAAATTCAATAAAGCGTAAAAATATATTCGTGAAAAATAAATTATGAGCAAAAGATATTCAAAATACAAGAATATGAAGAAAGAATCCAGCATAGGTTTGTGCTGGTAGAAAAGAATATATTCTTATACTAAATTCATCCAACCTTTAATCGTATTTTTCATTGTAGTTTGCGGTTAAAGCAGTTTAATACATAACGATAACGTACCCAACAATTCGAGAAGCTTTAATAAAACGTGAGTGTTAAAGTTGCATTACGTCACTCGTGCACGAGCTTTGTTAGTACCACCCGCTCTTTATTTCTGAATCGTTCTGTTGGTTCGTACGTTTTTTATCAGGTTCGGGATCCAGAAAACATTTTAACAGCAAAAGCTTCATTCAAAGGGCTTTTGTTCTAGCTTTATTAATGAAGCACAGACAAAAGGATTTACGTGTTGACCCTTCAAACTTTTTAGTGCAACTTTGTGTAACGTCATTCTGATTTTAATTCACGTTAATGGACAATGAAATTGCTTTCACTAAGTTTACTTTGCGATTTTAATAAAACACCTAATATTTCAATTATTAAAATCCTAAATTTACTCTGTTCTACATCTTCTCTCTATTTTCTTTTAGCAAACACCAACTGAAATGTTAGATTTATTTCTATTTCTATTTACTTATTATTTTAATATGATTTTAGTTATCTCAGTCCTTTAATAATTACACGTAATTGGTATGGTTTTTTGTTGGTTTTGTTATATTTAATAAATATTAGTTAAACATTTAGATTTACGTTTACTTCTAATTATTAATTTTTTTGTTTTATCATGTCGCCCCGATGACCAATTTTCTTCATAATAAGAACCCAGAATCAACGATCAAATATTTATTAACTTTAATTATGCACAGCATATATAAAAAAGCTCTCCATATTTATTATCGTTCAAGAATCCGTTATTACTAAAACTTTATAAACTGTGTATTTGTATAACTCTAACCGTATTTTTTATTATTTTAAAAGCTGTCGGTGTTGCAACTTTGGTTTACATAAATATTAATCTAGTAATTGTTTTTGATTCACATTTTAATTTCACATTAAACTTTCTGAAACACATTTACTTTGGCTCTTTCTCTCCTAAGGGGAGTATTTAATTCTAAGTTGTCATTACTTTAAGGCATATAGTAATGGTTTTAAATAACATAAATAAAATTACTTTCTTAATTTTTCTCTTTGTAAAATATATGTTTACCATAGTGTATATATGTTATATGTTTTCAGAATAATATATATTTTATTGAGGTTTTGAAATGTTAGGAGAAAACAATTGCTAAAATTATTCTTTCACCAACGTACAAAGGGATACTGTTTCATAAAACTTAACTAGATTAACATTAGGTAAATGACATCAAATTGTAAATAGCTATAAATATTGTATCTACAAAATGTAAAAAAATATATGTAATACTATTTTCTCATTTGTTTTCGTAAATCATGAAACTGATTTTCATCTTTGCTAGTTACTGAATCACCGGCATAATATAATTTCTGGTATTTTTTCAAAGAAACGAACTCATTTAATATTATATATTATTTTGAAGCTCTTGACTATCGTTCAATCAAACTTCGTTAAATTGCTTGTGTATTGATTTGAATAATATTGATTTGTTTAGTACAAAAAAATTCACATTTCGAAACTATAATTTAAAAAAAAATAATTGTAGATCCACTTTCAAGTTAGGACACAAAAAATAAGCGGATATTTTTATTAAACTTATCTGTCTGTAGCAGAACATCCCGTTATTTATCAAAATAAAATACGTCAAATATCTCAAAAATGTAGTTAACATTACCACTTTTTGTGAGAGTTCCGTACTTCAAAAGGAAAAACCAAAACCTTATGAGATCACTTAATTCTTACTTTACTATCGTTCTTTCATCGTTATCGTTTTCCTCAGAAAACACTTTACGTACAAAATTGAAATTTTATATAATTATGCAAAATATTAACATACATTAGCTAACACTCAAAAATATTAATTTGAAAAATATTAAATCTCAATATCTTACACTCAAATATATCCATTTGGAAATTTTGGTGACAAAATATAAAAGTATAAAAGTCTAAAAAATATTCTAAGGGATAATAAAATATTTTTCATCATTTTAAATATTATATCTTCACAGGTATAATGAAATTTAGGGGAAAAAATATATCATCCTTTCTGATTTTCAAAACAACTCACTCCAAAATTATGAAAAAATGATCGTTTCAAGAAGTCCACGAAATGGTTGAAAGAAAACTATAGCGATGATTTGAGATGCCATAATTTTTAAAATATAGACCATTTTTATGGCTATTACAGGTATAGCATGCAATATACTTAAGGTTTCGCTATTCACAGAAATGAAATTTGTCATAGTAATGCATATTATTAACTCACATTGTTTGCGTTACCTAACTTCTTTAAAACGTTCATATAAGAATTAAAAAGAAGTTATGGAATGGTCCTAATTTTTTTTTAAATTTTGTACGCATCATATTTTATGATATCATTTGAGGGGGTTTAAAGGATTTTGAAAATATTTAAGTTGAATGCAAATAATTTTCAAAAAATAACCTTCAAAAAATACGCAAAAGTAGAGCATGCCTTCTCTCTTATTATCAAAACTACTAAACCAAATATAATTAAAAAACCGGCGCAGTAAAATTTTAATAGAAAATTATGTAATGACTATAGCTATTGTCCTATAAATATGCATTATATTTTTACACCTCTGAAAGATATAATTGCTAATACATTTGCGTTTTAGAAAGTAATGTTCATAAATGGTGCAAATATTATGTAAATAATATCTATGTACTTTAAATATTTATAAGGACCTAAATGTACACAGTACAAGTGCAAAGATTATACTTCAGATCCTGAAGGCAGAGTACAGTTTATTTTTTCCCTTTCTTCTTCCCTTTTTATACAAAATTTCTTAAAAAGGTATCATGCTGCCCAGAAAGTTACTTTTGACACACGTTTTCCATATAATAATGGAGTAAATAACTCACATGTAAATGTAATGTTTGAATTAGATACTCATTTCGGGTACGGTCCAGTAAAACACTGCACTTTGGTCTGGCTTTACTTGTCCTCAAAATTTTACTGGGCCGTATTGACACTTTTCAGTTCCAGAATATAACTGTATAAAAATTCACTGCATTTCGTAAATCAAGTACGAGTTCATGTATTTGCTTGAAGTTTTGATAGTTGTCATAGTATAAGAAGTTCTGTACAAGGAATGAAACCGCATTCGATTTGTTTGTTAATGATGTTTCTGTTTTCTACTATGATTTCAGGATTTTAAGATTGTCAGGATTTTTTAGAACGCATAATTTAATATTAATTTCTATGTTTAATATTTGAGCGGGGACAAGGAAATATAAAAGTAGCCAAAACAAATTTTTAACGGCTCTGTCAGCTTTGTTAATACAAGTTAGGTTTTTCATGTATACGCTCATTTCCACTTATCACATATTAAAGAAAATATAGGAAGAAAGATGTTAAACGTTTTTATTTCCTACCCCTCTCATACTTCTCTTTATTATCCTCTTCCTACCTTTTTTGTGTTTTCCAAAAATTTGATCGTACACAGTGGAGTGCCTTTTTCGCATCGTGGAAAGCAAAGATAATCAATATCTACTTAATTATCTGCCCAAAAAATTAGTTGATGAACTAAAATATAAAATATTAATATTAAATTATTATTATTTTAAAAGTCAGGTTTTGTTTGAATTTAGATGAATTAACCATAAGTAATACCAAAAGTGAGACGTTAATAGCCCAAACATCTGCTATTAAAAATGGTGATAAATAGTTACAAACAAATAATTCGGTTTTTAAAGGAATAAAAAACTTACTAAACAATTGATTAGTAATACCATTTTTTTAATGGTGTTAATGTCATAATTGTTTTATAAAGTGAGGTTTTGTTCTGTGCGGAAGCTCGGGCCCTCAATAAAATGTCACAAAGAGGGATAGCCAAGTTATGTAATGGTTTACATACGTATTTATGTTGAAAAAATTCATTACTGCCAATGACACTAGTCTGAAAGTGGGTTGAGTTTACTGATAGGTTTTTTGATCGATTGTGTATGTAAAATAAATAAATAAATAGGTTAATTTGCATATATACGAGTAACTTTGTATAATATCATCTAAATTCATATGCCAACAGCAAGGAATTATGTTTATTTCAATGAAAATAAAAGGTTAATACGTGAACAAAAAATAGAATCGCCTTGTGCGTATTGCAGTGGAATTACTTCATTTAATTTAATATTTAATTTTAATGGTAATTAGTTAAATATTGTATCCTAATTTTATTACTGTAAATTTGTTTTTATTACTCTGATAAAGTTTTAATGTTTGCGTACATATTTGTATTAAAATTAATATATTTGTATTAGTTTGCGTATATACTTGTATTAAAATTAATATATTTAATGCAGTGAAAATACTTAGGTTTACAAATTAAAAGGTAATTTACAATATAATTAATAATTACTTAACTCAAGTTTACTGACAAAACAAATATACTCAAAAGCCCCCTTTTGTTTTTCGGATAGTACGCGCCTGCGGAAACTTGGCGCGCGTGAGCATGTGTGCTTTTTATGTGTATATTTATTGTGTGTATTTTTATGCGTATGTTTAATTTTGCTTACTTCATGCACGTGACAGATAACGTGAGCATGTGCGGAAACCATCTCTAAACGTAAATTTATGCAAACTGATGTCGACAATTTTTTGTTTCGTTTCCAAGTATCAACAAAGTTTGAAAAATGTTATAAGTTCTATTCGTTAAGAACCGTGGTTCGTGGATAAATAAAACTTATAAAATTTGTGGTATCTCATAAGATAATGGTTTGTTAAGAACCGTGATAAGATTGTGCCCTCCGTTTCACCCGTTTCCTTAATATTATATTTACATAGTTTTGTAGAAAAAAGTTATTATCGATTTTTTTAATATCACTATACATGTAAACCTAGCTTAATTCCATTAGCGAAAATGAAAAAAACTACTGGAAATGAACTTCAAACCTATTTACTACTTCTAACAAGACCGGTTTAACTTTAAACTCAACTTTTCATTAATTTAGATTTTCAACACGACTTTTTACATTAAACTTTATCTAGATTAAACAAAGAAACTTTCGTGTTTTCCGTCCAGTTCTTAATTCGTTACAAGATTCACGCTTTATCACAGATAATAAAATTGTTTGTTTCTTTAAACTTACTCAAAATACGGTCCAAATTTACAAAATAGTTAACGTGCCAACTGAGTTTTTTTATAAATAGTATAATGATTTCATAATAATAATGTAATTCTTTATAAAATACTAGATTTCAACAAAACTGTAGTTTTTTTTAAATTCTGAAATTAAATTTAGGTTTTTCGATGAGTAAAAGACCAAAAATGCAAATATTGTTTTCATACATTAAGAGTGATATAATCAACAGTATTACAATGAATAAATATTTTCGAAAGAATTTTTAAATGTGATAGTCTCTTCTCAACCTTCATTTTTAAAATCCCATTAAAACAATCTATGAAGTTATAATGAAATGTTTGAATAAAATTATATTTTGTTAGTAATAAATATTCAGTTGAAACTATTTCACAGCATAAATTGAACCAAGCTTGAACCGTAGTTATTCATGTATATAAATCTTTAATCTCTCTATACGGCCCGCTCTGCTATTTGCCTAAAAATTACGTACAAGCATGTTATACAGTTCAAGAGGCGCCTGCCATTTCCGATGTCGTAGCGTAGCAAAAATATATGTTAATAATGGAACGATGCAGATAATGGTTATTACCTGTCTATATTATATGAACAATAGTTTAATGTTAAACATTTTATCAAGCATTTGAAGGAAAATTTACGACAAATTTGACGACAAACTAATGTGTTTTACTGAAATAAAGTGTTCTTGAACTGTATTACGCTCTTAATATTTATTTATTACTTGCAGTTTAGAAAAAAAAGAACATTCATGCAACTGTAAAATATCTATACCTAAAGAAAAAGTTCTTCAGTTGGGAAGCTAAACGTGAAGGATTAAGTGAATGGCAAAAATAATAAACAATATACAAAAACCATTTTTAACTCAGTGTATTAATATTGATTTAGTAAGGGAATTTGGAATCACATAAATGTTATACCGTGTTTTAATGTGAAAAAAACCGAATTATATCTGTAGTAATAAGTACGAATAAAATTTAAGTAAGAGACATTATATTAGGAAAATCCTAAGTCAATTATTACCACAGCAGAAATTTTAAATTACGTAATTTTTAAACCCGGAACAAATCGTACTTAGGGGCAAAGAGAAATGTAACAAAAATGACAAGTATTTTAAAGATTAAAATTAAGAAGGTAAATTGGATCATTAATCATGAAACGTTAATACTGTCAACTAAATATTAAGATAATAACAATAGACAAGGATGGAGTAACATATTTGGGTTGATAGAATTATAAAAGGCACACAAAGAGATCAAAATTGTAAACCATAATTCATCATGTTTAACTCAGTACGCGTGAGAGAAGTGAAACTTCTTTGGTGATCTAAACTTCGATTTTTAAGTTTATAAGTATAAACCTTGCTTTGATAATAAATGGTAAGAGTAAGAGAGAAATAGAGGAAAATATTCCAAGATAGTATAAAATATGATACAGATATTCTTCATATATAATTAAAATGATTTAAGTGATTCAGTTAATCGAAAGATTGAAAACACGAATTACTTTTTGGCACACGACGTACAAAAAATATGATACCGCTTTGAATATAGTGAGTGCATGTTTGTTTTCGCGCATACGTATATTTCTTACGTTATTCCATCTTGTTTATCTATCTCTCTCGGTTGATAGCTATGTACCTATTTTCCATCCTGCTTTCCATAGGTTCGTGACATTCTAAGGTCACAAATATCGCAAAACGCTGTACAAAGGAGGTTGCGACATTTACATTTTACTCTCATCGTGCCTAAAGAAGTTTCACTTCAAAAATAAGAAAGGTTATGAACTACAAAAGGTGTGACTGACATTAATATGAGAAAAACTGATTGTCGTTAATATAGGAAAATAAAATGAAATCTGTAGAGAAATGTAAATTGTTTGTGTCTACTGAATCAATTTCTCATATTTTCCGTGAGAGGTTTTGTTGTTCTATATGCCTCTATTTTTTTCAAAACGTGACTTGTAATTTTATAATTTGACTTATAATTTTATAATGAAATAATCATAACCTCATATTCAAATGTTCAGTAAACCCCTAAGAAGGATACAATTTTCATATTTTGGCGGAAATTAAAAACGGAAAGTTGAACTAATGTATACTAAGTTTACGTAAAAGAAATCTGAAGTGAGAAATTGACTAAAATAGGCAGAACATTTGGAAAAGATGATGTAATAATGTTAGAAAATAAATTATATTCTTCCTTGTACATACAAAGGAGGAAGTTAAAATAAAATGTGACTTAAATCACGTAATTTTTTAATAAATTCATAATATTTTGTGCCTTTGAAAATCATACTAGGCAGTAAATATATATTTATGAGTGGTAAAATAATGGCCATTAAAATTTAATTTTTATGAGAAATAGTCTGGCAGAAAAACTACGTACACTTAAATATTTATATGTGCGTGCAGCTTCCGTTGTGCAAGTTCTACACGTATTTAACAAATTAATTTATATATATATATATATATATATATATATATATATATATATATATATATATAATACTGAATTCTTCGTGTGCGAGTCCAACTCATGCTTGTCAAGTTTTTTAATATCATTTTGATTCCGTTTACCATTATAATTCTGTTATCTCATTGAAGTATCTATTAAATGTGTACATGCACGCACGCACCCACGTACTCATACACGCACCACGCACGCACATACACACATACACACACACACACACACACACACATATATATATATATATATATATATATATATATATATCTGATATGTTATATATAATTTCAATCTTCTTTTACACTACAAAACAACGCGATCTGATTATGTAAAAAAAAAATGTCACCAAATAGTCCACATGTAAACAGGTATACGTAACGTAGTTTATGTGAAACATGAGTTAAAATAAAAGAGCGGTTGCAGTAAAGGTTGGTGGTATTTATAATTATCTAAATTTTTGTTATACCTAGGATTAGCTAAACTTTCAATTGAAAAGTTAAATAGAACACTAGTAAAATTTCACAAATGGAATTTTATAATGTTCACATATATTTTTGTATTCTATTTACGTTCGCTCGAGAGACGACGTTACCCTCGATATTAAGTATATAAAAATATAAAATCATATATTTTTACTCAAAAGAATAACAATAAAATTTTATGAAATCAGTTCATAAAATAAAGCAATTGTTATCAGTTTTTTCCACATTATACACAATTTAATGTATATCTAATTTTTTATATTAATTCAGACTCAAAAAATCACTTTAGTAGGCGTTTATTAAACTCAAAATAACCGACAAACTATAATTATAGTTTGTCGGTTATTTTCTTCTTCATCCAATCATCGGTCTTATCAAAAATTACAGTCCAATTGCAAGTTAATTTATATTTCAGTTCAAAGTTAATCTGAAATTTGGAGTTATTATTAGATATATCAATATTGCTCTGAACTGAGTTAATTTTAAAAACTCCCCTATTCTTCCAGTGGGAAATGAAATTGTGAAGTTACAATTTGTACCATCACTACCTCAAACTTTGTGAATATTTAAAACTTGAAGTTTCAAAATAATATAATATGAGGCGCGTAATGTAACAAACGAGTGTCTAACGCGGTCGTTAAATCATTTCTTCTTATAACTCCAAATATACATAATGAAGAATATAAAATATATATAAATGAAGAATTTAAAGTTTTCATTGTATCATTAAATTATATAATTATAGGTTATAGCGTGTAATATCACACGGCTGTTTGAAAATCTTTTTTTTTACTAAGAAAAAAAAAATAAATACAGTTTATTATTAGTGTTAATGACTTAATAATTTAATACCCTGAGGCTTTCGTTAAATATACTTTTTTTCCTAAGTAAGAGGCTGAATTATAATTATTACTTCGAAATAGGCAAAAATCTTAATGAGGCTATCAGTAAAAGATCTACTGATTGGACAGAAAATAAATTATTGCTTATCATTTAAAATTTTATTGTTACCAATTAGTAACAGTATTCAAATTTACTTTGAAATATCGAAGTATTGAATTCATAATATTTTAAACATCGAACTAAGAAATCTGTAATAGAGCCCAGAAAATTATTCAAAATAAGGAATGAGGAATGAAAAATAGGCTGATCGTGATTTTAAATGACTTTTCAAATGACTGAAGATGCTAAAACGGTCGATGTCATATTTATTAATGAAATATTTTTTTCTTAAAAGAATTGACTCTATTGGAAAATAGCACTAACATACCATAGCCCACTTTCAGGAAATTGAAATTTCGGACACAGTGAGTATTCTTGGAACTAGGTTATAAACATTTCAGCTTAAAATAATCAAAATATTTTTTCCCCTTAATAAGTCGATAACGAAAAAAATAAACGAATTTTAAAACGATAACTTTATTATTTCCCACTGTTAATATGATAATTACGATAAGTGTGAATACTTGATAGCTACGAAAATGCAAGGTTATTGCCACTTCAAGTGAGACTTTACCAGTGATCAAAAATGCTTTCTGCGCACGGTATAATATTCCATGTCTAGCAGGAACGAGTTCTGGCTTTAAATCATTATCATAAGAAAAATATATTAACAAAAACACCTTTATTTTTATTTTCGTATATTTTCAATATCAATGTCAAAATCAAAAAGAAAATTAATCGAAAATGGCAACAATATTATTTCAAATTTAAATTAATTAATGCGTTTACATTTCTCTTTGTTATACATTTCTCTTTGTTATGTATTCTAATTTTTAACAAATTCAAAATAATGCTTTTTAAATAACTATAAAATTAAATGAAGAAAGATTTGATAGAAAAATCTTAAATCTTTAATCTTAAGATTCTCGTAAAAAAGTTACCCTTAACAAATACGGGTGGACTTCTATACAATTAACCTGTTAAGTACGAGTAGAACTCACACTATAAGGGTTACGCACACATTTCAGTACGTGATATTTTTAATAAAATTATTTATAATTTTCGATGTTATTTCTTATCTTTTGAAAATTTTGCCCGGTGTATTTTAACATATGTAACTTTATTGAGAATTTTGCAAAAAATATAGAATTTGAAATTGTCGCTATAGTTGTTGCGATATATTCAAATATCCATAATTTTGTCTTAAGCAGTTTCGGAAATGGAGGAAACGACATATTATTTTGGAGGTTTTCAAAAGAACTGTATTACGTAAACTTTTGAAAATATTGTTTTTAAATGCTTATAACTTGCGGTTTTATTTAATACTCCACACGTCATATGAAATGAAAAAATCGATTACTTTAATTGATATCTCTACACTTTTTCATACAATTAATTTTGAGTATTAACAATGACGACGATTACAATTAAGATACAATACAATTAATTTTGAGTATTAACAATGATGACGACGAAATACGAGAATAAATATGCTTTATATTTATATCTAATTGAAATTTCTGCACAAAACGTTTTTTGAGAAAAATGGCTATGTTTTTTCTTTTAAGGTATGGAACCTAAAAATCCAACATACTCGTATCTTTAGGTGATACCAACTTAAAAAACAATCATTATATAGGACTTATAGAGTTGTTATTGCGTGAGTCGTGAACAAATATGCACATAGACAAACTAATGAATACTTAAAAAACCATAATTTACCTTTTAGTACTTTTGCTAAGTTCTCACAAATCATTTATTTAAAAAAAAATTACCACCAAATCTACAGTTTTATTATACGTGTAGACAACAAAATATATTAAAATCATATTTATGCAGCCGAATTCTAAATTTAACAAAGTAATTAAATTATAAATATAATTTAATTACTTTGATTATAACAGATTTAAATGTTCAATAAATTGCGGAAATATAGTAAACTTATATCGAATTTGGAATCTACTTAGATTCTATTTGAACCCCTCACGCATAACATCTCATTTCATATATATATATCTAGGTGGAACACTTTACTGCGCGATTTAAATTATTCGTAGCGGCATCTGCAGGTATGCAGATGAAAACTATATATTTCTGTAATTATTACACATTGAGTAACTAGACACTGGTTTGTTGCCGTTGTTGTACTAATGCTATGCAAATGAATATTCGATAATATTAAATTTGCATATCTTCTCATGAACCAATTACGATGAAATAATTTCACTTCGAATTGAACCCCATATCTTTCTAAAAATGACGTTGGAAATGGTTGTTCCATTTTATGTGATACGTGTAAGAACAAATACACAAACTGGCAAACAGACGAATATTCCAAATTAATATTTATGTGCTCTCTTAATTTTTGTTGTGTTTCACTATATAATTTCTTCCAAAGCACCTTAAATATATAAACAGACCAATTTCATTACATCATATGCAATCCCTTTTGGCCGCCTCCATTTATCTCTGGCTGGAAAATTTAATGGCGTATACCTATCGTCATTTATTATTATTTAACAGAGAGGTGCTTCTTTTTTGTTAAAGAATTTAAATGAATTTTAGAAAATATTAAATTCGCCTATCTTCTGAATGAGATGGGATGGATAGGTGCACATCCCGATTAAATAAGAACTTGCTATTTTTTCAAGTCAACCTCTATATTTTTCCAAAATTTAATTGATTCTTAATTGAGTCAATAGTTATGTGATGCGTGTTCAAACAATCAGAACAAAATTCCAAAATCTATATTTTCGCCAATTATTACTTTTATTATGTAACTCTTAGATATTTTCGTTAATATTTATTTTGGGTTGGGTTATATTGGCTTGGGTTTGATTATGTTGGAATGGGTTATTTTGGTTTATGCTGACTTGGATTATGTCGGGTTGAGCTATGTTAAGTTGGATTATATAGGGTTATTTTGAGCTGGGTTTAGTTATATTGAGTTATATTGAACTGGGTTTGGCTATGTCGAGTTTTGTTGAATTAGGTGGGGTTAGCTTGAGTTGGAATTTGATACGTTGGGTTTGGTTATGTTAGACTGGAAAACATTGGTTTGAATTGGGTAATGTTTTGTTGCCTTTTGGTTATGCTGGGTTTGGTCACGTTATATTTGGTTGGTTAATGTTGGGTTGGTTTGGATTATGTTGAATTGTGTTATGTCGGGTTACGTTGGATTATGTTCAGTTATGTTGCGTAAAATTTTGTTATGTTACGCATGCCTCATAAACCTATCAGTTTTCAAGTTACTGACTTAAACACGTACCTCTCCTAAATCCCTCCAGACTGTACCTCTAGCCACGCCAGTACAAATAGTGACTTCTATAGATGTACGTAGATACGCTATATATTTGTGTTAGAATGACACGTGCTACGCACTTCTTTGTTGTCGTTACACCGATATGTCGTTGTCGATAATGTTAAATATCGCTTATCTTCTGATTAAGTAAACCAATTTCGGTAAAATAAAAGAAATAATATTATTTCAAATCAACCTACATGTTTTTCAGAAGAGTCCGTGTTAATTGGTTCAGTATGTTTACGAGAAGCGTGTTCAAAAATATAGACAAACAAATAAACCAACAAACAGACAAATATTTCAAAATAGTTTTTGATATATTGTTGTACTCTATTCCCTTTATCGTGTTTCCATTAGTATTTATTTTGTAAATAAATTCACAATACAGTCAGGCCATTTGACAATTCTTTTATACGTATATAGTTAAAATGAAATTGGAGAAAAAACTATTATGATTAAGTTTTGCTCGCATGTGTTTGTGTGGACATCGTGATATCGAACTTGCGTATAGGATGATTTCCCCTCTCATGAACCAGCATTTCTTAAATGTTCCTTATAACTAAGTAGCATGAAACTGTGCAATAAGTCGGACTCTAATATTGGAATTTCATTATTGTAAATAGAAAGACATCACCAAACGAAACGTTTTTCTTTTGGTGACTTCTTTGCTAATTTTCTTTATTGTCCTATCCGTACTCTGTATTATTTATAACATATTTTAATTTTTTTCTTTTATTGATATAATCTTATTTATTTTCCTTTTTTTTGAAATGTTTGATTTCTATTGTGCTGTATATTCCTACTTTGTGTACTTTGTTATAGTATAGCACATGTTTGAACCAAAAGTTACCTTAATTGCCTAGAAAATATTATGTCTAAACGTGTTATGAGTATATAATACGTTAAATAAACCTATATAATTCATTACTGAGAAAATATTGAATCAGCGTTAGAAGTTGTGTCATAAAATTATTTCAAAATTTCATTAACAAGTCAAAGAATCATAGACTCAAAATTAAATAGAAAGAAATAGAATATTTCTTTATTCTTGCTGACGTAAATAGAAACATATTCATGAAATAACATAAGGTGAAAGTATTGTCGACACTAAGTTTGTATTCACATGCAAATTTTGTACCGAAACCCACATAGGGCACGCCCGAAACGTTTGTCGAACATCGTTAAAGTAAATATGAATAATAAAAATATACGCATAGTGAACTTGAGGACTTACTGGCGTAATATACTGGAGCATTTTTTTTGTGGTCGACCGTTTTATTTTCTCTCTCCATGGGCTCGTTTGGATCGTTTTGTTAACAAACTACTTTTTCTTTTCAGATATATTCTTTTATAAAATACTTATACGTAATTTAAAAAATATAATGCTTGATTATTTGAAGTGAGTCAGTGGAAGATTTAAAAAAATATAATAACTGCCTTGTGCAAAATGTTGAAAACATAAATGCATTTTTTTTCTATAAACAGACCAAGAAGGTGCAAAATATACACAGGATGGGTTTCCGTAGCCACCTTATAATATTATACATTAGAATAACTAATATTTCCCTTTAATCTAATATAGATTAAGTATTTTTTGCATTGTCAATAATAGTATTATACCTATTTTAATAATTTTTGATTTAGGCATTTCTCTGCATTCTAAATTGTTTAGGCATAGTTATTACTTAAAAAGGTTTTTATTTACTTACTGAAACTTAATCTTGATTCAAAACTTTACATAATATACCATGAGAACTACTTCGCCGTCACAAAAATATCATCCTTCTACTACGTCTTTTCATACGTTCCTGAAACGGTATATGCTACTGTATCGATTATATTTATATCAAAAAATTTGCTAAAACATATATGTCTGTATTTTGGAACGAAGTTCTTTATCGCACGTTGCACACTTGGTGATTGAGAACTAGTTCAAAAAAAGTATAAGATTTCGTACGACACTTTTGCTACAGTATAACTTATTTGATCGTATATATTTAGCAATTCGTGTACGCCATATTACTAATAACGTCTCTGCACTATTTTAAAACTCTTATTGTTGTTATCAATAAAGGATGAATTGCGAAAGTGTTTGATTAGAAGTTGAGGATGGTGCTGATGTTTGGTATCATCTCCTTTGTGCACCGACAAAAGTACACGCATATATTAACTGACACCAAAATTAATTCATTCCCATTCAGTGCCATTGTCTTTATTATTTTTTTCATATCGGTGCAGTTATTTTAAGACACTTGAACGATATTTAATCCAAAATTTATGTATCCTACTTTAGTTATCATAAATCCATGATTACTGGGATTGAATATACTGATTAAGTTTATAATTATTGCAATGTTACATAATTATTGCAATATAAATTACAATTTCTTTACCATTCCTTAATTTATTTTTCTTAATTTTTCATTTAATTACTTTCAACACAATGTATTTTTCCCGTTTTTAAAGACCTATCCTATAATATCACAATCAATGGAGTAGCTAAAAAATTTGCTTTTTTTCGCACATATGGACTGTCTTACGAAGGGGATAGTAAAATATTTTCCAGTTCATCTCATTTCTGACTTTGGGTTGTAAACAACTGTCTCCATATCAATTTCGTCTTAGTACCGGCGGATGGACAGATAGAAGATATGAAACCTTAGAAATAGTGTTTTTGCTGTTACTACTCTTGGTTTTAATGTACGAATACATATTTATTATCTAGGTTACTTTAGTTCTATTAGCCGAAAAATTTGGCTGTGTGTTTACCTAAGCGTCATTATTGGGTTATATATATATACATATATATATATGTATATATATATATATGTATATATATATATATATATATATATATATATATACATATATATATATTTATATTATTATTCTCTGTATAAATTTCGAAATCAATGGAAACTTTACTTTTTATGTTACGTATTGTTTTCCATAATTTTTTTGTTGATAAACAACAAAAATTTAAAGAGAGTTAATATGCAGGAAATTGACTTTCAAGTGAGAATAAGGAAATTTTAGAATTTTGTTAATTAGGAACGCTCGTAATAAGTTATATGTTTATGACTTCGATCACATTTATGATGAATTGATGGCACTTATTAAAATAATAATAAACGAATTTAATTAGAAAAAAAAGACTGCAAGGTATTTGTATATACTACAGTAAATCGGAAAATTAATTACGTAAATATTTCTAATTGACGAAAGCATTACAAAAAAATCTGAATAATTTAAAATATGACCATTGAGAGTTATACTCCACTAAACTAAACAAGTTATACTCCACTAAACTAAAAAAAAGACTAAATTAAAACAAATTTACTATAATGTGTGTGAAAATTTGGTCAAAATTGTAAAAGTGTATACTTTACTATAATTATTAACTATTTCAAAGAAAGGTTTAAAAGACCAGGGATTCCTAAATGAAGCGAGCGAAAAAGGTAGAAAATTAAAAGTTTAATTCTCAAAGTTTAACTATTCCACTGCTTTAAATTGATTATTAATTTATTTCTGGAAATAGGTTTATAGTACTGAATATATTAAACTCGAATAAGAATAAAACCCGTTAATTATTACGAGCATTCAATATTATTACAAGCAAGGGCTTCATGCGAATTTTTTGATGACAATTTTCTTAATATTTATTAGTTTAGATCATTCATATGAATATTTTTTTAAACTTTAAAATACATATGAAATTTATTTCAGACGAGTTAATTTTATATACATTAATTTATATATGCATATACAATTGAACAACAGTTGTTTAGGGTATTCTGTAATAGAGTAATGAACTCATGCCGAGATTTTTTTATTACACTATAAAAAATTGATATCATTTATGTATTATTTAAGTAGATTCAGGTGTTCAAGCACATCTGTCAAAATTTTTTATCATTTTTCGGACTGCCAGTATTACTTATTAAGAGTGAATAAAATCTTGTAACTCAAGTATTCTATTTAATAAAATTATTTATTTTTGAGTAATTGAATACTCTAAATGTAAGGTATTTGTAAAGCATTTATAATTAAATATTGTCCTATGTGTCTTATAGATCACACAAATAATATAAAATAGTATCCAAAATTAAGGAAGAAGATTAGAAAACTTCTTTAATTTAAAAGGAAACATCAATATTTTCACGTAAGAACCACAGTAATTTTTTGCTCTAATGGGCAGATTTCTCATTTTAAAATGAATTTACTATATTAAAAACTTAACAGATTTTCTTTTTCTTTTATGCAGAACAATCTATTTGCCTCAGTATTTATCATAGCAATGATGCTTCTATGGTATTGAAATTAGAGTTAAGAATTTGTAAGTATGCTGTATTCAAATTGTTATTAATTATGCGTAACTTGAATCTGTGGACTTTCAAATTGTGCAAGTATTATATATAAAATAAAAATAAACAAATTGAACAATGCAGCTTTTATGGATACTTGGACCTTTGAGAAATTGAAACTAAGGTCATGTTTAAACAATTACGGAAGTAAAGGGAAGTTTTCTCGACTACCTCCAACTATGTATGCTGTATTGAAAATCCTTCTTTGTCTTGAGCCAAGATATAGATCGATTAAATTATTTAATATTATAGTAATAATTTTAAATTTTTCTCAAATATTTTTTTTTAGCTATGTTATTTGTGTCTACACTTTTGTTGAAATATACTACAGACATAAAGAATCTATTACAGTCATAAAATATATCAAATTGGAAGAATGAGCACGAGTGACGTACTAAACACTAAACCCAAACTAATATAATATTTCTATCTTTTATGTGTCGATACAAATAGAAAGTGTACATGCAAAAACATTAGAAAAAGTGTTGGCGGCAATAAGACTGTATTATCCATGCAAATTTTTGGCTGGAGATCAATCAAAGGAACGCTTGAATTGCTTATAGGATATTGATAGAGTAAATAGGAATAAGTTAAATACACACGCGGTGAATTTGAAAACTCTCTTGTACTACATAAGGGTGCGCTTTCTTTGTGGCCGATCGGTTCATTCCCCTCTTCATAATCTCGTCTAGGAAACTATGTATTTCGGTATCGTTTTATCGACATAAAATTATTTATTTTTTTAGAACTGGGAATTTAGGTGGTACCATTTCGGTTATAATATACGTTGAAAGTAATTTGGTTTTTTCATACCGTTTTGACAATATTTAAAACAAATAAAAAATTATTAATCGTTTGCTTGAATCAGATTATAACACTGAGTATATAATAAACAGCAAAAACCATAATAATTTTCAATTTTTACGAATGTTAAAATTACGTGAACCTTCACTTCTTGCAAAGTTTTTTGAAGACATTATCATTATTTATGAAGTTAGACATTAACATCTTTTTGGATAATTTTACAACTCCAGAATATAATAAAAAACTTTTAATAATCAGTATATATATACAACGATCGAATAAACGTTACATTAGAATATTTAGTATATTCAGAATGTGGAAGTCACGTTAAGTATTTTTATTTAGTTAGTAAATTTCCACTCTTTTGATCAATATAATTGTCATTATTTCTCGACGAGATATATGCATATCAATACATCTTTCATTCAATTTATTAAAATCCGCGATATTCTATTATATAATTACATATTATCTAATAATATTATTTATTTTTTACGTTATTTATTGTTATCTCGTAATCAGTAATGTAAGTAATAATTACTATGTGTCTTGTAATTCTTATGGGTAATACAAAAGGGACAGGTTCTTACAATCATAATAAAATATAATATTTTAGTTTTTTTTTTATTTCTATCGATTTTTAAATTATATTTATATATTATTTACTAAAATATTTAAGTTCTTATAGGTAATATTAAAGATTTCCAGGTAATATAGATGTATTTACAATATAAACTAATTCTAATGCCAAGAAATAAGGAAGGGGATGAGAAAGCTTCTTTTAACTTTTCTACATCAACAATGGTAAATATTCAGGCAAAGTTTGTACACCATAAAAGTTTGTACACCAAAGTTTGTATACAATCATACATTGGTAAATATTTAGACCAAGTTTGTGCATCAAGGTAATATCCGCCATCATTTTCAATTGAAAACAATACAAATCATTCAGGTGGTTTTTTCCCATTAATGATAACCTACTTGCCGCCTAAAAATAAAAAAATAAATTTAATATATTAAAAAATGATAATATTTACCTTATACAATATTGAAAAGCGTAATATATATATATATATATATATATATGTATATATATATATATATATATATATATATATATATATATATATTGATTTCTTAGGGCATTGACACTTCCCAATATTTCCAAAGAATTAGAGTTGACATTTTTTAAGTATTTAGTGTTTAAATCCTTCCTCCTTCCATAGGTACATAATCATTATGTATAAAGCAAAACAACGCAATTAAATGATGCAGCTTTAAGAAATCCGTTAAGCTTACATTGAACCTTTGAGAAATTGAAGTTAAAGCCATCTTCAAACAATTACTGAGGTAAACAAAAGTTTAATTAAATTGCTTTCCTTCGGTTCGCTGCCGTGATCATCAAAATCCCAACCTAATTTTGTGGTTACTTACAAACTTACTTTTACAATTAAGGCTCTTTACAACATTGGATAACTCTTGCGATGACTATTAAACTTGTGGTATGGTAAAACACTTTATAACATATTACAACAACACATATATTAGTGAAAATCTTTCTTTATCTTGAGCCAAGTAATGATCTGTTCACATAGCAGACATCGGAATAACCATTTCTAATTTATCCTAGTTATTTATTTCAGCTATTTACTATGTATCTACAGATTTGCTCAAATATGTTCCAAACTATCTAATTTTAAAAATGTCATATTTAATAGTATAAAATTATTGATTAAAAAAAGGATGTACTTATGTACGCGCGTGAGAAGTTATACTTCTTTGGCATCATTAAAAAATAGTTTTTAATTGTATGCAAATAATAAGTTACAATAAAGTAATAAAAGGACTGGAAAAGGATAGTCAACACAGTCAATAAAGTTCAGTTTAAATTTGAAAAATTAAATAATAAATTTGTGATAAAAATTAAAATTAAACATCAAATTAAAATATTAATTTTCAATATTTATTATTAAATTTAATAAATTAAAATAACAAATATTTATAAAAACAAATGAACAAATTTAATGAGAACTTTTTGATAAAAATGAAAAGTGAATATTAAAGTAAGAAAATGATAACAATATTTAAAAAATGGATATACTTAAATTCAATGAATTCAAATTAAATTTATTATTAAATTTATTTATTTACTTTTAAAGTATTGAATAACCAATAATAAATATTTAACATTAATAATTTAATAATATTTAGTATTAATTATGTTAAATAATAATATTTTAATTTATATCAATGAATAATACATCCGGATAGATAACCTCAATTATATTGGAGCACTTGAAAAAGTCTATAAACACAATTTTTTCACTAATATTTAGGAATAGTAAATATATTAATCAAAATATTGAATTTAAATCACTACTGAATATAATTTATCAACACATATATAAATTGCACTTATATGAAACTAAAACACGTGTGTGAATGTAGACACTAGAAACATGTGGAAAATAAATACTATGAATATGAAAACAGTGAACAGAGGCGACGATGGTGCCAACTTGCGCGACTAATAGAGGTTCTATTTCTATTTTGTTGGTAGCTTTTGTTTTGAGACTGCAACCGCTGCAACTTCATACTGTAACTTTTGTGTGACGAATCTTAAAATTTCACTCTCATAATTTTTTCATAAAGCGCCTAAAGAAGTATAACTTTAAAAATAGTTTTTAACCCAGATGTTGAATGTATAATCTTGCTGCAACTAAAGTCTGGCACTATGTGTTTTTCTCTATAGTAACTTGCCAAGCACGTGAACTGAATCAAAAATAAAGAGAACTAGAAGTAAGGATAAGTATAATAAAATTGTTATTTTTTATTTCAAATTAACGAGTGAAAATGAAACTATATAATTATATAAATATATCTAAGAAGGGGGTCAAAGATAACTGAAGAAGACAAAGCGTAATGAAACGTCAAGGGATGAAGAGGACAAAATGAATACGAGACAAATTTTATTCAGACAGTCACAGATTTAGAGCAATAACAATGAAAATGTTATGTTGGCAAGATAAGATGTAAAAATAGTGTGACAAGTCCGAACTTGTTTAATTAAAATTTTGCGCTACCGCGTGTGTAGGTAAAGTTATGTTTATACCATTACACTACTAGGCCTGCATCACATCTTATTTTTTTTCACAAGTGTTGCCCCAAATATTTATTTACGCAATTTTTAAGAGTAACAGCGCACATAAAGGAGCATAACATATATTATTTCTGTGATTTTAAGTCACAGAAAACACCAATATTTATCTATCAGACTAAATTTTTTATCATAATGATATTTTATATTTATTGTGAAGTGTTAGAAAATATTTTATTTAATACAAGCGAGAATAGTCAAACAGAAAAGACAAAAAAAGTGAGATTTTACAAGTCACAAATAAAATATAAAAATATTAATCTACCTATCGCTATATCTTTGTGCCAACCTAATTGGAATAAAGTGAAACGAAACTACCACAAATGGAATGTCTTTGTAAAAATACTATAGATAGTACACCGCCTCAATATGTTAAAGGACACTAATTAACAGCCCCAATATGCTGATTGTACACTCAATTTCAAATATTTTTTGGATGATAATAACCGAAATAGATTTTAATTGAATACATGAATTTATGTAAACAATACTAGATGCAACACGATAAAGTAATAAGCCGTGTGGTAATTTTGGCAGCAAACAACGTCACGTAATGTTAATAATTTAAGAATACTTTAAAATGCGATTTATAATTATATAAAAATTATATTTTGTTACACTTCTGTATTTTGTTTTACTGTGTATATGCTTTACTTTAATTTAAACGGCTCTTACGATTTTAACATTATCGTACCTTTTTTAATCACAACAAGTAATTATACATTTTTATAGAGAGCATAAAATGTAAACAGAGATAGTAAGTAAGCGCGCCCCCAGATATGACTCGCATATCATATATTGTTCTCTGCATGATGACATATACTTCAGTCGCATATCGAATGCTGGTAAAGCTTCGACGTTTACTGTACATTTATATACAAAAATGCACTTTCCCTCCATAACCATATGCAAAAATGAAAATCGGCAGAAGAATGTAACCAGTTGAGGGATTATCGTAGAGGGAGGGTAGAATTTTAAATGAAAATATTATTTGTGGCACTGTTACATTGATCGTGTCACTAGTGCAAGACACTTGATATTGCATAAGTATCGATAAAGCGAATCTACAAGTGTATAGTTTGACAACTTAATGAGATGAAAGTGTCACACCTTAAGGCAATTGAATTTACATAATTATTATGAGGTAAAATAATGATACGAAACTAAAAGACTAATATATCCTTTCAGTCGTTTTATGAAATATATTGACCAAAAATAAATAAATTTATTAAAAATATGAGTCTAAAGAATGCTTTGTTTGAATAATATATACGACAAATAAAAAAATGGTGTGCATATGCGTACATCTAGATGAACAAATTTTGTTTTACGACTCACAGCAATTTGAGAAGGGGTAAACTTTTAGATTCTAAATGTTTAACATTTAAGCCCTTTCATCAATTTTAAACTAACCGGGTTATCCCATTGAAAAATATGCTGCTAAATAATCTGAAGACTCCTCTTTAAAGGAGAAACGGTTTAAAGCAGCTGGATGAAAGAAATGATTTAGTGCAAGGATAGGCACAGTTTATCCAGCACATTAAATTTATCCAGCAGAAGATATTTTTACTGAAAAGTTACATCTTGTTTTAAAAAGTGTTTTTAAATTTTTTTACCAGCCGTATGACTGATGAAAAGACAACATATCTGCGTTGATTCGTATGAATATTTTGATGACTACGTAGACGTAGGCATTGTTTTAAGTTGTTAATACCTAAAAGAAAGAAAAGAAGCTCTCATATTTCTATTTAAGGCCACTAGAGTTAATGGTTTTAAGATCTTGAATTTAAGCTCCAATTCGACAAGAAAAAATTAAAATCAAGGTTTTAAATCTCTTTATATCTACGAAGATCTTTAATTGCAATAATTTCTATCAGTGTGAAGATTTTCCTTCAAGTAATCTTGTACCTGTTTTAATAAAAGTGGTAGTGGAGAAGTATTTAAATATTCGTTTATTTTGTTTATTTAAAAACCTAATATTAAATTAACAAAGGTAAACTTTATCGTATTTTGTTTTCTATCAATTCTTTCATTGCATTTTAGAATAGGATGGTGGACAAATTTTATTAAATTTAAATAAAGAGTGAACTTATAATTTGCAAACCGTTACATTGAATGCTATTGAAACTCGACATAATTTTATAGGTGTCTTACTGAAACTTGCAACTACTTTCTTTATAAATATATATATATACATATATATATATATATATATATATATATATATATATATATATATATATATATATGTATATGTATATATACGAAATATATAAATACGAGCGTAAATAAAATTAGTTACAAAGAATATTCAATAGGCTTTGTAAGAACTAACTTTAGAAGTGGAGCATTCCTTGAGCAAAAGATAAATCAAATTCGTAGTGAACGTTCTAAATTTCAATGATAAAATTTTGGTGAAATGTATTTTTTTTTAAATCTGCGCACAGAATTGTTCGTAGGTCATAATTATTTTTTGTCATCTGTATAAATTACGCATCGATATTTTCAGTAATATTTCATCTAATTTATTTAAAGGTAACCATTATGTCTGATTGAATAATATATGTCGCCGAATATGGATATAATTACAGAGAGAAACTGAATGAAGCGTTTAGTATGATCTATGCTTTACATTACCTATGCCTTTGTGATTCGTGTGCTTCACGATTCGCATGACTTTAAATGCATAAAGCAGGAATCGAAATGTTTAGGCTTTTATAAAGGCGAGTGTTGTTTATCTTGTAGATTTATATGTATCTAAAAATACTATTTTTATTTTACAACTTTTATAAAAATATATTAAAAAATGTCCTCGACTCGCCATTACGCATTTTTAGAGCGCATTAAACACACAAGTAAAACAATTTTGTAAAGATAACAAAGCAACCAATGCAATGACCATGTATAGTCATATAGAACATAATAAAAGAACATTATTCAGTAGTGATTAAGGACGTTCTCTTTATAACTTGATTTGTACCGGGGCAACTACTAAAAACAGATAACTTCGGAAATTTAAAAAAGAGTCTCCCACGAAATATTTACAAGCAATTTCATATAAATAATATCATGCGCAATATTTTTTTTTAAATAACGAGTAGTACGAAATTACTTACTTAATCAATACTTCAATAAATTCAGAATAATTAGAAAAACTCGAGCCACTTTTGCATAACACGTTAATCCATTATATGACAGCAAGTTTTGAATGTCGTTACATAAAGGCTTCAACTATTATAATTTACTTTTTGTTATATACAATGTAGTGATAATATACAATATAGTGTTAAAATATTTTATATAAATACTTAAATTATCCTCAACATATTGCTCCTATTAATTTGACAACTACAATTTCGAATATTGAATATATTTGGCGTTAATTATGTAGAAATGCATTATTCACAGTTAAATGAAACTACGTGATGTAGTATTATTTCTACTTTCTTTAATTTCTTTACCGTGACCTAGGTTTCGTTGTATTACATCTTCAGGTGGGATATTAGCAAAGATTAACTCTTAGGAACAACCAACAGCATTTATATGTTTCAAACTTTATATCTTGTATTAAAATCTCTTCCTGTTTGACCTATGTATACACTATTACAGTCGTTACATTTAAGTTTATGATAAATTTAAAAGTAACGCCTGTAATAGTGTATACACAGGTCAAACAGGAAGAGATTTTAATACAAGATATAAAGAACACATTGCCAGCTGGCGAAATAATAAAGCAGACACATCTCACTTTGCTAAACATCTCATTGAAAATAACCATCACGCCCATCATAATGCCCCCTATATATTACAAATAAATACAAAAGGTAATAAATTTAATATCCTGAAAACATTAGAAATAAACAGACATAAAAACGAAACCAAGGTTAATATATTAAATGCCCAACTAAATATGATATCATCACCCATTCTTAATATCTTCTAGATATAATATAAATATACAACATTGATACTACAGTACCCTGGAAATTGTTTCAGCACTAATACACATATAAATGTAAGTATATATAATATAAACAAATAAATAAATAAATATATGAATACACAAAACCGGAGATATGTAGAATTAGTGTATTACCTTGTCCTGACTTTCAAACACCCTTCGTTGTGTATAAATATATTACCGATAATAATTTCCATTTAATTTTATTACATACACCGTTAAGTTTTCATTGTATAACCTCACATAATAACAACAATTGAATTTATTACCCTCACTAAAATACTGGTATATTATATAACTCTCGGTAATATAATAAAACCTACACTGCGCCCCTGCAATATACTCACTAACATAAACAATGGAAAAATCCACACAAACCAGACTTCCGCTATTGTGTTTAAAACATATAAATGCTGTTGGTTGTTCCTAAGAGTTAATCTTTGCTAATATCAAACCTGAAGATGTAATACGACGAAACCTAGGTCGTGGTAAAGAAATTAAAGAAAGTATAAATAATACTACATCACGTAATTTCATTTAATTGTGAACTACAATTTCATTGTTCACTGCATGAATGGTCGCCGTTATATTGATATTTATCTATGATGACACCACAAACCTAGTGCGTTTTAACATCAGTCAAATTATCATATAGTGTTTATTAGTTTATCTTAGCGAATTGCTTCTCATGAAAAATCCTTTTATCTCGGGTATGTATAAAGCGCTTTAAGAGGAGTTTGAACTCCCTGGATCCCTTTAATATCTTAATACGTGCTTAGATGTCTAATATTATCCAATAATATAAAATTGATAAATGAATGACCATACTCGATGTGTTGATTATCAAAATTGATATACGTAGGTTTGCTAACAAACTTAAATAACAATATGAATATACTTTAAGAGTGCGGAGGCATTCAATAAGTTACGTACATCCGGCAACTATATGATCATAGAGAAAAAAACATTATTGATCATTATTGTGTTAGATTGAAAATGATAATAATAGCCCTATACTTTGTTATAGTCTTTATTGCCTCGCTCTTCGATCTTACACAAGTGAATTTCAATTGGTCACCCTGCACCATACGAAAACTTAATACATTTTACAAAGGATCGTGGAAAACTTAATATCTTTTTATTATGTGAATATTTTTAGGGTTAGAATTTTGAAGGGCATCTTACTTAAGCCGTAATATATTACAGACCTTTTATCAGTCGCATTAAAATTATTGAGAGCTAAAATTAATTCCCATTTTTCCAACCATATTAAAAATACCGTTTAACTACTTTAGTTATGATTATTTCTTATAGTTATGAGATATATAAATTATTAATCCTCCAAAAGAAATATTTTTTAAGTATTTTATTTAATTTTATTTAAGGCTTTTACATATAGTATTTTCTTTTATGCAAAACTTTATATACATAAATCTAAAACTGTAGAAAATACGCGAGTGTTACGGATGGATGGACATAACGATTCAGTTTTTGTCTTCACTTGCTAATTGATATCATGAGAGAAAGTTTATTAAAATTAAATTGAATTAAGAATCGAGAACAAACGCTAGGTACAAAAAGTTTGCTTTAGTAATTGACGAATAATTTTGCGAATAAAAAAGTTACAAATATTTTTGTTGCTAAGTACATTATATGCAAAATAAAAGAAAATTAAACAAAATGAGAAACTAAGTAATTTAAAATTAATTTCATTTTAATATTCTAATGAAATAATTTTTAGAAAAATCTTAACCTTGGCTACGCAATTATCGTTACAAAATTATTAGCCGCTCACAAACAACTAATATAAGTTCAGTGTGTATTTGAGAGTTTTTTTGGCAATCGGTAGACAATCAAGAATATGAAAATGAATGTCATTATAAAAATTATCAGAAATATTTCCGAGTGTGCAATCACCTACTTTATTTAAAAAAAATCAATATTTCAAAATTCAGATCCATACACAATTTAAATAATATTTTGTTCCTTTTAAAATTTCTCCTAGATATACTCTATTACCTATATTATACGAAATGTAGACAAACGCTTTCATATTTAATTATGTTAAACATCTTAAAAAAGAAGCACGTATGCTTCAACACATTTACGCAGAACACATTTCCGCAGAAAAGATGTGACAGATATTTTATCGGTCATTACTGACCCATTTTACATGACAGCGATGAAAGGTTATACACTAAACGATTTTAATACTTTCAATATCTATTTTCACTAATGCAGTAATATTCATCTAAATGTTAAATAATATTCATCTAACGTCAGGACTAAAAGCGACGAAATTTTGTTTTATTTATAATGGGAAGATGTAAATTCGACATAAAGTAATTTAATTTTTAATATTATATTCCAAAATACAAAACACAATAGCTCAAAATATCGCTAATTAAAATGTTTCCATATTATTTTATTAAACAAAGTTATTACATCACATGAAACTTCAAATATAAAATATATACTTTACCCATAGCAATAATTTTACGCAATTGTCTAAGGTAGGTCGAGAATTGAGGAAACGGTATCACATACAACAATCTAATTAGTAGGTAAATGAGCTTTTGTGTATATATGAATTATTCATACTACGGTTTAATATAATCTATTTCATATACATCAACAAATTATATTCTTTATGGTATATTAAAACAAAGTAAAATTTTATATAAATGTAAATATCTACAAAAGTTTGGTTCGGTTAAACAGACAATAATATGACATACTCCTTTTTAAAGCAAAATGCCTGTTCGCTCATATTCCTATAAGGATTATTTTAACAAATACAGTATTTTAACTTTACTTAAATGTCATTATATGCAACAATCAACATAATAACGAGTATGTGAAACCCTTGAAAATACGTAATGGCTCGTTATAAACCTTTAAAATAAGCATCTTGCAGGTAAAGTATTTTCCATTCGCGTCCAAGAAAAAATTTAATTAAACTTTGCGTGGATATTACAACCTTTCCACTTAGTGAATATTGAATTTATATTTAAGGATCTCTTTGGGCGTATTATCGTTTTGTTGGCATATTTAACGGCCACATTATTTTCGAAGTTATATTTTCTCTTTTCACTAACTTCTAAAGTATTCAAAATTTCATTTCTATACTGGACCATTGTTTATCAAAGTATGAAACATTCATCTAATATTTATGACACGTCACTCAAAACATTAACTATTATTAAGAAACGTTTTCGGGTTTTACAAAATATTGCTCGCTAAGAAAAATCGGAAATCAACTCCCAAATAAAAGTCAATTATTTGTTTTACATTTGACGTGTTTCACTCTTAAGTTACATTTTGATGTTTTAATAATTTACATTGCCAATGCGTAATGTCTAAATACAGATTATTTGAATTCATCTTCTATAATATCCGTGATTGTCTTTCAATTAGTCTCAATTAATAAACTTTCAACATTCGAAAATAGGATAATTAAATAGACAAATATTATCACTAAATATATAATAATAGTTTTATTGTTTGTTAAATAATTATAGACGATATTATTATATATTAATAGAGACTACCTCTGATGTACTGACTTTCACCATTCTTAGAACTTTACTCCATTATACTTCATATTGTTACAAATTACTCATAAAAAGGGTATAATATGGATATAGCAATTATAACTAATTACAATATACACACACACACACACACACATATATATATATATGTATGTATATATATATATATATATATATATATATATATATATAAACCTGCTTAATGGTACAAATTAATGGTTAGGAGACATGTAATTATGATCTATCAAAATACTCCAAAATCTGATGAAAAACAAGTTGTTACAGGGAAATAGTGTAAGCCTGGTTAAAGACCGATTACGAAAAAAATGTTATTTAATAGCATGCATAAAATAAGAACTTTGATCGTTTAGTATTATTTCGTACTTACAACGGAATACTTGTTACACGCAAGCACGAAATGTCCATATAAAACATAAGGATGATTCATGGAATAGTGAGCTACTATTTATTTATGACAATATTTATGTAGTACTATGACATTTTTATTACGATGAGCATCCACCAATATGTGTAATTGTGTCGAATGACAAAGTTTTATCTCCAAACTTTTTAATTAGCGAGTATTAGTTTCGCGTGCAAATGCTTGCCTAAAGGGAATTCCTTGACACCTTAAGCGATAGTCATATTGCGATGAAATTTATGGAGTTTTATATATATTGAACATAATTAAATTTCTACTTATATTGAAAAGATAATACCGCAGGCATTTTATTAAAGAGTGTGAGAATATTTTTGGTATCAGATGAATAAAAAAGTTGACATTTTTATTTGACATGCATACGTAAAGTTGAATAATTTATTATTCTAGCAATATGATAATCTAAAATGTAAAAATGTACATCATGGGTTTTATGGAGGATGGATTAAATTTCGCTGCTCACTTTTTTAAATTGAACTGCTGTTAATTTCTATAAAATCATTTGTGGGAGAAATTAATTGTAAAAAATTTTAATTTTCACATTGGTGTTGTCAAGAAATATCCAAAGTATGAGTAGAGTGTCAACCCTCACAGATTAATACTTTCACTATATCTCAAACACTGTGATAAACAGTGTAAGCATTTCATAAATACGATTTTTTTATTTACATAAACCATCACTTTCCCTGAAATAAACTAACAACATCACATCTGACAGCAATAGCTAAATATTTCTATACGCCATCTTGTTTGTTCTTAAGATTCAGAATATTCTAATTCGGAAAATGTTATGATTTATGTCATTCTGCAATTTTTCGTAATTTTCAGTGCACTATGTTATTCCCATTGTTTTAATTTTACTTTTTTTTTCATTCACCATTTCTTTTTTCATCTATAGAAATGCATAGGTACATCAACTCGTTTCAATATTCCTGAATATATATAAAATCACATTTTATTTAAAGGGTTACCCGTTCCTTTCCAAAACAACGAGGAAATAAAAGATAAAACCATTAAATTTTTTCTTTGGACGCAAGCGAATCTTGAAATATAAAAATTGTTGCCACCTCGCAGACTTTTTCTAGTAAGACTCAAAAAAAAAACTTTAATAATTTTATAAAAAAACTTTGTTATAAAAGGTTTTGAATTTATTTCATTTAAGAGAAATATTTTTTTTGGATAAAACTACTATTTAATTATATTAGTCTTCACATTAGATTTGTTACTATTGTAGCAACTGGCATATTCACTAAAGTGCTAAGTAAGAAAAAGAGTGATTTTGAAAAATTTATATTTATAACGCGTAATCTTAAATAATATATTTACTGCCATTAACTCAAACATTAGCATTTTAAAAATATGTAAATTATACTCTTTATTTGCATGTTTATTAACTATTTACGACAATATTTGCTATTCTGAGAAAAAAATAGCAACGCCAGTGCATTTATATATATATATATATATATATATATACATATATATATATATATATTTATATATATATATATATATATATATATGTATATATATATATATATATATATATATATATATGTATATATATACATTATATATATTTGCATTTCGAAGATGCCTTCTTGGAAAACTAGTAATTGTTCTATTCGCTAATATATACAAGTATTATTTAAAAGTTTTAATGTCAACTGTTATTTCTTGTTTCTATACTTCTTAAATCTATTGATATTAGTTGAAAAACTATTAATAATAATGTCTTAAAAATGCTTCGACTGCGATGAAATATTTTTCTTCGTTAATACTGCACCTTGTCACTTTAATATCGAACATATTAATATTGCATTACAATAAAATTTTTCAGAATATTCCCAATAATATTTCTTTCGAATGGTATTCCCAAACTATTTTACATCCTACTTCTCCATTGAATAATTTTTTTGACTATTTTCATATCTGAAATACAACTATTATTTATATTGTATCCTTTGACGAAATGAAATTTAGGAGACCAATATTAAATATGCATAAAGAGTTACCCCACTTGAAAATAATTTCACGGTGTTTAATACCCTAACCACATATATTCGCGCAATGCTGGTATTTTTACTACCAAATTGTAAAACTTAATTATTATATTTCGATTTAAGTAGATATATTTTACGGCTTTTTTTTATTGTAGGCGAGTCGTAATTAATTTAACTTGGGCGCTGATAATTATTGTCCTCCATTTCAAAATATCTTGATTCTGGCTGCAGCGGAAGTTTTCATTACGGATCTGATTAACAATTGTATAAAACTACATAATCTTTGAACTGAATGGTTGATACGTTATATATCAACTTTGAATGTTTCCGCAGTCAATGTTTTTAAACCTTTTCGTTCAATTATTGCAGATCTTATGATTTAAATTTTTCAAGCTATTTTACTTCTATTTAATTTGAATATTATATTTTACTTCTATTTTAATAATGTTTTTGATATATGTGGCAAAATTATTTATTCTAAATTGTTCCTTTCTAGTAAGTTTGTTGTCGCCTTGGTGTGCTAAGTTGATCACAAGGCTTATGGAGTCTGGGGACGTGGCCCACCACGGAACTCAGTTGTGGGGTCTTTCATCGAGCAGGTTTGAAGCGTTGTTAAAAATCTTGTAGATATACCCCAGACCAACAATGGTCAGCAGTGCTACGAACTACGATAAGCTACATGGTGCAAGAAGCTACGAATTCCTATAACTCACCCGCCTACCCAGCGTGGAGGTTATGGTCATGAGTGAATTGTAACATATTCCCAATTATGAATGAATTATGACGAGAAGTAAAATTGTATTTGACTAGCAAGAGAATATTCAAAAACATAATTTTTGTACAGTAAAAAAGAGAAGCGTAAAGTTATTTTTATATATAAAGTAAAGTAAAACAGGTAAAAAGATGGCAAGATATATTCCAAATAAATCTACGCAAAAAGTCTTGCTTTACTATTTTATGTAAAAGTGATTGTGGTAAACTATCATGTACAATAAAATTCAAGTTTCGGACTAATTTCAAAGTACAGTCATCGATCCCGGTTTCCGAAAAATCGGATCTGGCAACAACAGCACAATGCAGGACATTTATTATGCCACATCCGATTAGAATTTGAAGTGTCCTTTTAGAAATTTTAAGTGAGGCACCGACGAGCGATGACATGGGAGACGTGGCAGTCCTGTAGTCTACAAATATTTTTAGTAAAGTCATAATATTAATTCAAAGTTCATGGTGTAGAGTAGAAAACTAAAACCCTTACTGTGAAAGAAACCCTATCTTCCAAAAGGAAAATCGATAGTTAAAAGCAGTATAATACTATTATAAAATACAAGTAGGTTATGAAGTTATTTAATTAAGCAAACTTTGTTGTGCAAAAAAATCCTAAATCAGTTTTATTCAAATTTTACTATTATGTAAAACTTAGTTCAAATTAGAAATATTTTGTAGCAACACAAGCATAAACCAAAACAATAGGTAAGACGAGAGTGGAATAATTTTTTTTCTTAATATACACCAGTAGCTTCTGATGTTTCCTTACAAAGGGAATTGAATTGCTATTACATTAATTTGTTTAACTCCAAACGATATTTTAAAAAAAACAAAGTAAATGAGAAAAACACCATTACTACCACGAACCCCAATATTTAGTTATCCATGAGGGTTGTCCCTCATGTTGCTAAGACGGCATCCAATAAATTTCAATGAATTCAAGTAACATTTTTTCTTAATGAAACTTGGGTCGTAAACTCTGAATACATGTAATTGATTATCCACTGAGTTTTTTTCTGACATGCTCTACACCTGTATTTTAATTTCAACGAACGATCGCACTATTCGTTTAAATTATAATGAAGCATTTATGTTTGTTTCTGAAATCGCACCACGTAAAAGATGGTTATTTTTAAACAATATCAACCCATGAAACACAAAAATAGCATGTTACTTAAATTGACCGTGTTCATTACTCTATTCATATTTATGTGTATCGAAGTATTTAATAGATTACTTTTAAATTTTGCTACAGAAATGTCTTTGGTTTTTTTCGCATTATGAGTATTTTAAATACTTCTATAATTACAAATTACGGATCAATAATAAAACACTTCAAGAGTGACGTTTACCAATTAATTTATAATTTTTAATTAAAATAACAGTATAATTACGTGAGTAAAGTGAAACCCCAGTGAACCTCTCGCAGGGTTAATAATGTCATAACACAATATCACGTTACATGATGACACAGGTCACTTAGTTTTTATACCAAATATTCGAGGGTAGTTGCTTAAGCAATAAACATTCAAAACATAAGGAATAACGTAAAAATAGATGAGGCGTATTTTTAAAATGTATATTTGTGATATTGAAAATGTATATTTGTGGTTTTTGAACAAGCACCTGCATATTATCTGACATAATATGCAGGTGCTTGTTCAAAACTATTTTTTTAAAAGCTAAGTGGGTGTTGGTATATTTTAGTTTTATTCTTATATTGCAAAAACTAATCGAAAACATGATAATATAAATAGTAGAAGAATTTTATAAACGTTTCAATTTTATAAATTTTTCTTACACATGTAAACATTTATAAGTAATTTCAAATATTTAGGACCAATGCTTAACAAAAAACTTTGAGCATTTCCACTAGTTAATTGCTCATAATTTTTTATTAAGGCTGATTCCGAAATTTTTCACATTTCTTCTTCCTCTATACGAGTATTGATTAGATATTGCTTTACACAATAAGTTTTAATAATATTTTTAAAAAGTACTAGTTAAATAGTCAGTTTTAGAAAAATATCAGTAGTTAGTTAGCTGATCAAAATTTTAATGTATTATACAAAATTCAGACGAAAATTACACTTGATCATTTATACCACATCAGAATGGTCAAGAACGTACTATATCGTTTATATCCCTCTCGTCCTGGGTCTTCATCGATAAATTTGTATCCTGTATCGTTGGCTAATACAAACAAAGAGACGTGACTATTTTGCAGGGTTAAAAGGGTCTAACTCTTTGTATTGTGACGACTAGTGAAGTTAGATTATCCATAAGGGATAAAAGGCTCTTTCTTATTTGTATACTGTATACAAATTTCACCTTTATCTGAATTTCACTATCTCGTTAAAAGGGTAGTTGGTGGTAATATATCTTCGTTTTGTATTTATACTGCAAATTTTAGCCAAAAACATGATGAATAAAATGGTTCACGTATTTTATGAAAGTAACTTTTTGTTACATTTGTGGATGGATATAAATTATTTACATATATTCGGTATCAATGTTAAGTGAACTGCTTTCAGCATTTCCATTTGTTCATTACGTATATTTTTTCTACAAAGGCTGTTCCCGATATTTTCCACTTTTCTTCACCCCTATATAAATATTGAATAGATAATGGTATATAAATAAGCTTCAACATTCTTTTAGAAAATATGAATTAGCTTTACGGAGTCGTTTTTATTATTTTGTCGTAAAGAACAAAACACACAATGCAACGCAAATAGGTTGAGAACATGTTATACGAAATTATAGTTAGTAACATTATTATTACTGCCAGGTTTAAAACATCTTTATTACTATTTGAACAATTCAGTTGAAGTAAATAATTTTTAGTGCACTTTAGTATCTTCTTTACTATGTATATATTTTAGAAAAGTTTAATGAATTGTCCGTGAAAATAATTGACTAATGTGAAATACGTATTTTTATAACAAATAAATATTTATGTTGAACCAAGGAAATAATCTAGAAATATAAAACCAATAAGTTCATTAATTAATGTTTTAATTAATGAACTTAATTTTTCAAGGTCTGTTCAACCTAAGCATATTTCAATGATTCAGTTTATAGATTATATATAGGTACTATGAAAATGTGAAAAAGAAATTCTCTAAATCTTTACAAGTAAGTATTATATCTTTACAAACATTTCCTCTAATAGCGATAAATAATCATTTAAAATGTGATATGTTAAGCAAGGACATTAGTTTGAGTGAGTGTGAGTGAGTTTAAAATTGTTTGCAACTTTATACAAATAGACTCAAGATTCGTGGAAGCTGGAATTAAGTAATTTACTTCGTTTAACCGAAAATAATTTAACTCATGTCTAAAGCTACCGATTACACTTTAGTTTTTTTGGATATAATCGTAGAAATTACGTTTTTTTTCTCCATTCCATATTCTAAGAAATAACTTAGTACTACTAAAGCTACTGCGCAAGCAGAGAGGCTGGTATTGATCGCGGTCGATGTGGTTAATACTACCTGATCAGACCAAGCTCTTGTTATTTTTACAGAACTCTAGGATTCTTATCTGTATAAAGTAATTCTTTTTATTTATTGGTATTATAGCAAAAGTATTAATTAGTTGGTAAAAATAAGGGAATGGATGCCCTTTCCTCGAGATCACTTTTTTCAACTTAGTAACTTTGGTAACTCAGGTATTAAAGTACAAACATTTTCATAATAGCCGTGATATCATATAACATAATCATTTTCTAAATTTTTATTTTTAATAAAATAAAATTGTAACAAAAATATTTCTTGTCAAGGAAGCATTATTTCGAAATTCCTACAGATCATATGGTACATTTTGCCACACTACTTGAATGCAAGAGTTGGTTTCGCTAATATATATATATATATATATATATACATATATATATTAACACGTGAAGAGTAAAATTTTTACCTCTTTTTAAGCATGTTGCGCGTACAGAGGAATATGAGATTTGGCATAGTTAAAGTTTATATGGCGAAGGACTAGAGAAAATTAAAATGTGTATGCAATATGTGTTATAAATACATTAAAGTATATATTACAAATACATTAAAAGATTACACTAGTTACTTTCATACTGTCAATATCAAACATAAAACAGTGTGAGTTCGAATAGTCGCACAGATGAAATATTATCGCCAAAGAATTTTAAAATGTCGTAGTTAATACGAATGAGTTTTGAGCTGTCAGTTTTGTATCAAATGTTCCTTTTTCAATAGTCTGTAGAGTGTATGTCAAGGTAAAAAGTATTTAATTTATATTTGGTATAACAGATATATCTGTTTTATATATTAGTGAAGTACAGCTTGCTTAACGTATTGCCTGTTGTAAAAGAAAAATTTTGTAGCAGCAATACGAATTGACTTCCTCTCACATACCTATTAGTATTTCCAACAAAGTGAGTAGGTAAGTATATTACGGCCTAATTATGAGCACTAGACGATGGCTAATTCCAATAATTCCTCAATTAATAAATGCAAATTACTACTTGCAAATTGACTTTTGTGCATCAAATCCACTTTGACTTCGATCAACTTTTCAATTATTGGCAAATAGCAAAGTTTATTACATAATTAGGTAGTGGTTGGTAGTTAATAGTGCCAGTCTAATATAAGTGAAAGACTGTACGCAGTGATAATTGTGAAACAAAATCTATTTATCGGTATGTAAACTATTTAACAACCTAATTCACACGTTCGGTTTAAGTCATGTTCTTCCTTCCCTTTAAAAACTAACCGAATGAATCGGTCTCTTTATTAAAATTACGTGACTTATTTATTCGGGTCTGGCAATATTCTAGGCATTTCTAAATAAACTTTAATATTTTGTTAAACTCGGGAAAAATTATTATGGGATTTTCATTACACTGAAGTATTACTAGAAAATTTAGAAATAAGCAATATGATTTATATGTTGAACAATTTTAATGCAATTTCTTATTTGACTGATAAATTATAAACCTTTTTTCATGAAAACATTTTCCTGTATTTCGCTGGTTGTCCAATAAAAAGCCCTTAGTGGGGGTTTATATTTGAATTTCTACGCTTTGTTTCCGTTTTTACGTTGAATATTTACTGGGAAAGAAGGTTGTGACAGAGGCACACAGATTTTTTGTACTAAAAGTAACATGTTTAGAAGTATTTTTATCATTATTCCAGACTGAGAAATATCTCAAAAATTCAGTTATATTTAAGCCGTCTTTTCTTTTCCTAAATTATCAAAGAATGTCTAGTAATCTTTTTAGATGTAAGTATTTTAACAGAAGTCACGGCATTGAATCGAAATGATAAACTTAATTTATAACAACATTTTTACGTTTTTCTGAATCAATAAACACGAAAATAATAAAAAAAACATTAAATTAAGGGAACCTATTTTAATAAAGCCATTATTTTTAAAGTAACAAGTTTACCCAATGTTACATTTGCCCAAATGGAAACATAATGTCTACATATTCATGAAATATGATTGTAATCACATAATGTACGAGGCGTATAAAGTAGCAGTGCTACGCTGGTACCTTGAAAGCATTTTACCATATAATTTGTCATATTGCTTGATTTTTTTGTCATTTCAATCACATATCATTTGACAACTTAATATCGCGAACCGAATATACAGAGAGAGTTGTAACAGTGGAAAATTTGTTCGTGTTTATTAAACTTCTCAGTGTAAATAAAATATTTGTATTAGAATTTGTGTTATTTTTGTGTAAATTAAATTTTTTTGGGGTTATTATATAGGTTTCCCAATGAATTATGTTTGAGACTATCAAAAAATAAAATAAAAAGTATACCTTTAAATAAAAGTGACGTATCCTCATCGTTAATCAAAAACTGTCAGTTCAGAATTTCGATGCTATTAGTAAGCCAGATACCATATCAGATACAAAATAACATTATAATACATAGTAAGATATAAAATGAAATATTCATATTTTTAACCATCATGCATATATACATAACAAATTTCAATAGGTTTTTTTTATATATTTCCAACTTTATACTCTTTTTTAACTATTGATGAGTATAAATTATAAAAGTTTATAAATTATTGCCATATCCTACCTCCTTATTATGGATTCCTTGGTATTAAGGAAACAAACCATATATCATTCGCAATTTATATTTGGTTTTATTTCTTACGGCTTTTTGTAATCAATTACTTAAGCAGAATTGTATAAAAGCCATTTGCAATATATGTTAAGCAATACAATTAATATATTAAGACCAAAATTTGGTCAAAAACCTGCTATAAAAAGAAAATAGCGGAAGTCTGAGTAAAAACTAAAAGTTCTAGGAACAAATGTGCATAACATAAAACCTTTCGTCCTCAAGTGTTAGTTTGTCCTCATGCCGATTTACCTGTTAAACATGAGAGAAGGGAATTATGGGAATTCCTCCATTGGTTAAGCGAAGCTAATGTTTCGATTTTTATGCAATTTAATTTATATTGTACAGAATTAAATTGTTCAGTATATTTTAAAGAAAATAATGCAGCTATTTTATTGCAGATTTTAGCAACCTTTTAAGGATATCCACAAAAATAATATAACAATTTCAAATGTTCATATTTTTGTTGTCAGTATGCATGTATAAGTTGAATAATACAAGACTTTAGACTATGATAAACTGGAACCTACATGTGTTAAAAATTGTGTTTTTGCAGATTGATTGAATTTCGCTACCTATTTTTTTTTATTTCCGACCTGTTCACTTCCGAACAAACATTGGTGAGAGAAATTCAACTAAACAATTTAATCACAATATTTTTTTTACCCTAGTTTAATACTCTCGGAATAGATTTACAATTTAATTTTATTTAAATGGTTACCTATTGTTTTCCCGGACGACCAGAAAGAAAAAAATAAATGTTAAAGTCTCTCATAGGACAAAAAGTCTAATTTTGAAAATATACAATTGGTTGTCATATTGCAAAATTTTTCAAATAAAGCTAATCGCGGGGAAATATCTCGAATTTTATAAAGAAATTTTTTTGTCATGGGTTTTAATTTTTTAAAAATTTATATACGTATTTGTTGTGTAAAAAGCTACTATTGAAATATATTTATCTTTGAATTTTATTTATTATTATTTTAACAATTGGCATATTCAATAAGTTAAGAAAAATATTTATTATGTAACGCATAAACTTAAATAGTTGTATTAAATTTATGTATTAAATTTATTCTTTTTTCCTGCGTATTTACAAATAATATACGACAGTATCTACCACTTTGGAAACTAAGCAGCAATATCAGTACATTTATGTACATACTCAGATATTCGCCGTTTCGAACATGTCTTCTAATAAAACTATTAACTTTTCTATTCGCTACTAAAAACAAGTTCAATTTCAAAGTTATTTCATGTCTTATTCCCTTTTCAGATATATCTAAGTCATTAAATGCATGTTTAATATGAAGGCTTCAAAAGTCATGACACAAAGTTACAGAAATGAATCATAGACCCCCAATACTCTAACAACAACACACATTGGACAACCTAAAATTCATAAACCAAATATACCTATACGACCTGTTGTCTCAGATACAAACGCATCCTCAAAAAAATTAGCTTTTCACCTTAATAAGATCTTTCGAAATAAAACCGGATTTGCTCCTAAATATACTATTAAAACTCTCTTGATCTCTGTAATAAAATTAAAAATATACACCTATGGCCATGAATAAATTCTTTCCTCAGTTACCATTTCGCCAATTTCTCTGATCTCACTTTGATATCGAATATATTAATTTTATATTTTAAAATATGCACAGGCAATTCCCATTAAATTTTTTTTCTAGAATATCATCCTTATTCCATTTGTAAATCCACATCTCCTTTCAATATTTTGTTGACTGTTTTGTTTCTCCGAAATTAAACTTTTATTCAATTTATATCCATTGACGAAATGGAATTTACGAAACTAACATTAAAATTGAATATATTACAATTTTATAAATAGTTACCGAACATTTAAATAATTTCTCGGCATTTAGTTAAGCTACCTAATAACCTAGCCGCTTTTACTCGTGAAATATTGTAACTTCCATTTTTACTACCATATTCTACAGCTTAACTATATAAACTTCATTTTAGGGAGGAACTTTTACGGCCTTTTGGTTCTAGACTAGTCGTTATTCATTTAAGTTAGGTGCTTTAAATTATTACGTCCTTGCTTTCAGATTATGATCATTCTGACTACGAAGAATATTTTACTTACGAGTATGAGTAATATTTGCATGAAATTATATAATCCTCACACTAATTGTGTAATGAAGTTTTAATGCATCCATAGTCAAGGTTTTTCAAACGTCACTTAATTTAATTAGAGCAAAAGGTATTATTTAAACATTTATTAACTTCTACTTGCACAAGATTTTTAACATGTATGACAGATTTATTGATTCTAAATATTTTTCAAGTGAATTCTAATAAAGTCAAAAACTTTTATTATCATCAAATAGTAATAAAGACATTAGGTTTTGGCAAAAGGTAATATAAATAACCAACCTTATATTAATATATAAAGTGATGGATATTTCATGATAACACATGTGTCCTCACAATTATATCTTGGTCTACAAACTAGTTTAATTTTTAGTATGAAATGAGACTTAGCTTTTATCAGTTACTTAACACATTTATGGACCTTTTGAAACTGATACCATATTTTTGATTATAACACAGGTAAACATTATTTCCAAACATGAAAATTTATATAAATCAAAAATTTAGTGTTGCCAGGTGTCTCCATTCTTACGGTGTCCCTATTGTCGAAGTCTAACGACTTGTTCAGAATAAAATAGAGGCAAATGGTCTATATATATTAAGGTCCAGATTTTTTATAGTACTAACATTCAAAATATAAGCTTTATTAAATTTAATAATAAAAGTCGAGTGTAAGAAAATATAAGAAGCGACTTTCTGAACTTGAGGCAGCAGTAACAAATGAAAACTATATTTTTTTGTTTTAAGATGTTTTATCCGATGTAAAGGTTGTTAGCCACTGATTCAAAATTTCTCCAATAGGATCGGGCAATACTTGTACAATGCAATGGTTACTATAGAACACTTGTTAGGTAATTGTATTAACGTGGCTATTATGTCAAACGTGATTATTTCGCAGATTTCATTTTTTTCGCTAAAAACGGATAATTTTATTATTTATTTATCTACTTTAATGTATCTAATTGATACATATGGCGGACTTATTGCTACAAGAGCAATCTCTTACAGCCAACCACAACACCAGTCCAGCCCCGTTGGACGATCGGCCGGGAATCGAACCCGGGTCGCCGCAGTGCGTCGCATCGTCAGAGGCCGTAAGCCTTGTGATCAACCCAACACACCACGGCGACGACATTTTTTTTTCATAATTTTAATTTCAATATAAAATTATCCGTTTACAATAGGACACTAAAATTATTACTATATAACAATACCGATCAAATAATCTCTCGTCAGTTAAATGCAGTGTAATGATATCATAGAATACACGTGATTAAGACTTGATTAAATGAAGCAAGTTCTTGTTATGCAAACAAACCGTCATTTAATTTTATTTAAATTTATACTGTAGTAGGAAACATTTAGTTTCAATTAGAGATAATTTTTAGCAACCCTTGGCGAGAAGAAGCTCACAACGAAACAACTGGTTGTTTCGTTAAGTAGTAAGTAAATTGACACTAAATTCCTTTGTTTTCAATAAAAACCAAGGGAATTATTATACAAATTTAAATAAATTGATATCACAAAAAAACAAAATAAGAAAAAGTACTATTACTCTATACTCATTAAGTTTATGTTCAATATATCGAACAATTCGGGCAAAAATTTTGTGGCTTAGAAGATAACTTGTAAATTCGGAATATTAATATCCAAATTGCCTGTATTCGTCTAAATTATAATTAAGCTTGCTCTTCATATTTATGGATTGTTTATAATCACACAAAATAATAAAAAATTGGTTACTATTACCTATTACTCGTCTCACATTCATAGGTATCGAATTAAAAAATAGATTGGGTTAAACATTTTGCTACAAAAATGTCACCAGTTTTTTTTTCGTTACAAGACCGTATTTCGAATATAGAATATTATTATACAGAATTGTAATATTACATTATTACAAATCTATAATAACATTCTTCAAAAGTGAGGTTTATGATTTTTTTATAAATTCTTAATTAAAATACCACTATAATAGCATAAGTAAGGTGTGACTCGGTTGAACCTTTCCCAGAGTTGTGCCATAACACAATATCACGTCATGTTTTATTAAACCATTTAAAAGAATAATAACCTGGAAATATGTGGATCCGCTTGCAGATTGTATTCCAGAAATGCACGTTTATGGTATTTTATACCTCGAAATAATTTACAGGTGATTGTGTTATGTCATTTACACATAATGTGATTGTGTTATGTCATTTACACATAAAATAACCTGTACTAATAAATAAATAAAATAATACATAAACTTAAGATATAAACATGAATCAGGATAAAACAGTACGTACATATGAAACTTTGGTTTTTAGTGTTGCGTATCAAAGTTGGCACAGAAAAATTACGTAATTATAAACATTACTAACGAAAGTTTTATTTGAAATAAGAATTTTGAGAGAGAAACGAATGAATTAAAACAAATCGATGTTTTGAGTAACATAGATAAAGTTCATATGTTGGTCAAATGTATACACACACACGCATATATATATATATATATATATATATATATATATATATATATATATATCATCATCTCCTTTCTACAAATAATCTATTAACAAAATGCGTAATTATGCGTGACTTGGTAAATAAAAAGCGTATTAAATACATCATTAAAAGCATTAGAACTGAAAGTTTTGAGTAAGATGTTAACGTATAAAAGTCAATTTGGTAAACACATAATTATTTCAATAGTACTTTAAGTTTTCGTGAAGTATATATATTTCAGTGTTTCGAAATTCATAATTTTAATATCTCACCCGAAAAGCCAAATTTACTATACACCAATTATGGGTACAAACATGACCTGATCATCTAAAACACATAGTAGTGGATGGTAGCGTATAATATCGTTAATATCCCATGTCGTTGTGCATCTTCATTAATTAATTTGTATCCTTAATCGTTGGCTTACTTATAAAAAAAGATGTGGCTAATTTCACGGGATTAAGTTGGCTGTCGTGTGACAGTGAACTCAAAAATTATTCGCGTGTAATACTAATAACCATTTCCCATATAAACGCGAATAATTAATTTGCACAAAATTGACGCCAAGTATATCCTGTATTAAAAAAAATATTAAAAATTTGTTATTGAAAATAATTTTTTTTCCCTCCAACCTATTAATTTCACATCATTTTAAGTTTGTTAAAATGCAATTTTGTGGGTTTTATGACATTTTTAAATAAAATGAAGTGTGATGAAATAACTTTTATTTTTGTAATGTTAATCGTACAATATTTGAAAGAGATTTTTAGCAAAATTAAACCGGTAAATATATTTTTTTAAATTTAATATAACATCAGTTTACACTCAAGTAAATTTTTAGACAAATTTTTAATTTTTTTAATAAAATGAAAAGTATCGTAAAATTACTAATTTTATATACAACTGTTATGTTATTTTATAATATTTGAGATTGGTTTTTACCAAAACTAAACGATAAATACTTTTTTTTTCAAAGTGTTAATATAGCTATTTTACATTGACTTAGTTTTTAGACAAAACACCGGAGGGGTTCTTTAATTGATATTAAAAGTATGGTAAAATAACTGTTTTTCCAACAATGTTATATGTACGATTTTTGAGAACAAATTTTTTCGAAACTACACGATAAATAATTTTTTAAATTTTAAAATAAGTTCGGTACTAATAGTTTAAATAATAAATAAAAAATTTCGTCGACAACCCAACTAAGTTTCACACGACAACTACCTTTAAAAGGTATAAAGAATTTAGTCGACAACTCGTTTACAAGAGAACTTGTTAAGATATATCTCTTTGTACTGCGGCGATCGATGGAATTAAATGCGCCGACAAAATAAAAAGCTTCTTGGTGTTTATATAACTTATGTCGAAGTTGATACGACTTATAAACCATAACCTTGATGATTGGCAGCATAAACCTTTATGCTGCCAATTCTAATCGAAAACATGTTGCATTAAAAAGTAAATTTTTTTTATATAAAATTTACTTTTCTTTCGTGTCACGTACAAATACTCGGCATCAGTATTGATTAGATATTTTTGTACAAAATCAGTTTTAATATCCTTTTAAAAAAGAAAAACCGTGGGTTTATGAGATTTATTTAAATTTTTTAATGTTATTGAACAAAATAAGGAAAGCAATGCGAACAACTATATATATATATATATATATATATATATATATATATATATATATATATATATATATGTGTGTGTGTGTGTGTGACAATACGAATAATTAACAATTTTTCACCTTGTCAAAAATGTGCAAACATCTGTTTGGCGCTTAGTGAATATTTGCATATGCTAGTTTAATAATGTGTGCATCGTGATACGAATCGACTCAATAATATTGAAAGCTGCAATTAATTAGGCTTTTATTTTCCTTAATGAGAATTCAAATCTCGTCTAAAGTAACCTATTTATTAAATATTAATTTTCCGTTATATTTCCGGAAAAATGTAGTTAAGCGCATGTGATATTATATACAGCTTAGTTTTTATTACACATAAGATATATAACATTTTAGGTTTTGTTTGTTTTTTCTTATCGTTTTATTGAAAATACCCAGTTTTGCATAATATTTAGTTAATATTTATCATAGGACTGCAATAGATTTTTTTCCGTCATTTCTTCCCAAGGTACCAATATCCAATTAGCATTATGATTAGGAACTGTGGATATAGATCAATGGTCCAACAAATCAAATTAAATGATTTCACATTTAATTCTTAAGAAAGTAACACTAAAGTACATAATACATATATGTATGTACATATATAATGAACATACATACGCATTAAAATACATTCACACAGATATAAATATATTCTTATACAAACTTATTTGAAAATTGTATATTTTTTTCTTGGTTGCTTCAAAAAGCATAATTACTACATTTTCTTTTTAAAATTTATTTGCCATTTTAAATAAACGTCACATATATGACTTTGTTATTTTAAAAGAGTTTCATTCCCTAATATGGGTACATAAAAATCTATTATTTTAATATTTTTAAATACACGTCATTGTAAACGCTATTTAAATATTCATGGTCGTATTCATAGAAATTACCTACAGCTTTTCTACATTCGTAGAAATGGCTTACTAGGAAAGCTACTACGCGAGCAGGGTGGTATCGATCGAGGTAAGTGCGGTTAATACCAGTCGCCCCGATCGTCTTACTGTTGTTGGATAATTATTATAGGATTATTTATTTTGTCAAGTATTTCTTTCAATTCGTATGTGTAACAGTAAACGTAGCATTTAGTTTTTAAAGGAAAATGGGTTGGATGCGTTTTCCACAAAACATTTTTTTTCAGCTTGTAACATTTTATTAAATGTATTAAGAATGTATATAAAATTATATTACGCCACGTCATCAGCAAAATGATTTTGAATATACAATTTTTTAATAAAGTAATTAAAAATTATTGCCAGGGACATTTGTCATAGGAATTAATTTTCCTGTAATTTTATAAAAAAGTGTTTTAAGCTGAGAAAACCTCTATTCAATCTTAAAAAAATGTTGATTTGTCCTGGCGGTATTTATTTTTAATCGGACTTACATTTTTCTTAGGGTTCAAACTTTAATTATAACTTAGCTTTATATTAATAATGTGAAAGAAAAAAAATTCTGTTTATAGCCATTCAAAGGCAAGGAAAATAAATTTATGACACGAGAAAATACACTAATTAGAGACCGAATTTGGATATCTGTAGGGACAGAAACTTTAAATTCGTTATTTTTCACATTGGACTAATTATTGCCTATCTATTACCTGGATGTTTCCAATTTGGAATTATTAACAGTAAAATGAAGATAAAGGGCATGCAAATTTTTTCTACTTTTAGAGCATCAATTAGGGGAAAAGTTACAATAAAATTTCAATATTTCTTATTTGGAAGGAAGTCGTAGAAGACATTTCATGAAAAGAAGCAGCTTTTTGGTACAAGTAGACATAATTATACATCGTGTAGTGAACAATTTAGACTATTTTTCTTATCATAGTGAAGCAGATATTTGTAAATTGATAATACTTAATTTTATACGGAACGTTTCAAACTATCGATACGATCAATATTCCTAATATTGACATGAATGTAACGATATGATCAATACTCGTGACATCTGACAAAATTACATTTCTCTATGTCACATTAAGAAGTCGTTGCAAAATTACGATCATGTAAAAACGACAATTCCGCAAAAATATTGCCTGAAACTATTTACGTTATGAGCTCGATTACCGCACAGTATTGAGGTTTTCCATTAGTCTTGAATAGATATTAATTTATGAATATTTTGTATCTTCAAATGTTTGTCAACTACAGAAAATATGAGTGTAAGTATAAAATCCTCAAATACAAGAGCTTAGTCACCAAGGAAAATATACCAAGCCTAAAGCGTTTAGAAATAATATCGTAAATGACGTAAAATATTTGTATCTAGTTGTAATCGAGAAGACATGCAAATATTTGCATTTCAACCCATGTAATTATGTCAGTGCTCAAAGAATATTGTTTGAAAGAGAAATCCTCACTGACGGATAGTTTGAAAAAAAAATAATTTTGAAAGTATTACTTCCTAATTGTGAGGCTATGCTTAGGGTTATGAGTAAATTTTAAAACATATTTGTGTAAAATTTAATTGGTTTTCCCTCACTTTCTGCCAGGCAGATTGACAATCAAGCAGTGATATGTGTAGTTTTAATATAAACACAGTTTAAGCAAACTTTCTCTCTTAACGAGCCAAATTTTATTTATTTAATACTTCACAGGAATTAGTATATTTCCAAAGATTCAATAAAATATACTATTTTATTATTTAAATTTATTCATGATATGGTTAAAGTGATATATATATATATATATATATATATATATATATATATATATATATATATATATATATATATACAGCATATTTGAGTCAAGAAAAGATGACAAAAAATTGTGTTCATTTCAGTTTTTATATTCAATTAGAGCACTAAGAAATAAAATAATTAAATGACAAATATCTTGTTTTTAACCGTCTGTTAAATACAATAATATTTTGGGGTTCCCTACTTCAAATAGAAAAACGGAAACTTTATCACTTAATCATCAGTCCGCCCTCCCTTACTATCATCAGTTTTTCTTAGAAACCGGTGACATTGAAATTTGAGCTTTTGCACATAATAAAACATATCAACCCACACATATCAATAGATAAAACGTAAAACAATAATTTGGAAAGTTTAGAGGGAGACAAATTGATTTTTCGATATTTTTTTTATTTGAGATACTCAAGTCTCAAAGAAGTGTCTCAAAAATATTTTTTCATAATTTCAGATATAAAATCTTTAGAGATGTATTGGAAAACAGTTAAAAGAAATATGCTGCTCATCTTTTTTTCTGAATTACTCAGCTTAAAATGATGAACCAAATATGGATTTTTGGAAGCCCAACTAAACTTGTAGGAAAACTATAACGATAATTCGACAAGTTATAATTTTTGAAATACGCACTTTGTTTTTACACCTATGAAAGATATAGTAAGCAACATATTTACCCTTTTCCATATTCAGAGTCATTTTTCTCAGAAAGTCTGTAATGTAGAGACTTGAAATTTGGTAAAGTAATACATCTTACTAGCCCACATAATTTTTATTAGTCTTACTTTTTAAAATATATGTAAAATTATTAAAGTTGTGGTAAATATAGTTTTGAAAAAAATGTTTTTAATTTTAATATATTACTTGGGATTTCACTCGAACTTGTTTTGAGGAACAGATGAAAAATTTTAATAATTCTAAATTATATACTTAAAAAGACATTCAGAGAAATATTTCGAATATTAGAATATAAATTGGAAGCATTGTTTCCTCTCTTATTTCTAAAACTACTGTTACCAAAATTCATGAAAGAAAGGATTGGTAAAATCTGAATGCAAGATTATAGTCAAACTAGGGGTATTATCCTACATCTAACAATTTTGAAAATAAGCTCAATGTTTTTACGCCTGTTAAAGATATAGTAAGCAATATATTAGTTTGTCAAAAGCTAATATTTGCAAATAGTTTATAAATAATACTACCTATCTCTAAATTTTAATTAATATGTATCCTCGTAATATGAATTCTATCTGTGCTTTACAGGTTTTATTGTCAATAGTTATTATAATAAAAAATGTATTATCAGTTTAATTATTATATTTATTTAATTATCAATTATTCTAAATCAATGAATTAAATATGTATTTACAACTCATCTCATAAATTTCCATTCTACAATAGGGTTATAATTGAATTGAGCTTCAAAAAATTACAAAAATATCATGAAGTTGTCGCTTTGCGCGAAAGCAAGGAGCCAATGTTGTAGAAATTCCTCGTCTTGAATCGAAATTTATCAATGGATTTACGAGTTCTGTACTGAGGACAATCACGATATGTCTTATTGGCAATAACCGTGTCATTAATCGACACATGGCGCGGTTATTGCTTCTTTAATCGACATCATTAATCGACATGTAACAATATAAAAAATAGGAATGAAAATTATATCCAGATACAAAATTAAATATTCGTATTTAAAACCACCACAATCTTTGCATTTCTAGCTTCATGCTCTTTGTTAAACAATGAAGATGAGTGTAAAGCAAAAATGTTTCATAAATTATTGTCATAAATTTCCTCTTTTTTATGGATTCCGAAATATTTTAGTGTATATGGTATATATGCATTTTGTACTAATTCGTTGCTCTTTTAATAGGTTCTTCAATGGATTAAATTATGGATATTGTATATTTTGTCAGTATGGAAAGAACGTATAAAAATTATGACATAATTCTGTACAGGTTCCAACCTCCTAGTGAAATTTCTTCAAAAGTAAAAATATTTAATACCATGTTTCCTTTACAAAAATCACTCGAGTTTTTTTAAAGCATAATAGTTTAATATTTATAGGCTTATTTTTTTTATCTCGTGACAAATCGTAATATTCCATATTCACACATTGCCCGTCCATCGAATACGAAATAAAGTTAACAACTATAAAATTAAATTTGCAACCGAAGTTATACTATCTATACATTTTTAATTGAAATAATATAATATTAAAGGTGAAAAAGGAAGTGTTAATATTCAAGTAAAAAATTACACGAAATACAACAAATCCTAGGATTTTGGACGGTACTTGTGAAACTTAAACGGTAAGTTTTAACGTAAATTAGAATGCCAATTAACCCAACAACAGAGAGTAAGCTAAATGTATTTGTACAAGTTTATAAAATTCGAAATCAGAAAAGTTAATTAGGAATAAATTAATTATGATCAATAAATTAGTAGGCGTTAGAAAATAAAGTGTTTGTACTCCTAGATGTAAATGAACATATTTCGTAAGATTTAAAATTCTAATTTTTCTTTAATTTTCTTGAATATTGGACTATGAGTATCTTGAAAAAAATATTGGATATTGCTCTTAACATACTTCTGACAAAAGCATTAACTCGGCGGTAGTTGTCACTGGGTAAAAGATATCACAGTCCTTATAATTCAACGTATCTTTATTTTCACGCTCTCTAGTGACTTGGTACCTTAGGTACTTTTTAACAGATACTTTATGACCCCGCATTCTGTGCGAGGACGAGTTGACTATGTATACTTGGTCATAGTGGATGTGTAAAATGAGTATGGGTATATTTACTCGGTAGCAACACTGTATGTCATACTTTATTTTTCGTTCATATTATTATTATTATTACATTTTGCACCTTCATGATGGAATTAAGAATACTTAAAGACAGAGTAATGAAAGATATGCTGCGAGAAAAAAAACAATGAAGATGAAAGTACACTGGAAAAGAAGATTTTGAAAATTACAGTGATCATGAAAGCGATTGTAAGTATAAAGAAGACCAAGCAAATGATACGTTGGGTTTTGAATTTAAAAGTGTTTTTGAAGAATACTTTGGCTAGCCCATGCAGGAAATAGATGATTACCTTAAAAATATAACCTTGAAATATCTCAGGTATGGAACATTTTTACTAAGAGATAAAAACGCTATGTAGCAAATATGTCAGCTTCCACAGAATGTACGTATATGATCACATAATATTGTTAATAGTTTACTAGGACCGATTAACGAAGGCAGATCGTGCTACACTATTTTTGAAGTATGAGATTTGTCATTTCCAGATGAATATCATATAAATCCACAAAAAATATTTATCGGGAAAATATTTACATGGAAAATTTTAAAGGTATACAAAGATCGTGACTGAAGTATACAGATATAGTTGAATTAAGAGATATTGTTGGCTTATTCTATTTCCGTGATCGCTAACGAAGAGAACATCTTAATACCAAAGACGTAGGAAAATAATGGCAGAGGCTGTGATATATGCGTGGCTACTATATCTAGGACCAGATTTCTTTTCATGGCAAAGTGTTTGTACTTTGACAATTCACAACCGTGTTAAAAGAAGACAATATGACAAATTGGCTCTTATTCGATAGGTATTAGAATGCTTCATTGTAAACATAAAAAAATATTATTGCTTGGGTTAAGACGTTATTATATATGGAAAGCTCTATAAAATACGATGATTTAGACCATGAAAGCAATATATACTCAGAGAGCGGGGAATGTATGGAATAAAGATATTTTTATTGGCGAATGCTCCAAACTTCTACTCGAATAATATGGAAATTTATATTGGCAAAAGTGACGAGATTAATTTATGTGTCGATGATCAATTTATGTTGTAAGGCTTTTGGTAGAACCTGTCAAAAATAGTCACCGCAACATTATAATGAGTAATTGGTTCACTGTACTCCACTTTTGTGAGATTTGCTTATAGATTATGAACTGACAGCGTTGAGCATGCTACAAAAGAATGAGACAGAGATTCCGCCCATCTTTGCTATAACCAAGAAACGTAAACTCTATAGTTCCCTACTTTAATTTCTAAGTTTTAATTTCTAAGCTTCGACTAAGCATTACGATGACAAGCGAAATACCAGTATTGAAAACAAGCCAGAAATTATAGTTAATTACAATAAAAACAAATGGGGTGTTAACGTCATCGATAAGTTACGTGGAACTTACTCGGTGTCGTGCATAACGAAAAAAATGGGCAAAAGTTTACTAAACACAGATGTCATAAAAAAAGAATGTTAGAAATATAAATGTTAAAAAATTTATATATATATCATAATTTCTAGAGATTGACCTTTTAAATAATGTAGTATCTTTTACCCGGTAACGACCGTTTATGATTGTGACCATCTCCTTGCGACCATCGCCGAGTTGAACAGAGTTTTGATATAGATAATATTGGAGAAGTTTCAAACCCTATTTATATCAAACATTTTTCTGAAATATTCATTGTATATTCGTAAAATGTAAATGTCTGAATACAAATGTGACATTTAAAAATATACAACATCTGAAAATACACATTGAAAAATACACAATAGGTTAATTTTATGACTAAGCGTCCACAATGGACAGTTTGATCTCACGTTTAGTAGCCGTTATATATATTGCAACATTGTCAAATATTTTGCGAAATTATTAGAAATGATACGGGTGCTATTTAAGAAATATTCATTTTTCCTAACATTCAGACAATATAATGAAAAGCCATTACCGAGATGAAGTCAAACAGAAGAAAAGTAGAACCTTTCAGACATCGAACAAGGAAATACTTCAATAAGTCGAGCGAATGCTTTCTCACATTGGTAGCGTCACTTTTCTCACTTATTTCGCCCCACAATAATAATAAGCCACAAACAGGTCTCTTTTGTCGTTCAAGTATATGAGACTAATTTGCATATGAAAGGAGGCTTACGTCAATGCTCTTAGAATTTTCCTTTATAAAATGTGAAAGAGAATTTTTTCATTATTGATTACGATTTTAGGCAATATGCCGTATTCATTTCCATTGCCTTCCTTATATTTTTATTCAGTTGTGAAAAACTTTTAAGGCTGTGTTATGTGTGAGTGTGTTCGTGGGCGTGTATGTTTGCGTATGTGTGTGCGTGCGCGTGTGGACGTGTGCGTTTGTGCGTGTGTGTCCGTTTGAAATGGATATATCATTAACATATATTTTTTAACAATTTCTACATAATGAAAAAAGAGTATCGGCAACTACAGGCAAATGGTGCCCGGGTTTAATCAACTGGTATTTTACAAGTTAATAACGTCATCTTGAATATTATCATTTATACTAAATACGATTCGTAAATAAGGTGACTGAAAGTTTCTTTTTTATTTCATTATGACGAATGTTTAGGGAATACTTTGATCCGCATTTGACCCAATTGTTTTAAAGTCAAACTTCTATACCGACATCTGAGTCATTATGTAACTTTAAATTTTGCAACGTCTGAAAAAACAAATGTCGAACGCATCTGATCGCGCTTCGAAATTAGTCGAGCACTTAAAATATGGCCGTCGTGAATATAAAAAATTTATTTAAACGCTAGTCTCTCGGTAAATTACCACCGGTAGGTTACCACCGATTTTTCCGCTTCTAGTGATACATTTAGTTTTGCGTGCGGTATTTTGGATAATTACCAATGAAGCGGCCTATCAAATTACCGAATGAACAACTTGCCACGGGAAATTTATTACTATTTTTTTTCTTTAAGAAGGCAGATATGTAACTAAGCTATGATCACCACACATATGTCTTGTTTTTAACGTTTTTATTTTATCAACGGAAAAGTCAATAATTATGAAAGAATATTGAAAATAATTAACTAACGTGAACCGTTAAAGGAGTTTCCTTTCATCCGTGAACTTGTGTTGGCAAGGTTTACAATTTTTTAACAACCATTCCATCTTACTTCTTTTTTACAAATGAATCAGATAAATCAGATAAGGAATTCGTTATATCGTCACTACTACTAATGACTGGTATTTGACTAATGCCTAAAAATCGTATACTTAGCCTTCCTTTGTCTCTATTGGGAGATAAAATTGCGACTTTAGAATGACCTTCAATTTGTGAGTTCCAATTTTTGTAGTGCTCATCGTCTTGTTTAATTAATCATAATATTTTACTATTATTTAAATTATTATTTGATTATTATGTCTTAATACACTTAAAACAAATCAGTTACCTAATTTTGGTAAAATAATAAAAGCCTTTAAACTATAAACATTGACGACGCTGGTAATGTTTAATAAAAATGGTTAATTCAGTTAAAGCTAAGATTGTTAAGAATATGTTTATTTTAAGTAATTCAGACGCAATTAAATTAAAAATTGAAATCGTTTAATCAACTGTTTCGTGGAGTGAAAGTAAGGAAACTCAGCAAATAAATTATGAATCATATTTCAACAAAACTAATTAAATATATAATAAAACTCGACTTATATAAACCTCAATGAAGGTGTGTATAATATTTTCATCAATTTCTCTCGAAATTATGTGCACTTACAATTTACACCCTAGCGAAATAACATAAGAGAATAGCACCCCATTCCCTTGCAACATTTTTTACAGATATTTCTAAGAAACTTTTTGGATACGTGGAAACAGACTTAATAGGGTCCGAGAAAAATTAAATTTTTAAAATTATCTTAACAATTAAATAAACATTAAAAAAACCAGCAAATATCGAATAATTTGTGTAATGATTTTTATGAATTATTATATACTGTTAGGTTTTATTGTCCTTTTATTTTTCAGTGATGAAATTAACTATATTAATTTAATACCAGTAATATTCATATAATATATGAGCATTTATGAATATATTTTTTTGTTTTGTGCTATGGTCATAAGTTGTACTTAGAAGACTTTAATGTAAATAATTGTTGCTACAAAATCCATCTCTTACAGCCAACCAGCATATAAATCCTACTATGAGCATATAAATCCTACTATGCTGAATGAGCGCCTTAGAAACGAACACGGGACCAAACGACGCGCATAACGTCTTTTAAAAATATCAATCTATTCCTCTAACGCCAATTAATTATTCCTCTTTTGACGATTTCATCCAATAACATTCAATACAATACCTACCTACATATACTTATTAAAATATCTTCTGTCAAAATGAAATTGAGTTTCCAATATTAAAGTTACCTTAGAAACTGAATATTGATTACACATTAGTTTATAATATAACAAAATACAATTTTCCTGCCACCTTAAGATAGTTGTCCTGTGACAGTAAGATGCAAAAATTATTATAAAATTATTTATCAGAAATTGTTTTTTTGGAAGTTGTTTATATCATCATTTTAATATTTTGTGGAACAAAAAATAATTTTTTTCGTTTTTTGTTGCGTTTTTTAAATAAAATGAAGTAAAGTGAAACACCTACTTTTCTTGTTATATTAACTGTATTATTTTTGAGAGCGAAGTTCACAAAACTAAGGTATAATTTTCTCTTTCAAAATTTTAATGTAACATAATTTTACATTTACCTGGTTTTTTAGATAAATTGCTCGGTGCTGTAATGTTAATTGTATAATATATTCTGAAGGATCTTTGCTGAAATCCACAAGCTATATAACTACTTGATGAAAATAGAGACTATTTTGATGGCAAAAAAATATTCTGTGAATATACTCAGAAAAGATAAAAATTATGACGAATAGCATCAAAAAAAATATTTTAATAGACGGCATCCTACTAGGATATGATAAAGAATATATATGCCTTAGAATACCTATCTATAAGACTAAACAACAACAATAAAGAGATTAACAGAAGTGTTAATGAAACTTAAAGTAAATTCTACAATTTGGCAAAAGTTTTTAAATGTTTTTTGCTGCTTGATCTAAAAAAGAAGGTAAGAGATTCCATTTTTTCCAAAAAATAAACGCTAGAAAATGGACATCGGCCTTGGAAATACGATAAAAAGTAAAAAAGAACAAAATAGCTACGTGCCAAAAGCCATAGTAAGGAGTGTACTTAGGGTGAAACGTATTGTACATATATACCAATAATAGATACACCAGAATACTTAATGAAACAGAAATACCAAGGAGCAGATCAAGCTGTTAGAATACATGAATCCAAATGAATATAAATAGTAGCGCTACCGAAGAAACCAATAAGAAAAAGAAGACAAAGAAAATAATACACAAAACACTACGGAAAACAGGCGGTAATCATTGTAACAAGTCGGAGGAAGCCTTCTCAAAACGGGGTCCTAATTACATTAAATTTTTTTTCTAACATTTCAGTTTAAATAATTTTTTACGGAATGAAGTTTTTTTTATTTTTATGTTTTTTTTATGTTAATATATTATAATCTAAACCATTTTGTAAACCCTGTCACTCAATTAGGCACACATTCCCTTTCTATCGTCTTTTGTTCATATCCTTTTCAAACACGGGAAGGTCTTACGCAGCTACAATTCCATATAAAACTGTTAACATGACCTAAAATATTGTGCTCATTTGGAGCGTCCGCCTGCAAAATTTTCACATGGTAAGTCAAAAACTTTAAGAGCTATAAAGTTAACACGGCGGGCAGTCGTGACGATATTATTGTGGTTATAATAAAACAATGTAATATTGTAGTGTAAATGAATAAAGACATATATTTTAAACTTATAAATTTAACTTAGAACCATCATTTCCATGCAATGCGCAATTATAAGTAATTGAAAGAAATTTGTTCAAGTGGGTCTTCCCCAAAATCGTAATTTTATTTTTCCTGAAAAATATACTTAGCATATTTCATTGTCACGTTTTGTTATGGAAATATCCTATTACTTTATAAATTTGCTATATGATTATTCATGAATATTATCAACAATGAGAAATGTTTTGATCAGGTGGAATTTTTTACCTCTGGAGATCACGTGGGGTAACACATAATTGGTTCTTTCATAAAATCGATAATATACAAAACGTAATTGTTATTATTATATTAGTACCAAACAGGAAGAGTGTAATCGAAAAGGCATCATCTTGTTCCTGTCATTAAAATGTTCGAGACCCAAACTGTCTTTTTTTTGTTTTATTCACCTTGGCTTTCAGCATCAACATTTACAGTTGCGAATATAAAAATGCATAAATTTTCAATACAATAAAAAATAACTCTCGTACTAGAATTTTTCAGAAATATATTATTCGCTGTTTATTCTCCTAATAAAATAATAACTTAAAATTTTAATATAGCACGATTAGTCAGTTAAGGAATTAATAATGTTATACCTTGAAAGTTTTAAGCTAGTATGCTTTTTAAGTAAAAAAGAAAACAACCTTATTAAAATCAATGTACTTACATAACTATAGTCTTAGTAATTTCTTTTTCGATATTGATAACTATAAATTATTTTAATATCGATATTAATATGTATTATGTTTTTCCAAATCGTCTGTTTTAGTGATGTTGAAACAATTAACAATTTTATAATATTTTGACACGTATTTGACGTGCTTCAAAAATTTCTACCTTTCACTTTCGGGGAATTATAAGTTTCGTGCTCTTGACAGAAATAATATTTTTATTTTTATTAGAAATTCTAGATAATCACATTCAAATTCCTTTAACTAACTGTCAAAGCAAAAGGGAAATTTTGGAATATATAAAAAAACACTAATTCTCTCATTATGACTGTGCTAATCTGAATGTGGCTTTGTTATTGACAAAGGGAAATATGTATTAGAAAAAAAATTCTTTTCTTTTGGTTCCATAAAAGAAAAAAACCTTTTAAATTTTCTCCAGGCGTAATGTTATTTTAAGGATTTGCATTTTATTTTATTCGTTATTTCAAAATCGTTTTTAAAAGACTTACTTTGATTTTAAAATATAAACAATCTTTAAGTTATTTATGTGTTATTATTTTATATAATTTTTAAACCTAACTTATTAGCTTATATATATGGTACATATGGATTAGGAGCTCTTATTAAATATAATATTTTATGCTTAGAAGTGTTTTACGTCTACATTTGCATATTCAAACCATTCACAAAGCAAAGACAATGAAGAAAATTATTGAGACAGATGTGACTAAATGATTTGATTTATAAATAATGGAATAATTCTATTGTATGGGCATCAAACATCCTGATGCAGAATTTCCTGAATTAAGGTTGATAATGCAATATCTGTAACCCATCGCTTGCCCAAATTTCAATACCTTGCTACGAGTAGACTGATGCGATTAGATTACACTTTATCATAAAAGGAAACGTCAATATTATCCCTAATAAAAAAAATTAAAGTGAAACGTTGTTTGTTTATTTATTTGGTTAACCTTCTTTAACGCTTATATGACTCAACAAATTCCAATTATTTTTTTTTCATGTAGATAATATAAACCCTATATTAAAATATAGGTTACATATAATTACGCTATCATTTACAAAAGCACAGCCATTAACATAAACTCTAAAAACAATTGTGGCCTCGAACAAAAAAGTGGATGGGCTACTGAAACTACAGGAAAAGTTCGCGCCAATGTCAATAGTTAACACACAATAAGCTTTTTAATGAAGCGTTACTGCTGAACAGCGTCTTATAGCGTTATGATAATGGTTGTATGTTGAGAAAAGTTATGAACACTTGTATAAATGTAAGTCACTGTTGATAAGAAAATATTTATAACTACAAAAACTCCTTTGATTCCAGTAGATCATATTTTATATTTCATTATTATATTTTTTAATTTTATCTTTATTACGTAGAATTGGTAGAACAATTTACAAGCGTTTAGTGCATTTTCTCAATTTTTCTTGAATTTATTTATGTTAAATTTCATTGCACGTTTCCCATTTGATAAATCTCTACCTAAATTTGGGTCAAATTAGTATATTACCCCATTCGATAAACTATAAATCAACTATACGTTTTTAAAAATAATTACGTGTTTTTATAATAAGAATTAATAAATTAGCGTATATAGTATGTAGTAATCTTATATAGTTTTTATTACATAAAAATTCATTATTTGAAATAATATGGTCAATATGAATATAAGTATTCCATAATAGGTATTTAAACAAAATTATAAAAATTGGCGTAATAAATAGTAGAAGTGTAATACGGAAGTACACAATATGCCATATATTGTCGTACCTTTTCTATCATGGCCAATACCTTCACTGTATTTATGTGTGATATAGATCTATCACCACAGCTTAATGTATCTTTAATATAACATTGTAATATGTATCATACAACAGTCATGATGCAGTCATACAACAGTCATGATGCAGTCTTTCGCGAAGCCAACATTTTTATTTTACATCTTTATATGATAGTATAAATTAATAAAAGTTGAAAGTTGGAGTTCGAAAAACATTTTCCAGACGGACTACCTGTTTTCTAACAAAAATACTACGACATTTCTTCGAACTATTTTACCGGACGCGAGCCTAGCCGCAAAGCTATTTTTCTAGAAATTATCTTAGGATAGAAAGAAAATTGAATCAGAATATTTCACATTTTAGATAACATTTTCAAAACCGTTGTTCGTTTATCCTCATTATTTTAACAACATCCTTCAGTTACCAGATCTTTGTCATGATGCAATCGTTTCCACATATTACTTCAATTTCAGAAAGTGGGGGACAAAATCATCAATAACTGGTTTTTAATTCATTAAAGCTTAAAAAATTACGTGTTAAATGGAACTAATTTTTGATAATTTTTTAATTATTTTTCTATAAATATTTCTTTCGATTAAGAATTATAAAACTATTTTCACTCTGAAGAAAAAATTAAAATTTTATTACGGATTAGGTTTAAACGTGGTGTTAAAAAGCAATAAATAAAAATATCCTTGTTAAACAAAAGTGGCAATTATTGAAAACTAAGAATATGTGAAATGTGTTAAAAAAACAATAACAATTTTCAAAAGATCCCGGCATTCACTATACAGTTCACCTTCTGCTTACTTTATGAATAATAAACTACGTAAAGTTATTAAAAATAAAAAAGTAGTTTAATGGATTGAAAATGCGTGAAAATATCACGTCTGTGGTTAAGTTTTGAATAATATTTTAATTTTGTTTGAAAAGATTTTTAAAGGCAATCTTACAAAATTTCAAATCAATTAATATTTTTTTAAATATCCTCAATTGGTTGTGTATAATACAATCATAAAATACAATTATTTAATTATCATCGATGAAATATACTTGATTTTATTTTCAAGTAAGTTGTGTGCGGGTTTACTCTAGCAATTTTCAGCCCCCCAGATCAAATAAATTTATTCATGAAGTTTAATCCGTTTTAGCTTTCTCAGTTCGTGGGTAATATCTTAAAGTCGAGTAGCTTCTACGTTGGTATAGTTAAGGAAAAGTTTTTCGTGTTTAAAAAAATATTCTTTGTTTAACTTCGTTAATACATTTTATATCTAAGTGGTTGTGAATTTTTTGATTTGTTACATAGCCATATGCACTGGCAATCATACGCAAGAACTTGTTTTGGATTCGTTGGATTATATTAAGATTTTACTGCTTGGTACATCTCTAAAGCTGGTTACTATACACCCAAATCAGTTTCATGATATAAAGGTAAACTAGATGCTTATAGTGGAGACTTAACCCCTAAAGGGTCTCCTCTGAAATTAAATTCTCTCATAAATTAAGTTCTATATTTCTTTACATAAATTTCATATTATTTCAATAAGGCTTTTATGAAAAAGGGTTTACTGTTGTTAACATTAATTTTTTTAATATCGTAAGTTACAGTTTCAATTATTATAATTTTCTAAAAATTATACCTGGAAAAAATCAAAAATTATTTAAGTAAATTTTAATTGCGAAGTAATTTATTTTCTATTACACGACACTATAATTAAGAGTGTCAAAATAGGTAATAGTTATAAAAATATTAGAACAGTCAACTTTTAATATTATTTACAGTATATCAGAAACATAAATTTGTAAATGTACTTTCTTTGGTAAGGAGAAAATTCTTGGTTATTTATAATTATTTAGTATATATTATTTCATAAGATTGAAATCAAAATCTATACTCTTGGAAATTTTAGGCTTTAGAATTTAAGGATACGATTATTAGAGTGGACGTTAACTTAATAAAAAGTTAACGTCCACTCTAATAATAGGACACATTTAATAAACAAAGCTATAATTTTAACATATAATAATTATGGATTTATTAACATCCCCAGACAACCAATAATAACTTGTGAGTTGTGCCAACAATTTGCCACAGTCTTTTAACATATTCCGTTTCAATCGCCATAGTATATTGGATTGATCACAATGTATACGGCTTTTGGTGACGAGGCGCACAGCGGTGTTCTGGTTGGCTGTAAGAAATTGCTCTCGTAGAAATAAGTTCGCCATATATATATATATATATATATATATAAATTGGGTACATTAAAGTAGATAAATAAATATATAACTATTTTTTGTTCCAGTTGTAATAAATTCGTCTTCTACTAACTATTTTAACATACCGCTAACATGCGTTAATTTTATATAAATCGACTCCAAAAATATTATGAATACTGTGAATACAAAAGAAGGAAAGGAAAAAGAAAGCTCAGGTGCGTATTTTGAAAAGCTATTGCAGCATAGAAAACGTGCTACGAATATAATGAGGCTTGTCGTCGCGAAGAGAATAAAGGTCGGATAAAGTAAAGAAATACATTTCTTTATATACGATCGTACGATCACACGATTTTCCTTGCGTACGACTTATGGCTATGTTATTTCTTAAATAACATCTCTCCTTGCCTGATTTTCTATAAAAAAAATTATTTTAAAATGAATCTAGTTAACTATTATCCATATTAATATTAAGAATAAAATGAAAATAAATATACATTATGGTCAGAACATTTGGGAGCATCCATACAAACCCAAATATTTTCTAAAAGATTTAAAATATTTTGACTTCAGCTTTTATATACTCTTACCTTTGCTTATATTGACTCTACGTTCACATTTTTGATAAATACAGACAATTATTAAAAAAAATATTAATTGAATTATTTTTAGCGGTTTCAGGAGGATAATGTAAAGAAGATAAAACGCTAAATTCAAATTTTATTACTTAAATAATTGGAAATAGCTAAAAGGCGTTCACACGCCTTTATTTACGATCAATTTGAAATAATTCCATTGGAATTAATGTGGCTTGAATTAATTTAATTCTATAATCTAAGAAATATCAAAATTGTCCAATTTTTAATTCAAGATCGGCAACACAAGCAATCGTCAATTAAAATACAGCCTTTATTTATTTTCTTAAAGGATAAGGGCTATTCTGAGAGATTCATAGCTAAAAAACTTGGCATTTCTCCATATAGTATTCATAACATTTTAATTAGAAACTGGAATTTAAATTATACATTTATTGTAATAATTGTCCTATGTAATTGACCACTCTCCGCTCCACATATTGCTGAGATACCAAAAAAAAGTTACGAGGTATTAGTTTTAGTTCTTAAAATCTTAAATGCTGGAAGATGTTGGTATGTTTTAGGTGAAAATTCATTATTGCGATTAACACCAATAAATTCAATAATTGCGACTACGGTACGTAATAACATGTACAACGGCACATCGTTACGAAAATTAGAACTTAGAAAAACAGAAAATAATTTTAGCCTGACAAATGAAAATTCGAAACGATTAGTTCGAAGAGACGAGATTATATTTTTTGGTGATTTCATAAAAGAATGAATACATAGGGTCATGTATCTGTAGTGTTGGAAACAATTCTGGAAGACTTGATTGAAATTGATTGATGTCATTGAGGAAGAGGAAGGCGGAAAATTTTAGTAGACCATTGTTTAACATTAAGAATTCATATATGAAATTAATGGTCCCTGCTCTATCTTTCGACTATCTATTGAAATTTTAAAAATGATCTAAATCGACTTCCAAATTATATGACGGCGGTCTATATATATATATATATATATATATATATATATATATGTATGTATGTATGTATGTGTATATATATATATATATATATATTTATATATATATATATAAGGTCACGAATTTCACAAATTCATGACCCTTCCTCTGGCTATGTATACGTATGTATGTACATGTACGTTAAAATGTAGGTATATATGTAAGTTTTTCTCTCGTACATATTAAACTACTAAAATGATTTCTAAAAATGAGGTATCCATTGATTTGTTATAATCCAGAGAGTGTCCTAGGGTAAATAAAATTATGGATTTCACGGCCAATGTATGTGTGTATTTTGCGATTTTTATTTAATTTTCCTTACACGGGTTTTAGTTATTGTTTAATTATTTAAACATTTACTTGAAAAACACGCACCACGCACTTTCACTTAAATGGTTTTAATTTTATTCTAAATAATGTTATACACTCTACATTCAATTGCACACTATAAACTATACGATGCAGATAGTCTTATATCAATGGAATATGCCGTTATTATTCTCGCTATAAAAATAAGACAATACGAACATTATTTTTTTCAAACTAATACGTTTAAAAAAAATAATGAAATTATATCGATAATATGTGCATTTAAAAACCTGTCATCCACTGTAACACGTGTAGTCGAATTTAGAAACATTTTATATTTTTAAAGTAATTTTAGAAATATACTTTAACTGATGATATAAATAGGATAGTAACGCCGGGAATTTATTACAAAGGCAAGTTATTTATTTATAACTGTTTCATTAAATAAAAGTCAAAGCGTTTAGTAATTGTCGAAGTGTTAACTCATAACAAGAAAAAACGTACATGGAAACTAAAAACAAGTAAATGAATAGGCTGGATCACATTACTGAAGTCACGATCACATTATTGAAAAGAAAAAAAAACAGCTCACGGTACAGTGAAATGCGGGTATTTAATAATTACGTAAAGTAAAAATCATGTAGTTCCTTTTAAAGAATTATTAGGTTCAGCACATCTTAATCAAAATGGAATTGAGATTTTATAAGTTCCAAAATATAAAGGTACATTACGGAGCAACACATTGAATGACAACGATGCTCATACAATAGCACATGAGACCGCATATAATATTTTAGGAAACTAACAACTAAGTGTTTGGATAAAAAATGGTCATTACTTTGTTTGCACCCCCTTGGCACAGCTATTAATTTACTTGGAAAGTATTCACTTCAAAAGGAAAGACGTGCCAACACATAGCAATGTGCAAAAATAATTATACCAATACCATTAAAAGAATATTGACCGAAGACAGAATATTGATAAAAATGGAAGCGTATTATAAATTAGTTTAGTTGTAAAAATTTTTCGTAACTAATGAAAAAAAACATTTTTTTAACAATCCAATTATTAGAAAAAGCACAACAAGCGCAAAATAAAATATGCAATGTATATGCGAAATCCATCGGAATGGCTTGTCATGTATAATGTGTTGGCTATTTCCTTTATTTGTTATTGTAATTCAATATTGACCGACCATGGATTGTCATCTTCATCAAGTTTTATTTATTTAACAAATATTTCTTTTCGACACAAGTATCTTAAATTTATATTTGCTTCTTGGGAGAAAATCAAAAAATTTATCCTTCGATTTTCACTCCGTGCAAATTAATGAAACATTGATGCAATTATTTATATATATATATATATATAAACTTTGTATTTTACTTAATTATGAACATAGTTAGTTTAAATAATATAAAAATATTTTTAACAAACATCTATGAATTCAAAGGTTAATTTTTCGTATTATCATTTAATCAAATATGTGTCATTTATGCACTGTTTTAAACAATTTTTATATTGTTACATATTTTAGAAAAATCGTAAAGGCACAAATAGCTAAAACGCAATTTCAAGGGAGTACCGGCATCACGATAGTCTTTGGGCAGAACCTTTGTCTTTAAAGCATTCCCAAAAACTGTGTTATGTTGAATTGTCATAAATTAATAATTAATGAAAATATGATGTAAATAAAGCAATATCTATTGTATCATTAAATTTAAAAATTTTTTCTGTTTACTTTTTGACCTAGCTATTTCTAAAAGATTACGGAAGAAATATTTATTGCTAAACCCCATTTTAATAATCTTTCATTTGATCCACGTACGAAGAAATTTAAAAAATACCTCCTCTTTCATTCTTTACGACTCTTTCTTAATTAAAATAATCAACTTTTCGTATATTTGTAAGCCACTAGTCATAGCGAAACGAATCAAAATTGCATTAGTGTTTAGTTCTTTTTTTTTAATTTTGGTACTGAAAACTAAACTGTATGACTGTTATTGAGTTGAAATTTCTAATGACACATCTTACCACCAAAAAATAAAGGGCGAAGCAACACAACCGGTTATCTCCTTCTCCTTGTTATGTATGTATTCCCAATTATTCCCAACATTTCGCAAAACATATGCCGCTAGTTCGACTTGACTGTTTTGAGTTTTGATTTTTTTTAATGTTATGCCACAATTTAATTCCATTGTTCTATTTTTCGTTAGTCCACAATTTATTTATTGTCTTATTTTATTACCCTTCAAAGTATATTTAGCTCCGTAGAGACTGCACAAAATGTAACTAGTTTCACTTCTGACATACGTCATCTGAAACGCAATTTTTTTATTAATACATTTTAGGACAATACTTTTTCGACAATATTAATCCCACATTCGAATATACCTTCAGACGCTGGGTAAGTTCGCTTTCAGTAAGTAAATAGATTAAATGGATGAATAAATAAATGTAAAAAATAATTTAGTCCTTTGTCCCCGGTAATAACTGAATTATATTTTGTCATGTTTATAGGTAAACTGAAGTAATTTTTGCCATTAAAAATTAATAATATAAACAAGTCATTTACTGTTTACGAAGTACCGAATTTTCATTATATCCTATTTGATACTTTTTTAATATCAAAATAACCTCGATGTAAATAACAATCTTCATTACTAAACTGCAACATCAATTGTTCGAAATAATACACTTTTTCTACGGTTGCAAAAATGTGTTACTAAAGTACTTTACGTAACGAAAGATTAATTTTCGAAATTGAAATTGAATAGCAAATAAATCAAAAAGCACTTTATTTCTCGTAATTACTTTGTAATTCTCGATTTGTAAACAACCTCAATTAGTTACCTTTAATTCATATTTCAAATAAGAATAATTCATTTATTATATTTTCAAGGACAATTTAAAATATCAGCTTTAGTTCAAAAATAAATAATATGTGGTACATGTTGTAGACACATCAAATAATGATTTTGGAAAAATGTTACAGGGCGAATATAGTTTTAGTTGTGAAGTAAAAATTAGGTATACATCAATAATTAATATATATTCTTAAAGTTAGTTTATATTTGATTATACTTTTGTTTATTTCTATTCTTTGTCTGTATAACTTCACCTTTATTATTTTCATTACTTAGGTAATTATAAAAGAAATTAATGCAGTTCGAATCTGATTTTCCTTTCAGAAACATATTAACATTCTTAAAGATTTTCTTCATTTTGGTCAATACTTTTATTTCTCCGTGTTTCCTGTTTTGTCTCTACCTATTCCTTAGAATAACCTTTCCGAGCACTACTTAAAATTTTGTTCACTTTAATCAAAACGCGTAAGATAGAAACAACACGTAAATCAATGTAATCATGTAAATATACACATCTACAAATACGACGAGATACATCTACAAATACGACATTTTGTACAAATATGGATAGGTTCTTTTGTTTAGAACCTATCAGTATACAAAATAAAAAAATACATTATGTTTTCCCTTTTCCACTTTTACTTATTATTACCTTTTCCTCTAAATTACATTTTCAATCAAATGTTATTTTCGCTAAATATATGATTTTGATTTTTTCAAGTCTTATCAAATTTCTGCAGCGATCTTGTTTCAACTGCTTGCAATTTGCTTCCATCAGTTTTTATTAAATCAAATTTAACTTTGGTAGGCCGTTCTAAAAAATACGCCATTATTTTCAAGTCATTTTTCTTTCCTTATTAAGTTTATTTTCCGTACACCTAAAATCTATAAGTAAACAGGTGAGTGGCCATGAAGATAATAAAACCTGTGATAGTCATAAACTAATTTTTCAATAAAATACTCCCCTAATTGTACATTGTGTGTAAATACTGTCACAATATTTACACACAATGTATAATTTGAATGTTTATAAAAACCTGCTACAGTTGTTAATCTAAAAACAACTGAAATATATATAACATGTTACTTATATACATTAAAATATAGTCCCAATGAAAAAAGATGTTTTAATTTTTGTAAAATGCAATCAAGCGCTGTGATCTATAGTACGTATTGCCCCTTGTGCACCTCATATTGGAGATGTGGGTACCCAGCGGTTATTAATTCATCGTGTTTAATCAAAAACATATTTGAAACTGCTAAAGTTTTCACCAAAATTATATAGTAAAAAGCAAAATTTTCATCTGAAACAATATCTGAAGATGCTAATATTTCACTAATTAAAAGGTTCTCGAAATTTGATCTCAATTTTATATACATTTTTTGATAAAAATCGTATTTAATTGTGAGCCTCTTCAAAGATATATATAATTCATCGCAGTATTATTTCCATAATTGCAATGTGTATTATCAGGTTTTTTTATTTTAATTTAAAGGTTTCGTTCTTGACCCATACATTGGTGATATAATTAATAGTTTAATTAATTATTTAGAGTATTGTTTTTGCTACTTTTTTTAACCTAGAATACGTTTTTGAATTTGTTAAATATAGGTTGATGGATAAGTATGCTTTACATTGAATGACAGTATGACTATGACTATGATTTGACCCATAATTTCGGTGTAGGCTTGACATATCTGAAATTGTTCGGCCACTGTATGATAAATAAGCTTCGATTTTAATTTCCAGGTAAATTTAAAACCCATGTTACCTTCAGCTGCTATACTTCATTTATTAACATATTATTTACTACAAGCTTTTCACGAAGACAGACCAAGATATAATTAAAATTTGTATTTACAATTAATTTTGTAGTTTTTAGATGAAATCGTACATACAAACAGACGAGGTCCAGTGATATACTAAATGTGCTACATACTTAAATAAAATCCAACACTACTAAAAGCACCAAATTTTAAGTAATTAAAGAAATACACATTTAAATACGAACTTGTCCCTAAAAATTAAACAGATTACAAGAGTATTCAACATTTTATTTTGCTCCCTGACCAGAATCAATTTAAATACTAACTGTATCCAACCATTTATCGTACCTTTTATTCTAGACTTCGATTAAAGTAATGTGATACATAACGATAACAGAACCAACAGTAAGATAATTTTTAATAAAACATGAGCGTCAAAGCTGAATTACGGTAGTTAAGTTTGCTGAACACGCGCTTTGCTAGCAGCACTCACACTTTATCACAATACTCTTCTGAAATTCAGTTTATATATTATTTGTTAGATATGGGACACAGAAAAAAAAATTAGTAGCAAAGGTTTCGTTCAAGTAATTTCTGTTTCAGTTTAATTAACAAAGCATATAAAAAAATATTTCTTTGTTGATCCTAAAAACTTTTGAGTGTAGCCCTGGTCTTATGTCATTTTCAGAGGAATTTGACATTGGCGCACTATGAAAAGCTTTTTTGCAAATTCAGTTTACTATTTCATTACATCACTTATATGTAACAATTCCTATGGTAAAATGCTTCATATTTTTACTGACAAAACCGTAAGAAACCTTTCCTTGTCGTTAATAAAATACTGGTTCATATATTTAAAAACTTCCTTTATCCATTATTTTTGAGGAATAATTATACAACCTATGCACTTTATTAGTAATATGTTATTACTCGTAAAATACATAAGTATGTATAAGCAATAGATTTGCATCACAGTAACAGCACATTTTTATCATATTTGATAATGAAAGAAGAAATAACAAATCCTCCTTAGTGTTAACGACATGAGGTATAAAATATATAAGTAGTTGTTATTACCAAACCTTATTTAATATACTAAAAAATACCATCATTTAATGTAACAAAAGATCTCGATGTAACGTAAATTTAGTAAACCTCTCTTACTTTTAAATCTTCTCAATATTGTAATTGATTAAATAACCGATATTCAAACTCTATTTGATGAGGCCAGAAATGGTCCAAAAAATGCTTTGTACTTTAGCGTGGATTTAAACGCCCTTAAAATTTTACTGAGCTATGCTAAGATTTTTTTTCACCGATTATAAAAGCAGATGAACCTACTTTAGTTCGTAAATAAAATAATAGTTCATATATTCGCTTGAGATTTAGAAATGTATAATATATATATTTAATTAATGTTGTACCCGGAATGAAGCCACATTCGTTTTGTTTGTTGATGGTTTTCTTTTTTTAAATATTACAAATAACAGGTATTTGGATAGACTGTAATTTTTTTTTAAAGTATAAATGAAACTGCTGCTTAAAATTTAAAGGTGATACCATAGTAACAATGTAGTCAAAATACATTCTCACGCCTGTCCCTGAATACCTCTTCTGTTTATAATTTATATTCTCAATGTAATTTATCACAAATTAAAGGAAGTGCAATAAAGTAAAAGCGTTTTTATTTTCTATCCTTCTATTGCTTCTTCCTATTACCCTCTCTTCCGCTTTAGTTGTTTTTGTGTCCGATAAGTTTCTTCGCACGCCATCTCCGCTTCCCGTGTATGCTCATATGTGAAATATAGCCCATACTTTAGTTTTTAAAAGAGATAATCAAAAATAACAACGGCGAATTTTATTTTGAGGGAATAAATATTGTTTAAAACTTGGCGATTGATGTCAGTTTTTAAACGACTAATTTATTTTGCTTTACTTAATTATTTTGCTTTACACTATGGTTTTGTTTGATCAAAAAACTCAGGTAATTAACAAAGTGATAGAAAAAGGAAATTCATGTAATTTAACAATATGTGCGATTTATAATTTGTGTTGATGCTCGAAAAGCTACCTTGTCGCAAATAGCATTAAATTGACAGTTACTTACATTAACTGACAGGTCTATTTTTTGACCGCATTGACAATCAAATAAAGATCCAGGTTAAAAAAGTTAATTGCCTCGTCTATATGAATGTAATCTAGCTATTCGTAAATTTTTAAAAATCGAATATATATATATATATATATATATATATATATATATATATATATATATATATATATATATATATATATGCATTCTTGCAGACAATAATTTCCAATGAAAATCTTTGATTGCGTTGGCAATGGAAATTTCAAACCGGAAATCGCCTTGCGCGTATTGTCGCCGAATTTTTCTTTACACGTATTTACGCCATTGCACCAATTTTATCATTTCCGCTCTACTTATATTATTGTAATAAATATTTAATCTTTATGTATTAAACTATTTTTGAAATGAAATAATTTTTAACAAATTATAAAAGTTTACAATGTTTCTGATATTATATTTAAATTAAAGTGTTTTTTTAATTTGAAATGTTATTCTAATGCTTATCTCCTAAGTACAATATTTATAATTAAATTTCCAAGCAAAATAATTTATAGATTAATTTTGAATTGTATAAAACATATTTATTTCGTGACAAATTAAATATATTAACACATACGTGCACACACATAAAGAAATCGTATGTGCCTTCAATTGTAAGAAGCGCATGCCTTCAATTGTACAAAATGTGTGCGCGTGCTTATATGCGAGCATATGAGTGCGCTTTCTGGTCATGTGTAGGTTGAAGCGCATGTGCAGTATTATATAGTTATAGTCAAAAAAGTATAACGAAATACAAATTCATGTAAAATTTATTTTATTAAATTTCCAAGCATTAAACATTTTTTTGAAATCTTATATTTTCTTTATTAAGAATTCTGTGTTCGATTTAATCCGTTTCCTTAATAAATAATTCGAGTCTTTACTTACAAAATGTTGTTAAGAAATTCGATATCAACATTCAAAATTTCTTTTAACATTCCAGACATAAAAGTAAGCTTAATTCGGTTAGTGGAAACAGAAAAATAACAGGAAAATAAGAAGCCTCAAGGCCATTTTCTGTGTCTAAAAAAGCCCGTGTACCTCTACAGACAAATTTTTATTCGTTTATATTTGGATCATGACTTACCACATTAAACTTTATCGGGATTAAAAGAAAAACTTCGTTGTTTTCCATCCGGTTCTTATTTTGCTACAAGACTCACGCTCTGTCTTGGATAATAAATTATTTGTTTCTCTAAATGTATACAAAATACGGTACTGAGTTACAAAGTAGTTAATTCGCCAGCTGAGTCTTATACAAATAGTCCCAGTTTCGCTAAAAAAATGTACGTCTGTATATTATACTAGATATTAATAAAATTATGCGTTTTGTTTTTAAATCAATAATTCAATTTAATTTTTGATTAAAATCAATAAGTAAATACTTTTGAAAGAATTTTGAAACGTGATAGTTTCATTTTAATTTCCAATTTTACAATCGCGTTACAGCAATTTAGAATTTAATTTCTGAAAATATGAAATTAAACTGTAGTAATAAAACATATTTTTAGTACGTGAACAAAGTTTTCAAAAAATTTATTGAAAATGGAATACTACGATTAAAAAAAAATCAGACAAAATATTCTTAATTTTAGTTCTAATTTTGTGTATCGAAGAAGGAAATAATATTTTAATACTCTAGTTGCATTATTTTATCCTGATTGGGCCCTAATTTTGAAAAATTTTGCACATACATAAAAAAATACGTTACATATAAAAAGAAGCTAGAATAATATAGTTTAAAGGTAAATTTTGATATGAAATAAAAAAATTATAATAATATTAATCTTTTTTCGTTTCGAATGTTATATATATATATATATATATATATATATATATATATATATATATATATATATATCATATAATTAATATGGTCTATTTTATAAAAACTGATAAGTTAGTCTCCGTTAAATTACGTTACCTGGGACGTATTTTTTATATCTATATTTAATTTTTTCAACATATTGACCAATAATTTCATAATTGAGTTACAATAAGATTGTTTGTGTGACAATATTGTTGTACTGTTGAGTGGACAAAAACAGTCAATTAACTTCTAGCAAAAATAAATGTCACCATTAAAGTGCCTATGAAAATATAACATTAAGAATTTCTAACAAAATTTTAAAATATTTCGTACTCTCCTAAAATAATTATAATTTAATTTACAAATATCATATTATTGACTGTTTCTTTATTTTTCACTTTTACATAAATATATTTCTCGTCAAATAAAAATAAGACGAATCCGACATAAAATGCGACTTAACTAATTTCTTATTTTGGCCTTTGAAGACCACAACTCGCAAAGAAAATATAGTGATACCCCATTTTGATAATGAATTTTAGGTATCCTATTTATAATCAGGTTTTAAGAAAAATTATAGTATCGTTGCTTAAAGCAGATTTCAAAAAGATTGATGCTTTATGTACTTTCTGTTTTTAATTAATGCTAACTTATCACCATAAATAAATTACATGGATATCCAATATTAATCTTTAATTATTTACCATTTCATTTTCCTTCTTCTCGATAGATATATTTTCCAACAAAAACTAGGGATAGTTTCTCTTTGCGTTCCCATCTTATCCCTTGATATATTTATTAAGTTTACTAAATAAATTACCGTTTCTTAGAAGTCTATAGTCAAAGCTTTCAAATTTAACACATATTTAATTTTCTTAAAAATGAAGTAACTCCCTTCGGAAATTGAATATAATTAGGTGAACCATCAACTGGTTCGGTGTTTTAAGCTACCTTCAACGATGAAGTGATATAAATTTTTAAATTTATTTAAAATAATTAATTAAACAAATCTACACATGTAATAATGAGATATATTCACATTCTCCATATCTATGCTCTGATATAAACTTAAAATCAGTTAATTTTAAAAACCTTACTGTATGTAATATTTGTATTAATTGTTCAAAGGTTTCTTTAAACTAATAAAATTTACAGTTCATTTGAATGGTTTATAACCCAGTCTCATTTATTTACTACATAAACACTTAGTTGCCATTACTATGTAGTCTTATTTTATAATCTTTATACCTAAATTTTTGATGGTATTCTCACTAGGTACAGTAAGCGTTAAGTTAACCTAAAAGACATTGAGCTTAACGCTCTTCCCTTGTCATCTTCCAGATATTTTAAATTCCCTCTTTCCGGATTGTCTCTGTTCAGTATATCGAATAGGTAAAAATAATCTCTCTTTCTCTCATAGCCGTGTTTCCCGGACATTTTTGACTTAAAACGTAGTTTGTATTGAGTGGCTTTTATTTTAATAATAAACGTCGGAAAGTTTTTATGCCATTTTCCAAGAGACAAGTAAAGTGTTGATTTTTTTTTCATGCGTCTTGTTGTCCCCACTAAATACGTTAACTGAAAGAGTAAGCAATAAGTATTCCGATTTTATGTAGGACGAGACATGTTGCTGAAAGTTTATTAAAAGAATGTGCGTGGGTTTTCAAAATTCCTAGTCAAAATTGAAGACAAATTATTTCAAATTTGCTGCAAAAAAAGGACAGAATTATTTGAAATATGCCTAAAGTTTACTGAAAATTTTATTGACTCTAAATCTTATAACATTTTACAAATTCACGATAGTTTTATGTCTGCGGACGACATAATAGGCGGTATATTAAAATGGTGTAAAATAACTTTATGATACTAAATGTTAAAATTATAATTTAATAGACACTGAGTAACAGAAATACTTATAAAAAATATTTTGAATAGTGAGATTAATTTTTGTACTAAATAAATGGATAATAAAATAAATAAGTGAATTTTAAAACGATTTTATTGTTATATTCCATATGAATTCAATATGATATTTAGAATAAATATGAATATTTAAACGCAATCGTGAGTTTCAAGTGAGTCCTCACTAGTATTCGAAAATGCTTGTCGTGCATGGTTAAGGATATAAATTGGTATGTCTTGCTGGGACGTGTTCTGGCTTTGAATTATAATTTTAAAGATGATACATTATCAAAAGCTTTTTGATATAATTTCGGTTTGATTTTTGAATACGATTAGCATAAGCAAAATTTTAAAAAATTTATCGAAAGTTGCTATCGATATTATTAAGTTTAAACTTAATTGAGTTAAGGCGTGTTTACTGGTTGAAACTAGTATGTTTATGATAGTTATTTTCTATTACTGTTGTTAAGTTTTATTTTGTTGACTTGTTGATGTTCCGAAAGGAAAAAAATGTTTAAGTATTGAAATTTTTATTCAGTATTGCTTTTTAGGTAAATATGCAAGTTAATACAATAGGTTTGCTAAGGCGTAACAAGTATAGGTTTACTCATATACAATTAAGCTTCGTAATTACGAGTAGAGCTCATTCTCAAGGGTTCCGCGTAATATTAATTATATGAATAAATATCTAAGGTTCATGGTATTCCAAAAAATTAAATGACTACCATTATTTTTTACCATGTGTATAGTAAAAAATAAAATAACAAATTGCTTAGTACATATTAACATGTGCAAATATGTAGTAAATTTTCACGTGAAATAGAAAATCCTATTTAAAATTTTAGGTAAACATGTTTTTTTCTTTATTTTCACTTTAGCAGTTTCAGGAAACGGAGTGGGCGGCAAATATAAGGTAAATGAAGTGGAGGAGGCTTTAGAACTCTTTTACATAACATTTAAAAAAAACAATTTTGAAATCATATTTGCACCTTTCATATTTATTTAATACCCCATACCACAAACGAATTAAAAAGTTAGTTCAATTAACAACTCTAAAATTTCTATATGAATAAATTTGATTATGGATATATATATATATATATATATATATATATATATATATATATACACATGTATATATTCATATGTGGGTTAATTTGATGTCGATTTTGTGTTATTAGAATGAATTCCCCTCGTGACTCAGCGCCACATAAATATTCCTTAAAAGTTAATAGTGCAATATTGGATTTTTGTTTTTTGCTGTTATTACGCACGAAATATTTTTTTTTTTTAACTTCTTTACTGTCCTCTCCATATTCTATATTATATTTATTATCGTTTATTATTGTCTTCATTTAATAGAATATGTTTTATTTTTGCAATTTTTTATTAATATTGCTGCGTATTACTATTTTTTTAATTATATCATAACACTACTTACATTTGAATAAAAATATATCTTAATTGATTACTAAATATATTATTATTTTACCAGTAAGTATTCTGTTTTGAATGTATAATATATTTTATAAATATACTTCATCCATTAGTTGGTAAAATATAGAATTAGCATTCCACATTTGGTTCAATCAAAAGGTGTTTCAAAATTTAATTTACAAGTCAAAGGCTATATTAAGGTTTAAAGGTGTTATATTCAAGACTAAATCGAAGCCATAAAATATTTTTCTTATTACTGTGTTGACGTAAATAGAAACGTATTCATGTAATAACGTAAGGTAAAAGGGTTGTCACTAAGGCTGTATTCACATGCAAATTTTTCGCGGGAGTCTACCTAAGGGTCTCCCGAAACGTTTGTGGAATATCGTTATATAGGAATGATAAAAATATACGCGCAGTAAACTTGGGAACTCACTTGCGTAACATACCAGAACACTTTTTGTGGTTGACCGTTTTATTTTTTCTATTCTCTTTAAATGTTGTTTATGATATTCGGATCGTATTATTCAGAATATTATTTTTTTTCCAGACGTTATCTTTACGAAAATATATGCGTTTAACACATATTTTTACGTTATTTAAAAAATGTGTTAGTTAGTACATTTTTCCGGATGTGACATAATTTTCCGGATAGTACGAATGTTGGCCTAAAATTTTTAAAACATCTAATAACTGTGTTGTGTGAAATGTATTTGCAAGCCGAACACATTCACGATAAGGTTCTTTAGCAATCTCCTAATATCTTACATTAGAATCATTGAGATCCTCCTTCTATCTTATTTTAGGTAAGTAATATTTTGCATTGCCAATAATAGTATACTCCCTAATTTTTTTATTACAACATTTGTAAAGTGTTCAATGAAGTATCTATTTACATTCCGAATTTATTAGACTTAATTATTATTTAAAATGTTATTCATTGGCTTATTAAAAGTCAATCTTGATTCAAACCTTATATAATAGAACCAAAAGAATAATCCGTCTTTACAAAAATGTCATGGTTTCAGGAACCTTTTTTTAAAACATTTCTGATATCCGTTATTATTTACATTGAAAGTACTTTCTAAGATTTTTCTTTAATTTTTCAGAGCTTTTACAACGGTATTTTTAAAAGTTTCGGAGAATGAGGCTTGCAAATGATTTTAAAAAAATATCTCGAGAAAGGAATAATAAAATGCATTTAGTTCCAAAAATGTTTTGTTTCTTTTTTAAAAACCGCGCTCTATGGGGTAGATAAAGAATGGAACTGCATGGAATTTCATACGGTGGAAAGGGGAGGAAGAATTTTTATTTTTAAATGACTTAATTTTGTCCCCATATTAAATTTGGTCTTAATACGGCAGACGGACAGACCTGGCTAAATTAAAAATATTTCTTGTGTAGCTACGATTTGGTAGTTTTATTTTTAAACCTCTTGACATTTATTTCCAATTTATTTAATACTTATCATGTGAGAATCTTTTATTAATGCTGTATTAGCATGCATTTGGGTATGCTTTTATTACAATCATGAACATCTGGTCAATTATGCATTCAAAGTTGTTTATCCCTTTTTACTTTTTAATATGTATTTATTAAGTATATTTTATTTTTTTTTATTATTCGCAAATAAAATTTTAAAAGGCTAACAAATGAAAGATGGAAATTGACTTCTGAATTAGGTTAAGAACATTTTAGAATTATGTTTATTCGGAATGCTCGTGTTAAATTAGATATTTATTTTTTCAACTCTCATATACTGCGAATTTACAGTATCTATATAAAAACAACAATAAACAATTAAAACAGAATTTATATAGGGAAGATTGACATCGCTTCCTTTGAAAGACACGAAGACATAATCAAATTTTGTTCCTATCCGTTAGCAAACAAATCTATTACTCATAGACCTATAAAAATGTTATACCCTGGCTCTACAGATGACCGGACCTACATTATGGCATAATTAGTTAATTCCGCACCAGAAAATGTTTTATGTGTAATGACATATTTTCACTACAGTTTTATTAATAATGAAAAGAAACATTTTAATCTTGCCACTGGTTAAGCTACTATCATACTTAGTAGTCGCAAAATTCGAATTCAATTATTACTGCCTACTAATTATAAAATAGTGGTAAAATCCGATTGATTAATAAAATGATAATAAAAAGTAATTAATACGGATAAAAGAAAACAAAATATAAATATATAGTTTATATATATATATACATATATATATATATATATATATATATATATATATATATATATATATATATATATGTATATATATATATATATATATATATATATCGAGTAAATAGCACTTATAAATAAATTTTTCTTTAACATGAAGGCACCTTTGTCTTAAAACATTGGTATGTTAAAATTTTTTTTTGATTTTGTAAAGATATTTTTTTTCAATCCTAACTGAATTTAGTTTCCGTAGCTAATATTTAATATTAATATATTTTCGAATATTAAAATTCGCGATCGATAGTGTAAAGAAAAAAAAATATCTTAAAAGAATTATTTTGATTTTATTGATCCATCATAAAATTATGAGTAAATTAATAGTATTTTAAATCACTTGATATCTCTGCTTAAAATGAGATATCTTAAACGAAATTCATCTACGCTCACATTTCACATTTCTTTTCATTTAATGTGCATTCATATTGCATATTTGAAAAGAACCACCATAAACAAATATTGAAGGCAACCTTAACAAATATTGTCTTACATTATGTATTGTGATCGCTAATTTTGCTGTTCATTATATGCAATAAAAGGATTACAATGGACTGAGCATTATGAAGGCGGGCCAAGTAGCCGCCCCACCACGACAGTTAGAGAGATTTTAGCCAATAGGATAATTTTATTTTAAACACCGATGTTTTTGTAAATGTAACAAATTGATAAACAACACTTCGATCTTAGCAATCAAACAGTTGACATCATTTTAATAAACAACATATTTCAAAATCTGTGCTTAATAATCATATTTTTTGTGAGGGTCTTTATAATGTAAGTCGCTAATGTTGTAACAGTGTAATAAATAGATATTGTTATTTTACCTATACGTCCCATAAAAAATTCTCTCAAGGAATTAACTTGGTGTTGTATATATTTAATTATAAACTGAAATTTTCTCTAGAAAGCCTTTATGTAGGATTTATTGTTCATGCCTCCTGTAGTTTTACAAGAAGATCTATATTTTCATGATGTAAGAAATAAAAAAATTACACCGTAACAATCCACTTTGATAATATTTAATCTCTGGTTCTAATTATTACTATTTTGCGAATCCTTAATGTGAATCTCCTGCGATATCATGTCTCTCACCTTTTGAATTTTGCAATTTACTTTTACTTCGTGACACCCTCCGGAAATTTTATTTCATTGTTACAAAATTTATAGGACATAAGTAGAATTTTGTTCAACTTGCCCTTCACGACTTTTTCATACACTTTGGTCTTTACAAAAATTTAAATCTCACTAAAAAAGTGAAAAAAAAACGAAAATATTTTCCAGTGGGAGTATTCCATTAACTTTAATGCCTTTTACGTGATGATGTTAAAAGGATTACCGGTCTAAGAACTGTATCAATGGCTTTTACGTACAAATTTTTAAGGCATTCAATTTAGCACGAAAACTTTTTCTTATAATAAATACTATCCCCTTAAAGTGCTTGTATAATCTACTTATGAAAATTATGTTTCATGGTATATCACCGTAAAATATTAATAATTTTAATTTTGACACATAGAATGAAGTGAAATTCCTGTTGTGCATGCAACTTAGATGTGATGATGTAAACATACATTAATTTTTTTTTGGAAAATAATCAAAAGGTAACAGATCGAAAGATTGTACGAGACTTCATATTGAACATCTAGTAGGCAAGTTATTTAGCATCTTTCCTGCCGAGCTGCTTATGATTGGATGGTGTACCGAAAACATCACACTGACAGTTTGATAAAATTGCAAAATAATTTTTTTTCGTAGACAAGGGAAAATAAGTATATTTTCGTGATTACACACGTCAAAACTCCAAAAAAACCTGATGTAATAAATAATTTACATTTGAAAAGGAAAAGGTAAAAATGGTATATGAGTTCACTCATATTTTTCACTGATAAATATTTTTTGAAACAGTACATTTCCTATTATGTCAACAATTGAAGCAAGAATTTAAGCATTAAAATTACAAACAAAGAGCTAATCAAATAAGTATTCACTAACAGTTCACTACCACCTCATATACCTACATATACTATACTAGCTTAGCAACTTTCAGATTTTTAATAACTTTGAATAAAATTAATGGCAATAACAATTCATAACTAGTTAGTTAAACTAATTATTAGTTACTGACCATTCAACTGTGCACTTTATATTCATTAGAAGATTTCTGGTGAATAATATCTACTATTGAATAGTATCTGCAAATTAACCCCGCAATAATCGGCAAAAATCTTTAGGTCAACCGAATACCTACAACGACGATTGTATTTCACGGGAAAATGACTTCATAAATCAAAATATATTTTCCACTAGATAAAAGTTCGGTTACGGAAAATGTTTGCTTTTCCAGTCGAACATTTCCGACCTTAATGAGATTTCCGTTTGGATTGAAAAAAATCTTTCGTATATATTTTATAGGGTGTATTTCACTATGTGTATTGTAGGAAAAAACATTTTCGTATACTATATACATAAAAAGTCTTGTTCTTAGGCAGACCTTCAAGGTATAGATGTCTTAAATGAGAATTTATTTTTTTGACTAAAATGCGGTTAGTTTGTTTAGTATAGCTATCATTTAATGACATACAAGTATCGATATACATACATATATATATATATATATATATATATATATATATATATATATATATATATTAGTATATTGAATGAAATCTTCTTCATATGCGAACTGTTAATAAAATGTGTGATCTCTCGTATAAAATAGAGAAGAAGACTTAGAAACGTAAAAGAGAAAATATAAAAGATAATGTGAACATTAAAATGAATAGTTTATTTAGCAACGCAATCAAAATTTGCTGGTTGTGCATATATTATATTTCTTAATGAAAAATAGTCAAAAGATGATATATTCAGTAAAAATTATCGGCGATACGCTCATATTAATATAAAAAGTTTGAATATATCAGGTATTAATTTTATAGATTCATTATTCACAATTAAATGAAACTTCTTGATGTTACATTATTTCTACTTTCTTTAAGTTTTTTACCACGACCTAGGTTTCGTTGTATTACGAAATTTTCAGGTGGCCTATTATCTTTAGATGAGCAGTCTATATGTTTATTTGTATATGGACTATCTTTGCTAATAGCCCACCTGAAAGTATTGTAATACAACGAAATCTATGTCGCGATAAAGAATTTCAAAAAAGTAGAAATAATACTACATCACAGTTTTATTTAATTGTGAATAAAAAAGTTTATTTAAGTCTACCAAAACTAAAACCTTATATACTAAAATACAACCCAAAAAATTGCATGACAAAATATATAATGGTACTTTCATTGAAGACGTGGTTAATTTCATTTTAAGAAAATATAGATATACCGAAAAGTTGTTCAATTAGCACTGATGTATATTAAGAGTAATCAGTTTATATAATATCAGATTTCAATAACAAATAAATTATTTATGAACCCCAGAATTTAAGTAATTTTTTCCGCCATCTATAATTAATAATAATACATGATAGCTGATAACTGAGTTGAAAGAGTTTTGAACAAATAGGACGTTCTTAAACTTAGAAAATAATTTCACATCTGTTTATATGGACATAAATAAGCCTTAAAACCATGTTTAACTTAAAGTCTTTTGTAGAATAGGCAAATTTTTCAATAAAATTTTAAGCTCAAAAATACGTTTTCCATATGTGAAAAAATATTTAATACAAAGTGAATATTTGATCATCATTAATACAACCAATTTTTTGACGCAAAGATATTCGCAGGTAATAAATGAAATTAAAAAGGGTTCAACTACAATAAAACAAATTTTACATACTTTATATCAATGTTATCATTGCAGCATATAGGTTTAAATCCCACAAGGTTTGTTCGTGCACAGATCAATCACTGCGTCGTGCTAAATTAAAGTTTATTGACACAGAGGAGCTGACAACCAAATGTGTCAAGAACAGACTGAAAGATAATAAATTCATGCTACGAAAAGAGATGAAAGGAATTCCTCAGTGGAATTGTAGATAAAAAAAACTGTTCACAGGATAAATGTGAGGTGGTTGTTCGCATGTAAAATGAGCAGTAACCTATTTGACCTTTCTTATACGGGTTTAACATCTACACATATTTCACTTCAACATTTTCATCTCCCGCAAGCACATATACACGTACATGCTATTCTTTAAAAATAATATCAATCAACAATTACAACTTTTTATTTTATTATAATATAACAATAAGTTTCCTTTGACACTCTGTACTCCAAATGGTTCCCCGGAATGCTTTATGCATGCACCCGTGCCAGAAAGAGATAATCAATATATTTAAATGTATAAGTTGGTATTTATTTTTTGGAAAATTTTGCATGCTTAAAAAATAGATTTCGGAAATACGGTGATTTTATTTAAAGGAAAATTATATAAAAATTGCTTTAATTTTATTATAGCAAATTTATATATTAGTTCTGTGGATAATTCAACAATATTTCAATTTCACATAAAATTCTCAAAAAAGTTTTAGAATCTTAATACTAATGTTCTTTCAATTGACGAAATGATTCTTTCTTGACACCCTGTGAATTTATTTTATAAATAATTTGTGTTTGTCGAAACATAGGTTTTATCAGCGTAACAAATTTTAACACATTACGTAAATCGATATCTGAAAAAAACAGACAGACGAATATATGAATAATTTCCTAAGATTGCCTTTTTTTTCTGTTCGTCGGAGTTTTGAAAATAAAATATACGAATCAAATATACGAATTAAAAAAATTATAATTAAAAAATTTCTCTATATTTCACGACTCATGTATTTTACAAAGGGGAAAAATACATACATGTATATTTATATATATATATATATATATATATACATATATATATATATGTATATATATATATATATATATATACATATATATATATATATAAATATATATACATACATACATATATATATACATACATACATATATATATATATATATATATATATATATATATATATATATATATATATATATATATGTGCGTCCGTATGTGTGTGTGCATGCGTATGCCTATGTGTGCGTATGTGTGCGTGTGTGTGCGTGCGTGTGTTTGCTTGCGTACGTGCGTGCGTGTATATATATGTGTGTGTGTATATAGAAATACCTTAAAACAAGTGGAAAAAATTAATAGTCCTGAACCATTCAGGTGAAGTTTGCAACGGGGATTCAGCTCAAAAATTTCAAAATGGAAAGAAATAGGAAAGTTACTATTTGATTGATTGGATATATAATTTTGCTAGAAGGAGGAAACAAAGATATTTCATCCAAAAATAAGACGATACAAGAAATAAGAAAAAGGACACACTGAAAACAGGCTACGCATCGTGAAATAAGACGATACATAGCCTGTTTTCAGTGTGTCCTTTTTTGACTGCGTTTTCCTTTTAAATTTTTAAGGCGAGAATTGTCTACCAGATTTTATCACCTTTCTTTAAATAAATCAGATTAAAACCTAAGTCCATCGTACACAAAACATAAATATTTAACAACTCGTGTTAAATATTTATTTAAAGTCTAGACTTTTTGCACCTTTTCTTCAATGGCATCGAATTTATCACCATATAGCTGCCACTGTTTTATGTCGCTCTTAAGTCTAATCAGTCAATCATGAAAGATTTTCGATGAAACTAAATTGCGATATTACCGATATGAAAGCTTGATACTAAATTATATAATAAAAAAATAGCAAATAACTTTCATTGTTTATGTGCACATAAAAGGAAGCAAACCATAGAAACATAAATGGAGCATCTTCAAGAGGTTTTCGAAGCACGTTACATAAATATAAAGAAAACCTCTTTTTTTGAACTAAAAGTTACAAGGTGTCTTATTCTCTTGATTATGCCAAGTGTAAAGAAAGTAAGTTAAATCATACAATTTCAAGAGAAAATAATATATAGTTTATGTTTTAAATCTACAAATATTAAATTGGGTCTCAAGGAATCGAGCGCAGGCAAAGGCCTAAAATTTGTAGTGACTTTATTTAAAGATGTATTTCGTGTGGTAAGTAAAAATAAAGAAAATACGAGTACTGTAACTTTCATATATAAAAGTGTTCCAATATCTTTCTGATATACTCATTTAATAAAAAAAAACTTCCAAAAGATTGAAAAATTTCACGGATTTTATAGATTTCAAGCAAGAGAATTTATTATTTCATTCATTTCTGACTTGTAACAGCTTATTTTTAAAAACCGGTAAAATTCGAGTCGAACTCGCCCATGAATGGTTCCGTACCATCAAACAATACTAAACTTATTTCGTATCCAATAAGGTATAATGTAACAATATATATTATATTAATTGTAATAAGCAATAAGGTTTAACCTTCTAGAGGTGTAGTTTGGTATCGAGAACGGTTGGGGAACAACGACTTTAGAAGTATATAATAATAATTTAATTTATTGTAAATTTAATAATAATTTAAAATATTTTATTTTTAAGTGGACATAATATTCCAAATACAAGATAATTGAAGCAAATCTAGATTAAATTAATGATTTTTTTAATGTATGTTATTGTGTTACTTAACTATATGCGTAGCCATGAGTATGCCGCCAGTATGCCATTATTATTACCAAAAATTTCATTAAAATCTATTAAAACTAATTAATACACTCATCGAGTCACTCATCGGCTTAATACACTCATCGAGTAAGTACATATTCGTTTCTAAATTCCTCTATGGTTTTATCATAATACTGAAGAGAACTATATAATACAAAGAATCTCGTATTGTTTTTTAATGTATATTATTGTGTTATTTAATTACTAGCGTGACCCGTGCGAAGTCTTCGCATTATAAATTATTCAACTCAATTTAATAAATCAAAATTGATTGCAGGTATTCAATTCATTTCTAATTTTGCACACTGCTTATTACGTTTTTATTCCATTATGAAGCTCAGATGACAGATCAAACAAATATTTTACTAAAATTGACATATAGAGGCGCAAGTATCAAAAGCATTGAGCTAAAGCGCCACTTTATTTATACGTGAGTGGATTTGAAATTAAACAAAAATTTTACCGACCGGCAATCATATTGACGTTGAGCCGTTAGATGGCAGCATTGCTGTTTTGTGTATATAATTTTAATAATTAATTAATTTGCAAAAACAATAGCAATAATAATTTTTTTAGTTGTGGATGCCGGTAGAGCAAGCAATTATCTATAAAATTATATATAATTTATGTGGATTAGTTGTGAGGTTTTTTCTAAAAAGGGAGAGTAACATCTTAACCTTAGCGTATTAATATATATGATGATGATATGCGTAACCACGAGTATACCGCGAGTAGGCGATTATCATAAACAGAAACTTCATTAAAATATATTAAAACTAATGTAGGCATAATGCACTCATCTAGTAAGTACATATTTGTTTCTAAATTCCTCTATGGGTTTATCAGATCATTGAAGAGAACTACATAATACACATAATCTCGTATTGTTTTTTAATGTATATTATTGTGTTATTTAACTATATGCGTAACCACGAGTATGCCGCGAGTATGCGATTATCAATAACAAAAACTTCATTAAAATCTATTAAAACTAATGTAGGCATAATACACTCATTGAGTAAGTACATATTTGTTTCAAAACTCCTCTATTGTTTTATCAGAACATTGAAGAGAACTACATAATAAGCATAATCTTGAATTGATATATTCAAGAAAAACTACAACAACGGCCCATATGTCAAAAACTACACAACATATCTCAGTCAAACCAATTATTTTGAAAGTTTATTCTAAGTCTATTATTATGACCTTATTTTTTCTACTACCTTTTTTACTATTTACTTACTATCTTTTTTAAAATTTTACACATATTAGTTAAAAAGTTCGAAGGAAACATACAATTTTAAAGAATTTAGAAGCGCAAATCTCTCCAACTATTGATTTAAATTTAAAAGTAATTTTGGAAACTCTATATAATTTTAAGACCTATTTAATGTTACCATATACGCCTTGAATTTTTTTCATCCTTCAATTACTTCCATACAGCACCACACCTAATACTTTTTTTTCATAATTTCCCGTTTTAATGTTATAGTGGTTTATAGAAGACACCTACCCTTAAAATTTCATCTACCTAGTTCTAATAGCCTCCGAGTAAAATGGCCGTGATATACAGGGACGGTTAGTTAGATAGACGGGCAGAACGAAATTATAATGTTTTTGTTTCTGCCATTTGGCTAAGAAACCCTAAACATTTTAGCAATACTACTAATTATGAACTCTTTTAACTGTCTTTCAGTATAGTATATTACAATCGGAAATAAATTGTTAAGGCTGTCGGAATAAAATTTACAGGACGGCTAAAATTCGCTTTGTGATTACGTATTCTACTATAGTTCATGAAAAATCTCACAGATTTTATAAGATGAGCATATATAACCGAGTATACATGCGGAATTTACAAAATTATGTTGTATGATTCGATTGCTAATTACACAATAAATGGCTCATGTTACTTAAAAATAAAGATAATACTATTCAAGATAAGTCTCTTTGGCAGAATATTATTATTTGATATTAGTCAATTCAATAAAAGGGATAAACTGCAACCTTAGTCTAGGTATTTGGTTTTCTAAAAACTTTTATAAGCAGAAAAAAACTAAGTCATTGGTACTATTAATTAAAATGTTACCTGTAGACTTTAGTAGTCGGATGTCAGTCCTTCTTTAATTTAATGTAGCCCTTTGGATATTACTATATATTATTAATATTAAAATTCAAATATCATATTTTAATCCACATATTTTCTAAAATAAATTATACTATACATATGTCCGAAAAAATTCCCTTCAAGAAATTTATAAAATTAAGAAAATATGATAAAGTACGAATTGTGAAAGAAAAACCTAGGGATGATTAGCGTCTTTAAAATGTATTGAATATTGCTTCTATCTTCTTTTATTTTATTTACACATCGTCTTCTAAAACATTAAACTTAGTTAATTTTAATTTAAACTTGGTAAAGGTTGAATTAACTGCCACCAACGAAGTAGGCTTCACAAGCCTACCCTTGGCAGGACTCTACGAGATTTCATGAGAAATGTGGTGTGATAATCCGTAAATTTAGAAGAAAACCTAATAAATCAAAATGGCCAACATTAATATTGCCATTTTTGCAATTACCTAACGTGATAACATATTGCCTCCATATCGTCTGCAAATTGTGAAAACGAAAAGTAAAATACCAAAAATGTTCAACAATTATGAAATAAGATTTGATTGCGTTAAAACTAATATTTCGTTAAAAATATAAAACATGTTACCAACTGTAAAAATAATTTAAGGATTTTAAACAATCATATATTTTTTTTACTCTGTTTACTTTTTTGTAATTTGAAAAATGTGCTTAAATTTTTCTCCGTCTATTCAGAATTATTTTGATTAATGTATTATCTTTAAAAGCGATTTTAAAAATTAAATTGTCTTATTTTTCATCAGTTTACGTATGTTTAATATCAATGTATGATAATAAAAATATTAAAATTGATTCCTGGTATAACGAGATAAATTACGTTTTAAATCTATTAATTTCATTTCGCCTAATATTAAGCTACTCTACAAAAAATCATAGTTCGCCTAATTTTAAGCTACTCTACAGATAATCTAGTGGTACCGTATTTCTGAAAAATCAAATAGTGTTATATGTTTCATAATAAAGAAGTTAGACTAATAAATATTCGTAAGAAATGGGCTTCACTACAAAGTGTAAAATATTTTCCAAAATATCCACAAATATTATTTTTATATTAATTTTTCCAAAATATCCATAATATATTTACACTTTACTCGTAAATCAATCTATCCACCACTGGTGAATGGGACGAAATTCGGCATCCCAAAAATTGCGTACATACACATCAACGGACTTGACGGGGTGTTTGGTTTTTTAATAAGCATGAATTAAAAGGAAGATGTAGGGAAAACATTTTTAAAATTTTCTTTTTTAATATTTCAACATCTTTGCGACCTAGAAAAAAGTTTCGTACGAGGAAATATAAGGGAGCGCGGGAAAATAAATTAAAAATAAAATCGGTTTTTGAAGAACCCTAATTTCCTACGTGCACAAGGAAACAGGCTCATACAAAAATTTGTAAAATTTTTAATGATCAACCAAGCGTATTATAGAGGGTTTAAATTTAATTCAGTAGTGGATGTTTATCTCTTGGGAAAAAATACAGATAAATGAAAGAGAAAATTCCTCGATCTAAAAGGTGTATCCGACATCCTCTATTGATTCCCTAAATTTACCATTTTCGTTGATAATTGTATTCATATGTAATAAACCTGTAATATAAATATATTACTAATTTAATTTCACTAACATAAACGTAATATTTAAACCTCTGAAAATTAATTTTTCTTAAATTTCTGGAAATCACGTCGCATTCCATTTGTTATCATCTAGCTGTGCTTGCGACTTTTTTTGCGTGGACTTTTAGAAAATATTATTAATTGTAAGTTTAATACATGTAATACTACGTATTATAATAATTATGAAAGCAAACTTTTTTATATAAGTGCGCCTTGTATTCAAACGCTAAATTATAACATCTATTTTCAGTTAATTAATTATCAAAAAACATGGCTTATACATGCCCGGACCAAAAAGAATTAATTAGTGAAAAATCCCTTCAGTTGTTTACGTTTTGTGAGTGAATAAATAAATAGACACATCGACAAACAGGCACATATTAAAAAAAAACAAAATTTCTGTATTTTATCACTTTTATTATGTTTTTTTGTAAATATCTGTAATACGCAGACATGTACATTCCAGACTTTCGTTATATATAAGACGATAATGTACTTAATAAACGAATTTATAAAGCTTAATACCAAACTTTCCAAAATAATTACTAGTATTAATATATTTCTGATGTTAATACCGAAATCTATCTAAACGCAGCGTAATTATAAAATCGTTTATAGCGGTGCATGTAGATGCAGGTTTCATTAAAAAATATTAAAACAATCATATGGTTCCAAATAAGCATTATAATGAAGGCACAAAGGCACTATTACTCTTGTTGGCATAATATACATACAAATGGATATGTCCATAAATTATTATGAATTATATATATGTCACAATTAATGGTGGTAAACGATTAAAAAACTTAACATAATATTAACTCTTGTTTAAAAAGTAAAAAGTGGTGATACTTTGTTTAATGAGGTTTTATCATATTTTAATGCTTATAAATAAAAGGTATGTATTGCAATGTTCCATTTCGATATATTTTATTTCTAAAATTTTAAAATTTCTCAAATGACATGCACGTAAAATATATAGAATATCAACAAATAATTTCCGCAGTCCGTGAGCAAGTAATCTCATTTATTAGTATTGTAAATTGATCCAGAAATGCCCATGTATTTTGTCCCCTCTTCTCTGTACTGTTTTTGCAAGCGTAAAGGTGTAAAGGTCTTGCAATTAACCTAAAATCACGCGATTATCGTAACCAATTTATTTCAGTGGAATCTAGATTAAATGCATATTTACTCAAAATGTTTTCATATGTTATATTTATTTAATTTCCGGCGTTCATATTACCGGTTTAGATGGAGGCTGATCTAATATTATAACGCAGGATCGGTCTAATTGTTAATTATATGAAATATAAATTACATGTAAATCTATTTTTTAAGTAACTTATTAGGTGTGTGAATGAACGATATGATATAATATTTACGTGAATGAGTATATGATAAAAACGAACTTATGTTTCAGCATAAATACTCGAGTATCATGGATTAGGAGTACCCGTTTAAACAGTTTTCAAACACGTTTTAAAACGTGAAAAGTTTTAACCGACTTCGGTGTTCTTCGTCCACGTCAAAATTGTGTGACAATTGAGGAAACGAATGCCAAAAGTATCCAGATTTATTCAAATGATAACTCGTCGATTTATGGTTATCAAAGCTGCCTTAATGATGAAAAGAACCAAAAAAATATTAATACATATGGACTAAGATTGCCAAGGACAGAAAGAAGTGGCATTTCAAGAGGGAGGCCCTCATCCTTCTCTGAGTACCTCAATAAATTGAATGTAAATATTTTTTCAATTATTGCAAAATTATTTATTACTGAAATTAATTATTTCATACCCAAATATAATTGTTTTTTTCAGTGATTTAATATAATTGTTATATTAATTTTGAGTGTAATATAACTGCAGTTAATTAAATAAAATAATGAATTTTTGTTCCACTTTGGGAAATAACATCTGTCGATTCATTAACAAATTAATTTATTAATGAATCGGCAGAATTCTACTATATTTACCGCATTTTGCGTTTTATTAGTACTGTTTGCGGTAAAATGTGAAATTTATAAGTTAATGTGGCATTATCATTTATTCAATAGTTTCAAGTAAAACTTTATAAAGTGTATTACTTATGAATTGGTCAAAATATAATTCTAATTGCAATAGAAAAAAATCAATTACTAACTAAAATGTAGATTTGAGGAATATTCACTTCATTCGTGAGCTCATATGTGTGAGGCTTAAGCTTTTCTTCTGTATGTTTGTTTCGTCACAGCAAATTTATATGCATATTATATAATTTTCATTACTATTATATCTATAATAGTAATGAAAACTATGCTGTATCATATCTTATGCCAATGTCATATTTATTTATGGTCCTATTCTGCTTTTTTTATTTATAGTCCCATTATCTTATTCTTTTCCCTTTTAACAAGTATCAAATCCAGAAATATTTATTCTCGAATTTACTAAATTATTTACAATTTTTCTGCCCACTTGCTTCATTCCATTTTTTAAGACAAAATGACGTACAACATGATTATAACGAATAAATCGTTAAATATATAAAAGGCACGAAATAATATTTTGTGTTACTGCGTTACTCCCGAAAGAAGATAAAAATGTAATAAAAGCTACGACACATAACTGGTTTATTACTCGTCTTGCTGCATAGAGTTATTAAATTGTGCAATTGGGCTTACTGGATGGCGTGATACGTAATTTTCATCACTTATTCTTTTCACGCTGGAAGCGTAAATGAGTACACGCTGAGAGCAGTATACTCATATGCGGTGTACTTTTAAAGAAAGACTGTCACAGGCAACTTTTCAAAATTAATTTAAAATTTGCATTTCGTTTCAATGTGGGTATATTTCACTTTATATTGATAACTATTTTATTTGCTATGTGATATAAAATATGCATGTGTATAAGCAGCAAATAAAACTATCTGTGTATTCAGCAATTCATTATTCATTAATTATCATAATATAAAATTATGGAAATCTTGTAAAATGCTCAGAATTATCAATTCGTTTATCAAAAGTAGTATTGTTTTTGCCTGTAGAGAATTAGAATATACACAAAGATAATTTTTACTACGCACGCTGTTATCTTCACGAGCAAGTAATACATATAAATTAATTATAAAAGTTCTTAAATTATTAAAGGAACACGATATTAAATCCCGTCTACGTAGGAGAAAAAACGTTTAAAATATTTTATTTAATCGATCTGTACCCTCTTTTCTTCCCCTGTCGAGATAGACAATCCTTGTATTCTTTTTCTTGCTCTCACGGCAGACGTGGTCGCGAAAAATTATCCTTTTTTGCACACGATTATTTCATTTATTGTCATTATACCGATTTTTAGTATATATTGATACATTCAAATCTCTTCATCACCTTTTAAACTTGATTCTCTACAAATATTTTATACTAAATTCTATTCTTACTTTCTTTGTGGTGATAAAATATTCTGTAAAATTCGTAGTTTTATCAATTCGAACCTCGCCCCTTCACATTTTGCCGTGTTAGAATTTCCTATCAACAGCTGATATTTTTTGGAATAAACTGAGCAAGTGGAACAAACTTAGAAAACAAATTCATTCCGTATACATCCCTATTTTATTCACGGGTTTTCCCCTTTTACAGATAATTTCAGCAATACGAATAATTATGCCTAAAAAGGGGTACGTTTGCATGTCGTATAATCTACATAAATATTTAAATTTAAGTCATTTATAATTCTTAATGACTGAAATTTTAAAATTAAAATTATATATATATATATATATATATATATATATATATATATGTATATATATATATATATATATATATATATATATATATATATATATATATGCATATATATGTATACATATATATTTCTTTAATCTCTCTTTAGAGAACACGTCCCGATTTATTTTATCTCTAGGCAAAATAAAAATAATTTACGCAATAGCCGCAGAGCGGACGAGAAAAAAACGTTTCGAATTAAGATTAGCCATTATAAAATTATTTCCGTTTTTACAGTACTCTACTGTGTTACATTATTTTTCCCTATATAACACTCCCGATATTTTACAACGTCTAATCTTAATTTGAACTTAAATATTTAAAATATAAGAACACTTCGATCTTTATTTCAATCTTCGATTACTTATTTTCAATAAATATGGACTGCATTCAAGTTTAATTTCACTATCATTTTTGTCTGAAAATTAACCAGGTTTAAAGGCTCTAATTGAGTTATGTGACACGTTTTAAAATAAAACTGTCCATAGTTTTAATTTTAATAGAGTAAATTTAATAATTAATCATCAGACCAAGCCGCTTCACTATCCTGGCAGCTATACGCAAGCTTTTTTAATATTGTTTTTAAAATAAAAATTCTATACATATGATTGAAGTAGGGTATAAAAATTGGAGTTATGCAATTAGGTGACATGGATTCATTTATGTTGACAATACAGCACACTATTAGCATTCAACTCTTTGATTTATCTATCTACAGAGTATAGGTCAAGGCTATGAACACCAGTAATCATAGGTTTTTATTCTTTGCGTTTAATTGCATTATGCAACTATCATTTGACTGCAGTTGTAGACGATATTAAGTTGAAGCATATATGTTATAAAATAATTATGCGATCATACGTTGCTGGAGACCTATAGGCCATTGTAAGTATTAGAGTAGTAGAAACAATTAGTCAACAAGCAAGTTAATAATAAGACTTATATTAAACCGTCGCTATATTTAAATGGAACCTATTCGCTCCTCACGTACCTACGTTATATCGCCAAGTCTTTATTTCATCATAAAATGAACTATGGATGGACATTAAGCACCGGGAAAAACGAGGCATTCTTTAATTTTACTTAATACCTCTACACAATATGAGGAGAAGTTATTTAGTTATTTTCTTTGTCATATGTTTTATATTCTTTCAAAAGTAACGCAGTAAAAAGAAAAAAAGAATATTTACTGAGCTAGACTAACTTTACTTGAAACTAAAGCATTTGGCATTCTTACTTGAAATTATCTAAACTGGAATATTTTGCTTTATATTGTTGTGAATCTTGTAAATTAACTATTTGTTGAATAATGCTCAGTCTGGCGAATTTAAATCCAATGTTATATGTCTAATTCTTTTGTAAAAAAATTATATTATACTCATATGATTTAAAACGTATTGATATGCATGTTTCGAAAGAAAAAAATGGCTGCATTTCTCTAAGTACATTATTATTCTATTTCGTATTTAACAATAATATGTAATGGAAACAGTTTTGCATTAAACGAGAAACGAATTTGTTCATAGCTACTTCAGTTTTTGGAAAATATGTATTTTCATATGCTATTTATTTTAGCATGGTCAATAGGAACTATTGACACGCTTTACATACGGCAGCCGAGTTAAAAATTACAGTCGTTTGTTGTGTATGCAACTGTCAACATAAAAAATAATTTAAATGTGTTTCTGAGAACATCCTATAAAATTATTAAACCTGAAGCAAACTTAGTAGAGCTGTTATTTTCAACAAACTTGTTGCTCCATAGTTTCTTGTAATCTGGTAAATTTCCTTTGGTATGGGTTATATAAACCTTGGTGTAAATTATAACCTGTTCTCGTAAAGTGTCAGGTAACATAAATTTTCAACATTCCAAGGGGGTATCAGCGTGTCAAGTCTCGAAATTGATATAATGCATTATGACTGGGGAGTGCATAATTTCCCGAAAGGTCCGCAAGACTCCAATATGTTACATTATTTTCCCCGTACTTTCATTCATTTATTACTAACCATCTTTCTTTCTTAACTTCCCTAATTTTCCCTATATTTATTGGATACTAACCCAATGTCTTCATCATTTTAATGAAAGTACAATTATTAACCGGGCGTTATGTTTATCACAACATTTAATTTTACTAATTTTTGTATTCAAGTAGGATGTTATAATGTAATTATGTCCATATTATATTATAAAGCCCGGCAATAAATATGGTGATTAAATACTAAATACCAGTGAATATTGGCATTACTTTTCAAAAACTAAACTAATATCTATTTTTTATTCTCTTTTCTGTTGAATTAAAATTTTTGCACGATGTGATATCCCATAATAAATATTGGGATATATATATTTTCGATGAAATGTATAGAAAAACACGAAATTGTGATGACATTTCGCTTAAAGCATAGGAAATAATATTTAATTTTATTAGGAGAAGCATATTAGAGATCCAACAATATTTGCGAGTTAAAATCGCCACTATCAAATAAATTAAGGCAGATAAATGTTCTACGTGAAGAGCTTAACATGGTAATGTCAAAGAAAGATAAATATCATTCGAAACCCCACAAAGAATCACCAGATTAATTCTAAACATTTTTGTAACTTTGAAGCACTTCAAAATAAAGCAAAGTACCTGAAAATTTATGGTAAGAAAATGAAAGTTATAGGTCAGAATTATATGATTCAATGTGCCACAACGCCCGCGCTTTACTGTTACAACGAATCTTTTCAGATTTAGCGTCATAGGTCAAGCAAGTTACGTACCAAATATCATTGATATTTTTCCTACGTAATTAATTCACATTTAATATCAATTTAAAATTTACTATTCGTCAGGACCTAAGTTCATTTGCGATAATTCTCATAAACTAATAAATCTTAAATCCTAAATTATCTTTATCTGGTTTCACTGTTGTACAGTATACTTATTGTTAAAAGTTTTAAAATAAGTTTCTTAAAAATTGGTTTACTACTTGAGAAAATTTAATCCATTTCGTGCTTATAGGTAAACCCATCCATTAAAAATTAATGTAGTTTAATTGGGTACTATGTTGAGACTAGTCGAGTCCATAAGAAAGTAGAAGAGTATACTGCACTTCTAATACTATACTATACTCAAAAGCTAGTATATTTAGTATAGAAACAGAAAGAAATGTACGATGCAAAGGAAGGCATCTGAACCCCGATTCTTTTTAATAAAATAAAATAAAATATTTAAAAGAAAAGTAAAACAACCGCGTTCTAACATATGTCAACATTTCTGTAACTGAAATATTTACTTGAGAAATGTTATAAAAGACAAGTGATGTTAATTTTTTGATGGCTTTAAAATTTTTTTAAATTTTACAAAAGTTATAAAATAATTTTAAATATAAACAGAACGAAAGCAGTTGAAAGTAATTTTTTTTTTATTATTTTTTCCATTCACGGTAAGTTACTTCAATTATATCAAATAACGTTAGGCAGCCGAGCTAGTGTACTATTTTGCAAATGCTCGATGTGTTTTTTTAACGTCATGCACGATAAAACATTCATACCTGAAGGGAAACCGTTTGTTTACATACAAATATCGTTCTTGAATTTAGGCTTCACATACATCTTCGTCTTATTTGCCAAGACGTTTTTCTGACAGCAACTAACGATTGTTTGTTACACAGACGATTTCGTCGTTCCATGCACGTTTTTGTTGATGTAATGATGTTTGCGTAAGAATTTGTACAGATGGCTGTAGGTTCGATACGTTCGTTTCGATGTGATATGTTTACTCATATTATGAAAATATTTTATAGCTTATTTTTTTCCACTTTCTGGTAAATTCTTTTGTATTTTTGGAGCTCAAGAAAAAAATTTAATTCGTTTGTGTTTATCTCTTATTATTAAATTCTTAAAGCAAAACTTAACATTAATCAGTGGGTTGGAAAGAGCGTAGGTTCAGAGTCTACAATGAATTTTTATATATTCTCATTGCTGTTATCTTTATCAGCATTTATGTATATTTAATACTGATTGCATTGAAATTCACCCATGTGTTTAATATTAATTGAATATAATATATTGGACGAAATATCATAAATTGTGCATTTCTTTATTTTGTGCTATGTACATTTCCTCTTTTGTGTATATTTATGTGTTATAAACTATTTTATTATACAAGATGGCGACTTATTACATTTAATACATTATATTTTACTACCAAAGTAAGCCGTATTTCCAATGTGTGTGTATTTCCAGCGATCTCCTGAATGTAGTAACTTCTGAATATAATGGATAAAAAATGTGCCATATATTTTAAATTTCCTATTCTGTGCCTGTCTTTATGCTATATAATTATTTTGTTTATAGATATGCTTGATGGCGACTTATTATAGTTAACACATTATATTTTACTTTCGAAGTAAACCGTATTTGCAATCTGTAGGTATTTCCGGTGATCCAATAAATATCTAAATATAGTAACTTCTGAATATAATGGAAAATTGATATTGTCGGAAGTCGAATCATGAAAATGGTTCAATTGTTGTAGATTGTCATTTTATAAAGACTGACCTAAGAAGAGAATAAGTCATTTAGTTTGTTTTCTAAAAATACCTTGCTAATACTGAAGGTATAGAATTAATCATTGATATATATATATATATATATATATTTATATATATATATATATATATATGTATATATATATATTATATATATAAATATATATATATATATATATATATATATATATATATATATATATATATATATATATATATATATATATATACATATATACGATTCGTTTTATAGACTTCAGTAAAATTTTTAATAAACCTAAAAAGGAGGTTATAAATTCCACCCAAATATACCTAATATTATTAAAAATCTCAGTCTTTTAAGGATTTATTGATTTAATGTTGTATTTCTCAGAAACTATTTATCAGATTACATTATTCTATTTTTATCGACTTAAGTATCTTTCAACTTAGACAATAGTGAAAATTTTATGAAAATCATTTTGTAATTAAAATATAAAATAAAAATCGGTTTCATTTTTATTAAATCGCAACTTACTTATATGTTGTTAACATTATTGTTTATTTATATGTCAATAAACTCTACAAAGAGTGTCTATTTAGTTTACGCAAGCCGCAGAGAAAAAGTTATAATTTAATACAGCACTTCCTTGTGTTTGCATTGTGAGAAGTAATCCTCCCCTAAGTCAATGCCTACCACATTTTATAACTGGCCCCAAGATTTATTGATCCACGTTGTGAAAAAAACTCTAATGGGAAATTAGAGTCCATTGAATTCATAAATATTATTATGTTATAAGCGATATTAGCGGTATGATAACCGATTCCACCCACGCTCACTCCTCCCCGAGTACAGCCAGTGAACACAGTGGAACGTAAACATTTAAAAATAGAAATATTTTTCCCGTATAAACTTAGCCAACGATTTTCATTCGATTAGAGACTGAATCACGTTAAATTCTTAATATTTGTTTCATTACTTATATTGAAAATATTAAAACTAAATTTTAATAAAAATAAGCATAATAAATTAAAAACAAATTTACCATAAAAAATTTCTTTCCATGCAAACGTAGCAACCATTTGTTACCCCTTTATAGGCTGAATATCTGAATATGCTTAAATTCTTGTTAAATTATTTGTATTGCAAAGCATCAATAAAAATGTTTAAGTAAAGATGATCATAAAGTTCTTGACATACAAATTAACCACTCCTTTTCACCCAATTAGGGGTTGAATATAGTAACATGCTTGAATACTTGTTTAATGTTTGTATTGAAAAGCATTAGTACAAATGTTTAGTAAAAATAACATAAAATTTGTTTTAAATGCTTGTTTATGAAAAAATATTCTTGATACTTAATAATGATTTTTTAAGTAACTCAAGGAATAAATTCCGACAATACGTGCCTTGGTTTTTTCATATTCAAATATTTAAGTAGACATGTCACTAAATTCAGTGGCGTCTCAAACTAAATATGGTTTATCTTATATGGTTCATATGAATTTTAAGCAATTCGCAAATTTGATTTTCGTTTAAAAACTTCTTCATTTTACCTAAAAATAAAGTAGAAATATAACAGAAAAGAAATAAAAAATTTTAGTGTCTTCGTGGTCAATTTTTCTACTACATTTACATAGCTTATATACCATTAGCCACTGAGAATATTCCGCTCGCACATTGAAATTGCAAATATATCATTGCGAATACATGGCCCCAGAACGGCGATGCCGTAATGGGGTCGAAGTTATCATCAAAATAGTTTTGCGTGAGGTAAACTGTACACCAACTATAACATTAAAACAGTTGCGTTGCTAAAAATTATCTCAATGACATTTGTATAAACATTATTAATGCATTTCATGACTTAAATGTTTTCCCGAAAATTATGCCTTACAATCACCAGTAACTCCGTAAAAAGTTCATATAATCGATGCATTGAAGTTCACTTTTTATGGCGCGCTACAGTAAAAATGTAATTAACTAAATTTCACATTTGATATAGTGAATGAAGTAAAATAATCCTCTTTCATTTTATGAGTAATCAATTTAAATATGATAATTTTTAAATATACTATTTTCTTTGTAGTATTCAAAACATTTAGAAAAAAAAATATTTTCAGTGAGTTTCCATTCGATTTAAAGTAATTTAATCTGCGGTGTAAATATTTATATCGTCTCAAATGTGTGTAATTTTTAAATATACTATTTTCTTTTTAGTATTCAAAACATTTAGAAAAAAAAATTATTTTGAGTGAGTTTCCATTCGATTTAAAGTAATTTAATCTGCGGTGTAAATATTTATATCGTCTCAAATTCAAATATTAATTATTTAAACTTTGCTGGTTTCAAATTGAACAAAAATGTATAAGTTAATAAAAAAGGTAAAATCTGTTAACGGTACACGTTAACAGATACGGTGTACGCTAACGAGTTCGGTAAATCTGTTATTTTTTTTAAAAAATAAATATCTTTTCGTAATTATAAATATTCAAAAAACCAAGTACGTTTTATAAAAATAAAATTAATTGACTTTATCATAAAAATAGGATTTAGAAAAAGAAATTAGTTATACTCAAAAACGGGATGGAAGTAGGAGCGTGATTACAAGCAAAAATGGAGCAGGTAAGAATTGCCTTCAATAATTTTTACTTACATTTTTTTGAAGCGATACATTTTATGTTACCTTATGAAATTAAAATTTAGGAAATAAAACAACAATAAAAAACTAACCAAGACACATTTACTGAAAACTTATTACTAAGTTATGTGAATCTTTATCGGCACATTTTCCACACCATCCTAGTATGAAAACTAAACTGTGATAGAGATTTTATTAAATTTTAATAGATTTAATGGTAATGGCAATACATAGTTATTTAACTAGACTAATTAATTTAACTAGACTATATTAATTACTAGTATTTCCCTTATGCGCTAAATATTTACTAGACAATCTCTAGTGAAAGACTTCCAAAACTGAATTAACAATTAAAAATTATCCCCGCATTAATCTATGAAAATGCTTAAGTACCTTTCATTTCAGGGAAAACGACTGCATAAATAAGAATATATTTTGTTAGGTAATTTTCCACTAGATAAAACTTTGGTTACGGCAAGTTTTTGTTTTTCCAGTAGAACGTCTTCAACCTAAATGACATTTCCACTTCGGTTGAAAAAAATCAATATACGTCGGGTATGTATACAGGATATTATTAATTTTCTGGTATTTTGTTAATACTTATAAAAAATACGATAATATTTATTTTAGTGACGCCATCTTGGTTACAATCACCTAGATTAGTTGAACGTTAAAATCATTATATTTAATGTATGATATTGTTCATCTATGCGGTAAGTCTTATATTAAATAAACTGGGACAGACCTTCTAATACTGATTCACATTAATCCACGTTATTACTTCATGATCATCAATTTATTATTATGCGTTTTATTCATTTTTTTATACAATTCGTATATGCCCCAAATTCAAATTTTAAACTCAAATATATCTGCAGGCATCGGGACTAACGGGAGGAAAAAGGTGGCGTTTTAATCACGCTTATGTTGCTTTGGTCTGGCGCACACCACGCTTACGCTGTGAAAGAGTATTTCTGCGACGGTTTTTGCGAGGCACGACGCAACTTTTGTATTCATTTTGAAAACCGGCGCATTAATGATGGGCCCAGTGTTCAGTTAATCAAGTTGTGGTTAGCGAAGTTCAGAATGTCAGGATGTATACTAAATTATTCAAGTGGACCTTGAAATAGACCTATGTGATCAATTGACAACATTTACCACGTCGCTGCTACAGTCGAAGAGCATCCACGAAGATCAATTAGAAAACATGCTGCCTCTTAGAATATCCAGCGTTCGCCATTATGGAAGATGGTGTGATGGTGTGATATTTCATACATAAAATCTGAAGGTGTGATATCATGATGGTGTAATCATGATGCTGTGATATTTCATACATAAAATCTGCAAAAATGCACTTTAGTTTACTGTAATTAAAATATTATAAATACAATAGTTGGTTTTTTATTATTATTTAAAGTATGAATTCCGCGCTAAGACACCTTTTATGCTAAAGCTGAGGGAACGAGGGGTGACTATGCCCAATATACATAATTCCGTCCACTCTTCTGTCCAAAAAAGTTCTTATTTTTGATAAGATGAAGGAACGGATTGATGAAAAGTAGATGATGTTAACGCGAAAGCGAAGTTACTTTTTATTATTGAACCAGTATTATAAGTTCATATTAAACAGAAAAAAGTGCTGAACTGAAAACGTTGCTAAAACGAATGTTCGACGATACTGGTTTTTTTAGAATTATTGGACTCCTTCGTAACCTTACTTCAAATCATCGTAAAAATGTAAAAGTATGTCTCAGTTTGTGATATTGATAGTGGAAACTACTCAGATATTTAATAATACGGGATCAAAGATAAACGATGAATTTACTCTAATTAGCTGGACTACCCAAAAATGTTTCATTAGTGATAATGTGTTGTAATATTTTGCGATTGACATTACAAAGGAGGATGTTAAATTTAAATTAACTAATATAGAAGACGGAAACAAAACTAGAAATTGTTCATATTGCATTTACGTCGAGAAATTGCTAACCAAGAAACACAAATGTATCAATACGTTGAAGACGCGTCAGAAACCTTAAACTGTTGCAAATGTCACAAAATAAACAATACGAACATTCTAAAAAATTAATAAGAAAACAACATCAAACAAAGCAATTGAATACTCTCACCGTGCTTTTCCTCAGTAGAAAATGTAAGAATGCGGATTAGTATATTAATGTACATCAAATCTAATATAGAATGGATGAAAAATATTTCTAGCCAGCATAATGCGTCTCAAGTCCATGATTCCCGTTGAATGAAGTAAAGATATTCGTATCACAACAGTAATAAAAATACTAAGTCAGAGATTCCCCTTACAGTAGTACTATATTTTCCAGATTAGAATTTTGCACTAGGGAATTTGAAAAGTACTTACAGGATACAGAGATTGATCATCAGAAAATAAACAATAAACCCATCGCCAAAATGCACACAATAACATGCACGAGACTCCATCGTATAGTCGTTAATACTTCAGTATCAAATATACTCAGAGAATAGAAATCAATCAGTAGCATCAGAGCTAAATAATAAAATTATATTTGAGCTATGGTCTAGAAGAAAAATTAGATATCAGCCATATCCGTATATTTGGAAATAAGACTATAGTCTGAATAGAAAGAAAAATGGTTGAAATGGGATAAAAAAGCTGTCAAATATCTGTATCCTACTTAGATGTCGAAACAATGTAAAAAGTTATAGAGTGTATAATCTAGCGGATAACTCAATACCTGCAGTGGAGACGTTTTAATAATCAAGGAAGAGGAGTATTAATAGAAAAGTGTAACCGATAAATATCAACGTGACAACTTATGATTACTTACAAAATTAAGATTACTCAAGGGTACAATGAAAAATGGTAAAATTCTTAATCGTGATAGATCGAAAGAAGAAGACACTATAGTAGTTCCAGAAAATTGAAAATCATCGTGACGTGTACGAAAAAAAACCAGATATATACAGTGTCGGTAGCGCGTGTATGGCTAGTGAACTCTACATTGACTGTGTTGAAATAACCGCAGTGAAACATTACTGGTTCAAAGAGTTTTAAATAGAACAGTGTGGTTTAAAGTAATAGAATGTTTTGGTATTTAATGGGGTAATTTATTATAAACAAGATATTAATATCCCATTATTTCATGCTATCAAAGCTTTAATTTTTTTTAACAATGCCATTAAATTATTTTTGTTATAATGTATATCAATATTTCCACATTTCTGAATTGTTTTCATCGATGAAAATTTCTTAAAACTCTTGTTTTTATACCACAATCCTTATATTTATTACCATTTGTCAAATTTATTAAATTTTTGTAAAGGTTCCCAAAAGACAAAATTGTCAGAGAAACATGAAAAAATTTTTGAGGTGTAATATTAACAAATGGGTAACAACGAGAAACAGTACTCTTCGTTCGCAATATTTCATAACGGTTTAGTTTGTATTAGGTTGAAAAGGAATTTTTAAAAAATTAAGCACAAACGAATTTTTAAAATATGAGGTTCCTTCGTTGATGTTACACTATTAAGATCTATACGAGACAGTTTATATTTATATGCCATAAAACCAAGCTATATTTAATAAATATTCAATATATTTTTCATTGATTTAAAAATTAGTATCGGTATCTAGAGCACTGTGATACACAAACACGTACATCCGCACACATGCGCACACACACAAATACACACACATACATGGATATGTTTGTATGTATACATAAAGAAAATTAATAATACTTCAGTCTACATATGAATGGTTTCTTTGAAGCACACAGTCCAAATACCCCAAGGCTTCAGGCATAGATCAATCATTGTATAGTATTAAACTCAGGTTTACTGACACCGAGGAGTTGACGATCAATTTGTCATTTACAAACTGAAGGATAAAAAATTCATGTTATGACGAGGGATAAAAGAAATTCTTCAGGAGAATTAGGGATAAAAGAAAATCTTCCCAGGATAAACGTGAGGTGGTTGCCTGCATATAATATTAGCAACCACCTTTCTTTCCTTTTATACGGGGGTGACAACCCGCGTCTTACCACTTCAGAACATTTTTATCCCGCAGGCACGCATCCATTTACTTGGTATTACTTATAATTAATAATAATGAAAAATTATCACTTTTGTATTTTATTTTAATATGATTCCTCCGAGTGTTCTGTATCCTCCGAGTGTTCTGTACTAGTATCACAAATATGTAATTTATTTATATCTGTTAACCGATTTTCATTTTTTAGAATTCAATTAAAATTCATTATTATGGAAAATTGTTTCAGAGATCAGAAAAACAAGCCAATGAAAAACGAAAAAGTTTGGTATATTTTTAAAATACATTTTTATGGACATTTTCAACAATGTATCTAAAAATATCTTGTATCTATTCCAAGAAAACAGTTTTAAATACTTAAAATTGGTTCCTTGAATTAACACAAAAATAATTTTGATTATTTTGTTTGTCCCCGATAAAATTGCTTCTGATATATTTGAAAGTTTGTTAAAAGAGAAGCGGGTTAAGATGAATTATCCCTGTGCTAAATTTTAACTAAGTCAAAAGGTTTTTGACAAAAACGGGTATGATGGACGGATAGCTAGACGGACTCGTAAATGATCTTATACCGCCCTTGTTTAACATTAAGCTTAGCGAATATCTTAATAACTACCATCTGTAAATGGATGAAATAATGAACTCTGTGCTTTTTCGACCTTATTGTTTAATTCGTATTGAATTTAAATGTCTCTCTGCTAATTATCTATGGTATTATAGTTTCTTTATATTTTACTTTTAATTTTATCATGCAAAACAAGTCACATTTTATGCTTAGTAAAAATTATTAAAATAAATAAATTTTAATATATATTGTCGTGAATCTCGGCTATTGTAGCCCAGTGGTGTCAGGACTAGGAGTAAAATGAGGGTGCAAGCACTCCAAAGATATTTGGTTTAGGCCTGATTTAAACCTTGCTTGTATATTATACAATAGGTTAAACTATGCAATTTTATATAATTTTAATATTTTGAAATATTAAACATAGTAAAATTTTTAAGTCATCAACACTTTTATAAGATCATTTAGAGAAACGTTAATAAAAGTTCTTTAAAAATTTCACTGAAAAATATTTGGATTGATTTAGATTTTAGCAATTGCAATCTTTATTATAAGCAACGCTTTTAGTATCCTATGTGTCACGTAACATGTTGAAACTAAACTTATATTTTGTATTTAGCTGAAGATATCAAGAATGTAAAATTAAATTGTAGTAATAGTAAAATATTTAACCTGAACTCACAAAACATAACTTGCTCACAAAGTGATATCATCTGCGAATAAACAATTTGTGTTATTACAACAAAACTTTTTAAGTAACTTTACTGAGGGACATTTACATAAAAAAATTATAATTTATATATTTATATATGACTATTCCACGATGCCTTAAAAAAAAATCTCAACTTTAATGAAATACGCATTTTAATTGTTAAATTTAAAATTTCTTATATATTTTTACTTATCAGTTTCGGTATATTAAAACTATGAATTTTAATGAAAATTACTCATTAAAATCACCCAATGATTTGCCTTTAAAATAATAATAATATTACAATACTTATTTAAATTACTAAATACTTATCGTAATGACCTCATATCGTAACGATGAAAGATAATTGTAATTTAGTCTCAAGAAAAACCGTATTAAATATAAGGATAGCGTGCAGTATAATATTTCATGTCGTGTGATACTGCTGGAAAATTTTAAAAAATATAAGAAAATGGAATATAAAGAGAGGTAATCTAGCTGAACTTAAGTGGATCACTTCCCTTCCTGTCGTGTAGAAATATTATACTGCAAAATTAGATAACGGTATGTGAGACTGCCTCATAGGAAGTTTTCATAATTTATTTTAATCACCTGGCCGTATGCGGAGAGTGTTTCATTTTATGGCGATATGTAGATTCAGTCAGATAATGCTGGAGCTTGAAGATCATATTGATTTTAAAACTCTAATTTGTACCGTTGATGTTTTAATTGAAATATAACAATCGAAAGAGACGAAACATAACAACCAATAATTTCTGCATTCTATGAGCTGTGGTGAGCAAAAGTAATCCCATTTGCTACTCTGATCCTATAATCGTAAATTCATCTCGAAATGTCCACGTTCCTTATTTTCCGCAGCTTTTATCTCTTATCTGTAAGGTAACCGTAAGCCCTATAACGGGAAGGCGCAAAGTCCTTCTAATTAACCTTAAGCCTAGTTCACATTGCGCTAGCAATTTAATCGAGTAGCCGGCGATTTAGCCACTAAACGTGTTAGAAAGAACAAATTTAGATGAGTAATTTAGTAGAATTCTTCAGCTGAGTCAGTCCATTTCGTTCTAATTTTTCGGTGGATTAGCGTCCCTACCTCCTCTCCCTTCCACACTAAATACTAAATAAACTACGAAGGAGGTCGGAACACTATATCTGTAGTTAAGTTCTGTAATTATCATAAAGATGTAATTTCCTCAGAGCAAAAATACAACTTTCAAATTCGTATTGGAATACTTAAATCACGAGTGCTTTTGGAATGGTAACTCTCCATTGCATAAAAATAAGCAAGTCTGGCAATATGCGTACAATAATTTTTAAAATACAATGATATATTCATTCATCATGGATTTAATGAGAAGGAGATAAATTTAAAAATAAAACAAGTGTAATGTCGGCATAGGTTTATTTATTGTCACATTTTTTGGTTTTTATATTGGATAATTGGTTATTCAATTAGCTATTCAATTAAAAAAAAAGGTATTTTAATGAACGCGTTTCACAGAATTAAACCTGAAATTATATTTCTACATATATTTCACTTTGAAATTATTACACCTTGGTTTCCACTAATGGTCTAATATTATTTTTTTAAACTTTTTTTTATTTATTACATTTTGTAAGTGAAAAATACTAGTACTTTTTACAACATTTACTTTTTAATAGCCATTAATAACTTAGAGCTAATAAAAAGTAACAATTAATTAATATCACTCGTCATTCGATTAAAATACTTGCATCAAATGGGGACACTTCCCAGGTACCAAACATTTAGTGGTAAGCAAATTACTCGGTGCTAGAATAATATAAATCAACCTTAAGATTCTGCGATTACTTTTTATTAACTTACTTCGGTCATACCTGGTTTAAACGCTTTCAAAATGTTTTTTTTGACTAAGATATATTCTGAAATATTTTCTCAAGTATTTTCTTATCTTATTACTATGTAGTATTAAGATTTTCTGTTAACATTCTAGGTCGTGGAAGAATTAATATTAAAACACGCGGACAGTTTAATTCTTAGATATGGGAATTATTGATGTAATATTGTATTTCTCATTAATATCATTTATTTTTACGGTTGATATAAATACATCACGCCCAAATATCCTTCCGTATTAGTAAAAGTTTTATTTTCTCTAATAAATACACAGAAGCATAATCCCAATCCCAATCAATTAGTATGAAGATAAAAGTGCGGCATAAAAGTTTCCACTTAATTGGTTTTCATTTAATGACGTATTGCACCACCCCACTTTTGCTGGTAAAGGATTTATGAAATAGTAAAAAACCCCAGAATTATGTATTCGTGAGGAACGTATCAACGTTCTAGAACATAAAACTGTTGTTGTAACTTTTTAGTGACGTTTAAGTTAAAATTGTGTAACGCTCCAAAAAAATAGCAAGAACCATCCGAGTGCAACGTAATTACGTAACTAAAAGTTTTAAGCAATCGTGATATTATCATTTATTGGATAGCTTTGGATGAACATGTATTGTCTATAAATTATTGAAAATACAGTTTTAGTCAGAATAACCAGAAAAAATGAAATAATACATTAATTATTATTTTAAATTATTAACTCGTAATAACCGTTAAAGATTTTTACTTCACATGTAAGCTTATGCGGGTGAGCTTTCTATCGTTTTTATCTACATGTTTAATTGGTTACGATATATTTCTATGTTTATTCTAAGATTTTTATTAATATCACCTTTTGTCAATTATTCCTTTACCATAGTAAAAGTATCAAGTCAAGAAAAGCTTGGTTCCAGCAATTATAATTTTTTTTAAATATGTCACCCTCCACTTGCTCCATTTCACATATCTAAGGCAAAATAAAGCACAACATAATCATAATTCAAAACACGTTGAACACACAAAAGGCGCGCAATAATATTTTATATGGCTGCATTCGGAAAGAAGATAAAAAATGTAATAAAGTGAGGTGAAACATAACTGGTTTATTACTCGTCCTATTGCATAAACATATTAAAATGTAAAATTGGGAACTGGATTATGAGACTGTGTGATATGTAATTTCCTTCACTTATTCTTCTTAGCTGGATACATTCAGAGTAGTATACTTATTCGAGATTCACTTTTATGAAAAACTGCCTAACGTGAGATGACGTGTTCAATAATTAATTTTTTAATTTCATTTTCGTTTGTATCTAGTAACGATTCAAGGCGTAGCTATTACGATTTTATAATAGCAAATAAAGCTATTAGGGTATTTATCTGGTATAGTTTAAAACTAAATACAAGAAAAAACATTGTAGCAAAAAGGTTCATAATTACCAATAAAGTTACTAAAAGTCGTATTTCTTTAGAGAATGGAAAATCATCTAAATATATACAATGCGATATCCCTATTGACAGACATATCATCGACCAGCCCAAACCGTTAACGATGGAAATTTGAAATTTTGAGAAGCAGATTTTAAACAGAGGCATCTTTTACAAAAGATTTCGTGAAATTCATCCCCTAAGGGAGTGAAAACAGATAGTAAAATTTCTATAGGAAAAATATTTCTATTGTAAATTTTTACGTGAAATTTGTGATTAATATTCTTCAACACAAATAATGATATACTTATATCAGCATTTTCCATGATTCAATCACTGAGATCGTGAAAAGGGGTGGCTAAATTAGAGTGGAAAATATTTTTAAGCTAACTTTTACTTAAATCTTAGTATTAATGCTCTTCAACACAAACAATGAAACAAGTATTTAGGCATTTTTTGAGATTACACCCATTTTTTGAGATTTGCATTTTTTGAGATTTTTAATTTTTTAAATTTTAACGTGATACTTGGCATTAATGTTCTCCAATACAATTACTGAAACACTCATTTCAGTATTTTCCATGATTTAACGCCTAAGGGAAGAAAAAAAGTTGGCTTAATTTGTATGAAGAATCTAGAAAAAAGTGATTTGTCTAAAACTTATTTCTTAATGTTGAATGGAATAAATTGTTGATAGTTATTATAAATAATAGTCATAATTTTAAAATTTATTTTTTTTCAACATTAGAAATTCAAAGAACCATAAGTTTTTTTAGGTAAGATTTTGTTATTTTATTTATTTTTACCTTTGTCGCTAAATTCACTCATTAGATATGGTAAGTACTGTTATTTAACTAAATTGAATTCATTGTTGATCTTTATTGTTTACCAGGACTCTCGCGCATTATATCGTTTAATTTTTATTCTTAAATAAAATTGCAATAGTTTTAATTGTTATGCTCTTAAACTGACGAAACTCTATTGGTTGACTCTATGTTTCCATCAGTTAATTTGTTGTATCACATGTAGATAATAAATTAATACATAGTTTAACACGTACGCAAACATGTTACAGATTGGTAGTACATAATTTTTCTTGAAAAAGTTGAATTCAGTTTTATCGGTTGATTTTTACTTCTATGATATCTCAATACCATGTTGAGCGGTTGATAAATGTATAAACAACACTTAAATATTGGAATGATTTTAAATTTATGGAATGTTTGTTGTAAGTGAAATAAACAGATGTGTCTCAAGTGTGCGGAAACGGGAGTGTTTCATAATTTTGGGCGGAGAAAGGGGTGTGTTCTGAATAATGATTGGCTTGTTTGAAATTCATTTGTTTTAAAAGGTTACATGTGTTTTCATTCATATCGACAAATATGCCACTTCTGTTATTGTTCTGTGGGAGTCAGCGCATAGAAGCAACACCTGGTGGTCCATTTTCAGTTACATAATAACTGACCAAATGAAAGCTAATGAGTAACTAGGCAGGATTCGCTGTAAAATTTTCCCTTAGTAAGTTATCCTTATTTTAGTTCATAAAAAAAATTAAACCATTTATGTCTTGTTAAATTACAGTTTTCGAAATTACTCTATGCTATTAAGCATGGCCATGATGTATGTCAGCATGATTAAGAGAAACTACTGAAACAAAAACATAATTTATATGATTTATTTAAAAAAAACACATTGGCACTGAAACCAAACTACACTTAGATTGAATTATTCACTCCCTAAATTGGGTGCATTATTGGTCAATATTTACATAATAATAACTCTTTAAATGTATATGACTATCCGCCCAGTATAAAGTACATCGACAGCACGTCATTAGGTCAAAAGATAAATGTACATTTAAAATGAAATTTTTACTTTATTAACTACTTCAATACCTGTTGTATCTTGCTGCTTTCCAACAATGACTTTCTTTATAATGTTAAAAGTTCTCAAATACAGAACTTTAAAAACAATTATCAACTCCTTATCACATCAGAAAATTTAAATGTGTGCTTTTTAAAAACAAATCTTCAAGCATTTATTTTCTTTTATCGAGAATTCCAAATAACTGCTTTATTTTCATTGGACGAATGGCGAGATAATGTTCTTTCGTTTTCTTTTGCATCAAGTAGCAGATCATTCTACAAGATAATTAAATTAAATCAACATTTTTTGTTTCAAACATAAGAAAAAATTCATTACCGGTATTTTTTCTTTTGTTTCTACCAAACTGATTAGAAATAATTTGGATTTGTTTATTTTATGACTGTTTCTGGCAGTGGTTGTTTAGAGAGAAAACATACAAAATAATATAACGTTTTTTTGTCCCATATTTTTATTTACTTCGCAAAATTTGTGCTGCTTTTAAACATATCGTTTCTTTTAAATTAATATTAGTTGTTTTTTTTCAGATTTCATTAATTTTTAAAATAACTTTACCCCACTCTACCAATATCGTTCATCTTTATTAGGCCATTCAATTTGTTGAACGTTTTGCTAATAGTAATAATTTGAATATTCTCATCCTGTTCCTGTCCACGTTTTCGAAACATTCGGATTGGAGCTAGACGTATTGGGTTTTTGAATTCTTATTATTTTCTTTACTACATATTTTCAATTAATTTTATTTATGTTTGTTTGAAATACTTCTTATCGATTCAACTTTTTTCGCTTACATATTTTTAAATGAGTTTTGATAGCTATGATAATTGGAAAACCGTTTATTTATGACGTATGATTAGGCAATATGATAAACCAAACTATTCACACACATTTTTTTTGGGAATTATTATTTTAGTAGTTTTCTTTAAATAATCGATTTAGCGTCAAGAATTTCTTTCATCCATTTATGCTCACAAAAAGTGAATCTATTACAATGAGTCATTCATATGATTTTTTTGACATTTTTGACGTTTGCTGTTGATTCAAAACATGACGCTAAAATATTCACCTTCAAGAATGACAAGAAAGTCTCTATAATGATAGTCTATATAGTAGAAATCTGCGGCAAGAAATAACATTAAATAGCTATATTTTTACTCCTAAAAATGTGAAGTAGAATACTTAGTTTTAATTTAAATTCTGAAATAAAATTTGAATTATTGTTATGAAATAGTCCAGAAAGTTTTATACTATTCTATTTTTTTGTTAAAAAACTAAATTTTTTTACCATTTGACAAAAATTCACCTTTCAATGCAACCTGACAACAACATGAAAATTTCTTTTCATATATTTATAAACATTATATTTTATATTAGTTTTTGCCATTCATTCTGTTTCTGCACATTCTTTGATTAGGTTTATAATTGCAAACACTGATATTTAAAAGTTGAACCACTTTTTCTTTTGTATTTGGTGACGACAGGATATAAAAATATAAATTCCGTAAGTTACAATGAACTAGTGAAACGAATTAATTATTTAAATCTGTATTTTAATTGAATATATGGTCATATACATCTGTGCTGGATTCAGTAGAGAAGTAAAATAATTTGCACTCGCCCGTGTTGAAAATTGGAACACAGTTCAATTTATAGAAAATTCTTCATCGAGCGGGGAATTATCTTTTTGGAATTTGCACTATTCGTTAAGCATTGAAGTTGTTCCGAATCATCTCTTGAAGGAGCCTTTTAGAGTTCAGAAGATTTACCCTGTGTTGGAGAACTTCAAGTCCGTAAATGTTGTTCGATTGATTACATTAAAATTACATTGTAATTCTAATTATATTGAGAATGAATCAATGATATAAAATATAAATATAAATTGATATAAATAACAGGTGATAAACTTATCCGTTCTCCTTGTTATTTAATATTTGATATTAGGAAAATATTTGTCTAGATTCAATTGAATATTTCTTTAGAATAATTTAACAAGTAGCGTTGTTCCATTTACACACATAGTCACAGCAACGTGATAATGCTTATTGCTATAAAAAATAATGAAAATTACAAATTTCATATACTATCTTGTAGGAAATTTTCTGTATTTGTAAAAATATCCAGCCAGATTTTTTTATACTATATAATATATATAATTTTCCTTAAATCATATTGCTGTAGAAAGTAAATAAAAAGGCATATATGACAATATGTATAACTTATTAAGTATGTGTGTAATCCCAAAGTGAAAAAAAAAAATTAACGAAACCTAGACTGAAATCAACATCGATGAAAAGTTTATTTACTTGATAATATAAAAGTATCAAAGCCAAATATTATAATCAAAATAAATATTGATTTCCAGTTTTCATTTTATAATTTCGTATATTTTTGAATTCTATTTTGTCTTTCTGTTATTAATTAAAACTCTTGATCCATACTTATCTTAGTAAGTACTGTAACTCTTCAACATCGAGTCATCTTTTCGTTCAAATGGTTTTATTATTTTAAAATCATTATCCAATTGTTAAACCAACTGAATATTAAAAGAGAAAATATTCACGGTTTTCTGTGAAATCAATATTATGCAAACATTTGCAATATAAGAGAAATATTATATTCCTAGTATTTGCGTAATATTGTTGTGATTATCGTCTTACTCATAAATCTTAGATTTTAATATTTGTCTTCCTATGCGCTGTGTATTTCTTTTATTTGCCCCCTAGCTCATATATTTTAAATTTAATATTTAGAATATAAAGTTTACGACACATCTTATTAACTAAATGTTAAAAAAATAAAGATCAGGAATGACATGAGTCATTCAACTTTTCGTTTACTACTAACATCGTTTTCTTTGAATCCTTTAAAAACTTCTACATTTTACAAAATTGGTCAAGGTCCTCAATTTGCTTTTCCTTTTATGAAGGAAATTTATTCAAAAGTTAATAGTGGAATTTGTTTAAATTCATTTTGCATATTATAATAAAAACGTATTTCAATTCTTTACATTTGTTCTGACAAAAACAAATGAAATTAATATGAAATCCACAATAAATAGAGGATATAGACTTCAAAATTGGTTAATTTTATAAGGTAGCTGGTAAAAATAAGTATTTGGATATTTTACGGTTGGCTATATAAGTTTTATTAGAAACTACTCAATATCCATTCTATACATATTTTTTCCCTAACATTTATATTACTGATATTTCTTTTTACTATTTTTCTTGAAGTTCTGAAATTATTTTCGAATTCTTAATAATTGTCTACGAGAGACATTCGCTAAAAAATCATATTTCCGTTCAATGGCAAATTTATTAACTATAAAAACTTATACAAGAAAAAAAGCAAACACTAAAATTCTTTGAACAGTGAAAATTGAAGACAAGCAAAAAAAGAAACTCACTTGAAAATAAAATGAATTTAATCCCTGAAAATAACGTCACTGCTTGTATTGATAGCATTAACAAATCTGTTATTCGGATCCGGTTCCTGAGAACACGTGGACTTCCTCATACTTTGCTTTGCTGACGCACAAAATGCAAATTATTTTTAGGTTACCAGAAGTTTACCTCATTTTTATGGGAAAACTAGGGACATGATTAATATTATATCAGATATTTCGGTATTTTCACCTCAGTGAAAAGTATACTTAACTAAATATGTTAAACAATGAAACATCAGTATACGTAAAAAATTAAATCGAAACACTTTTTACCCTTAAATACGCTTAGTTGCACCTTAAATATATGTAAATAGGTACGAAAACCTGAAGCATGCTCGAAAGTACTTAGGAGTTTGTTAAAAATATGAAAAAAATTAAAATAATACGGAAAACTTATCAGTATATAGTTTTCCTTTTTTACTTTACTAGGAATTAAATTTAATGCAATTCATTGCTATAACTGTGTTTCAAACAATTTAAAATTACTAGGCCGAGAACCCATGACGGTTTACTAACTAAATATATTTCAAAGCTTGAAAGTGCAGTTAAATTAATACGAACTTAATATTAGATTTCTATTTCAGTATACACAAAAACGTTACAATTCATGCCGACACGCGAATGTTTAATTTAACATCACCTTTGTTTTTCCTTGCGAGCGATTCATTGTATACTAGAATACCATAGTACAATTTAACTGTACGAGTACATATCACATCGCATTTACGCAAATTTAACTACCTTTAACAAGAGAAATCATAAGTTTTACTGGGAGTTTCGAAGCACGCAAATCACTTTGTAAATGAGCACTATTACGTTGTGTATCTACAATATCAAGGTAAAGATTCTAGTAGTACTTTGAAATGAGGACTATTAAACTAAAAATTTGAAGATTACACAATAGAAATTAGTAACCAGTTTATATAGGACACGACGAACAATTGTAAGTTTTAAGCGACTTCATAAAAGCTCCGCGTAAATATTTTACAGCTTTTTCATATATTGGGTATCGCTCATCATCTTCTCCAACGAAATGATGATAAATTACTTTTGGATTTATAAATATAAGCCCGAGAATTCCTTAGTATCAATAATACCAAAAGCGTGCAAAGAGGGTTTTAATTTACCCATATTTTCGGCGTTTATTCAACAAAATAGCTGCTATATTAATTTATTAACGGTGCTTCAATTTCATACCCAACTTTCGATTTTGATCACTTGAACTATATTAGATATAACAAAATTAACCCTTTTATATAATAGTAGGAGAAATGCGTCTTTTAATAGTGTAATGTCTAATAATGTAATTGCGTTGTAAAATTTAAGTATGCCTATCCTATTTAAGTTTATCTAAACCACAGAAACGGAAAACTAGAAATATAATTCATCTAATTGTGTTGGGTTGATCACAAGGCGCATGGCCTTTGACGGTTCGGTCGGACCTGGGTTCAATTCCCGGCAGGTCATAGGGCGTGGCTGGATTGATATTCTGGTTGTCTATAAGAAATTGCTTTCTTAGCAATAAGTCCGCCATAGATATTAATTGTGTATTATTAAGATAATATCATTTTAAAATAAATTCGGTGTTTGATCAAAACATAATACACTGAATTAAATCGTCAGAAGTCGCACGGTGTTCAATCAAAATGTATTAAAAAGAACAATCGCACTAGGTATAAGCAACACTGACAATTTAAATGTATCTAAACAATGAAATAATTTTAAGTGTTTTATTGGTTTTAACAATTAAATAATTTTAAGTATTTCATTAGTTAATTACTTGAAGACAAAAAAATAAAAGAGTGTTGCTTGCAAAATTTAAATAAATCGTACTAAAATGTTAATGTTACAAAAGCTCAATATTTAACCTTCACTTTTATTTCATTTTTTACGAGGCGCAAGAATTAGCCATTTTCCTAAAGCTTTACCATAAGTGAAGAAGTGTTATATTTTACTCTTAGTAATAAAACAACACTCTTATTTAAAAAAAAACTAAAAGATTGTCATAATTTATTTTTGATAAAATGTAATTTCGTCATTTGTTAAGAAACTCTATATTTATCCCATTTTCTAACTTTGCCGTCATAATTACCAGACACAATATCTTTCCGACAAATTGTAAAACGATCTCATATTGCATTGTAATACATTCTTAAATCAGCAATTTTAAATATTTGTATTCAATACACCGTTAACTTGTCCGGTAAATACGATTGAAACGGACATCGCCCTTGAAATCGTCAAAGATTTTTGTCGATTTTCATATATTTTTCTAGGAAATAATACATCTTTACGGTAAATCTACGAAAAAACTATTATCGAAGTACTACTAGAATCTTTACCTTGATATTGTAGATATACACATATCTGATATAGCCTACAAATCCTTTGTATTCAAATAAGTTCCATCAAAAAGTCTAGCGTATTAAAACAGAAGAAGTAAACTTTTTATTTTCTACTCATATTACTCACTTACTCATATTACACATCCGTCCTGCTCGAGTAAGCCGCGAGACCTGAGGAGTTGCCTGAGGCGGAGTGATTGGATGGCTCAAACGGTTGCTTGAAAGTATTGTGTGAGGTGGCGTGTAAACCAAAAAACTACCTAAATTATGAACTAAAAACAGAAAGCTGGGTCTTTCCAGTCCATGTGCGATGACTCTCGGGTTAAATGAATCACTTTCTTTGGCGTCAGTTGATTTAAATTTTCATGACTTGCAAAGTAATAGTGAAAAAAAATTATGGAAAAGTATCTCTCTTGTAACGAAATTAAATTGTTGCATCATAATTTTTGATACAGTGTATACCCGCCATAATTTATACGCCTCCATAATTTTTTTTATCTAAAATAATGAAAAAGGCAATTTTAATTCAAGGCAGAAATTTTATTTACGAAAATATCCTTTTTATTAACATTAATTTCTAAACATGTTTCGTTCATATTGTTTTTTTATTACACAAGACAGTAATTAAAATTTTATTTACGAAAATATCCTTTTTATTAACATTAATTTCTAAACATGTTTCGTTCATATCGTTTTTTTTATTACACAAGACAGTCCTAATTAAAATTTAAACACTCTCACAAATATATATTTACACAAATAAAAATTACAAAAGCGATTCAGATAAATTATATTTAAAAAACTTTGAATGCCCAATTTCAAATATTCTAAGAAAAACAAATTAAAACCAAAATAAAAATCTACGACACTTTCAACAATATAAATATTGTTAAAACTTTAATAAATATATTTTATAAGTATATTGAAAATTAAAAAGCATATATATATAAATATATATACATATATATATATATATATATATATACACACACATATTTATGTATACACACACATATATATATACATACACATATATATATGTATATGTATATAACTTTTCAATTTTAGCTTCATAGATCAATTTACGTCCCAAACACCATTTTGACATTTTGCCTTTGTGTAATTAGTTAGAATATGATATAAATGTAAAAATTAATATTCATCAGGCCGTAAGTTCATTTTAGGATAATCCTGATAAACTAATAAATTGGTCTTCATGAGGTTTTGTTTTGGTATATTATATTTATACCCAACAATTTTAAGCTATCTCATCCAAATTGGTTAACTACTTTTAAATTCGTATTGTTGTCTCTGCTTTTGGCTGAAATCATCTGCTAAATCATAGTGTGTTACAAATTGGCTACAAGTCGAAAATGTTTGAGTTCACGTGGAACCGTTAATTAAAAAAGTATAAAAGACACAAACAACCAACCAAGTATAAAGGAGAAAATCATCAATTAAAAAAGTATAAGTGAAATATTTTTCTTCAAAGAGAATTCCACAAATAATATGATAAATTTTCATGTTTTCAATTTTTTTCCCAATTTTACAAAACTTACTGTAGAATTTTAAACAGAGAAATCTATAATTAACTCGAAAATAGTTACGTTTTTGTTATCTCTTTTCCCTAGTTCCACTTTTAGTTTCTTAAATTTCATCAAGCAACATTGGGTAGTACAGCTAGCAAACTGTATATTTATGAGTGCCTGTTCATGATGAGATATTCATACCTGAAGCTAGACTGTCGGTTTCCACACAAATATTGATCTTGAATTTCTCTTCACTGATATCTTCATCTTATTTGCAAACGAAGCGTTTTTCTGACAGCAACTAACGAGCATTTGTTACGCAGACGATTTCGTTGCTCCACACGCGTTTTATCGCTGCTGTTGTGATGTTTTCTTAAGAGTTTTAACTGTACATCCAGTTTATGTAAGAGTTTTAAGAGATGGTAGGTAGTTTAGGATACGCATTTAGAAGTGACATATTTATTAATTTTGTGTAAATATTTTATACCTTTTTTTAATCGACTTTTTGGAACACACTTTTTTATATCTTATCATCGACGGCTATAGGCGGGTTATACCATTCATAATCTAAAATATTTCTTCTAATCTCTAATATTATATTATTAACTTCTAACTTATTTATTAACTTCTAACGAACACAAGAACGCACGAAGGTATACACGCATGCACGCCTGCATGCACACACGCACTCACACATTAATCAAATTTTATTACACGGCTATTAGAAAAATTAAAATCGAAATCGAATCGAAAATACATTAAAAAAAATTCTAATCACTTTTGCTTTCCACCTCTCTCTTTGAAGTTTTAAAAATATTGAATAAATATGAATCGAATGCACATGAAAACTGCCCCGTGCGAGAATTAAAGTTTTGAATTCATGGGGTAATTTTTATATTCACCATTTTTTTCATTCTTTTTATTTTATTAATACGGGGTTGAACAAATTATTTTATGACTTACTTTGAACATTTCAATTAATCAAATTTTGTAATTCTTCATTTCATTACTTTTATTTAATATCTTATACAATGGACTTGTAAAGAAACATAAATATCCTCCCTTCCCATAAATCTATTCTTTTAATATCGATTTCAATATACTGTGGCCTGGTGCACACATTTAAAGTTTATTTAAATAAAACAATTTTATACGATATTCAATATACCGCATATACGAACGTACATCGGCCGTAATTCAAATAACTACAAATCGTTCTGAGGAAAAGATGTGGCTTTACACGCTTTGTTCCGATAAGAACAAGTCGTAAAGTACACAAGCACGGAGCTTCAAAACCTTCTCTCGACATGACGGTCAATGGCGCTAATATAAAGTTGTCAGAGTTACACCGGATATGCCACAAATATTTTTTCTCCTTTTTATTTACCCAATCTTTAGTACTGTACTCAGTTCAGGTCTAATCATTTCGTAATTTTATATAAAAATAGTCTTTATAGTAGTCTGCGTTACATTCAATAGATATCACGAAAAATTACAAAGATGGAATTAAATATTAAAAAGTGAGTTCTTTCTCACAGAATTCCAAAATATTTTAATATTTTCGTAGATACATGTGCTAGATAACTATTCTTTCCCCAGCATCTCATTTCTTACAAAGGCGTAAAGCAAATGGAATTCTTCAGGATTAGAAAAAAGCAAACGAGCAAGGATCCAACTGTGGAATAATTTTTATAAAATTAATCGTTTTTCACTTTTTGCTTTGCTTGCAGGAAAATTTTAATTTCTTTGAACACCTCGTCCATCGTTGTCACTAACGGGCGGATTTTGCTTGCAAAAATGACAATTCTCGTTTCAATATTGAATTTTCTTTGCTGAGACAATTTTCATTTATTTTTTGCAGAAGAGCTATTCAAAGCTCATCAAGATTAATTTGAAACAAGAAAAGAAAAATCATGTTTCCTTTTCATTTCTTCTTAATCTTATAGAACAATTCATTTCCAGAAATAAACTTTGTTAAACCATATATTATTATAATTGTGTTACCAAAGAAGCATGGAGGATATTTTTATTTTTATATTACTGTTTCACTAAATCTTGTAAGGCGAATATAAAAAGAATTAATGAAAATTGAACGATTTTTTGATCATTTTACTTATTTTGCTCGAAATAGGAATTCCATGTCATCGATAGGATATGTCAGTTACGTCACTTGTAGCCAATTTATGTGTCTGAATTACGTAATTACGTAACTGATATAGTATTTTCAACAAAATAGTATTTGCAGTTTTAAGTAGCAAATCAGTCAAAAGTCAGATTATAATATTTTTATGAAATCAACAAGAATAAATTGTAATAAAAAAAATCAACAAAACTATTATAACTATTATTAATTATTTCTCCTTTCCTTCTCCTAAAAATGTGAATGCCTTAATGGTTAGGTATTCGATGTTTTATCACCTAAGGAGCTTCTCAGTTTGTTGCAATAATAGCCGGCGGACGAAAAAGCTTTCTCAGTTTCAATAGCGAAAGAGCTCGTTCAGTTTCACAAGCGATGAAGACAATAATTAATTGTATGCAGCCGTTATTATACTTCACGTCCGCTGTTAACAGTACTATCATAAATGCACATTTTGAATTGAACAATAAATTTTAGATCTGTATTTCTTGGTCTCCTGTCGTAGCTTTGGGTATCTCTTTTCCGACTGTTGTGGGATGGTTAACTCTCGTCCCCATTATCAATACTTGTGGTTACAGTTTCTATATGGAGTTATAGCAGAGGTGGTCGTCGTGTACTTTCTTGTGTTTGTTTAAATGTGAACCTTTCTAATAATTGCGTAAAAAATTGTTCTAATTTCATTTGACGATGATTTTTTGAATGTTTGCGTAGACAATATTCGTAGCCAATATCGTAAAACTCTAGATGCAATTGTTTGTCTTTATTTTATTCTATTTCTTAGAAATAAATCAAGCGGTTCACTGAGTTCGTTTGATTGAAGATAACATTTATTAGGCATAAAGGTTTGTACCTCACTCTAAAATGGAATTTTTCTAATGTGGTCATTCACACTTAAATATTAGTCTTAATTTTACTAATAATAATTTAATATAAAAAGTCTGGCTCTAGAAGGCTAGGTTCCTCTATAAAAAATCCTTCGTTTTGTTCGTCAGCATCAGTAATCTTTGAGTTCGGGACCAGATTGCACATGTGATGGTGTTGTCAAAATTCTTATCCATTTTAGCTTCTGCTCTGGCTCCGGCTGTAGTGAAAAAAATTATGTCGTCCCAACGATTGAGCAGCTACATCAGCCGTCATTGAATCTTTTACACTTAACAACCCTAAATTGTTGTACTTGCTTTGGCCTAAGTTTTCATTGTGCAGTTTTGTATTTAAATACTTTCTTTTTCGAGTGGAGTTCCATTCGTCACAACTAATAGTGAATCTTTCTTTTGCAAGTTTATATCTTTAAATTCTTTAATTAAATTGTTTTTTATTACATCACTCCCTTTTAGATATCTCAGGTTTTCAGAAGTAAAAAAATTGTTAAACGGAAATACATCTGATATTACCATTCTGCTTACATAAGCCTCCATAGATAACACAACCGAATAATAATCTGCAAGTTTGGTTTTCTTTGTTGGAAGTTCATTCCTATATTTTTCTGATTTGATCCTGAGTATTTTTGGCAGTTAAAGTAATCATTTTTCAAAACCTTGCTCTAGTATTTTATTGATTTGCTTAGCACCAATGTGGGTAAGTATAGAGATAGTTGAACCACCAGGAATATATACCTTCACAATTACAAATCACAAGACACGCTACAAGAAAATCTCCAATTCGACTAGAGCATGTTGATTGGGTCAATGTGAATTGAATGAATTACGATAGTGCAATGAATTAAATTTTCTTCTCGAAACTTATTCGCCCAGCATCGCAATTTGTGGGAGTTTCCTTAAGTTATGTAATAAGACATTGTTGGGCTCTACTATTTACTTGGAAGGACTAATTTTTGCTCAATATTCGCTGTGTCTCACTTGGACTGTCAGAGCCTAAAATAATCATTAAAAACCTAAAATAATCATTGCAGACAGAGCTGTCCGCTATTTTTTAGAGATGTTACATTGCAACTTACTTACATTGGTCTGTACTTTTCGTGTTTTTTGGCTAGTTATGTAATATAAATAGGTACTAGATCGGTATATTATTTTCATTGTTTAAATCTAGATGCACATTTCCGTAAATAAAAATTTTACCTTTAATAATTAACTAAATGTGTAACTACGTAATTATAGAATGTGAGCCCTAGCTCGGTGACATCAAGGGTTATACTAGGTATTTGTTCAAATTTTTCACCAAGGAATTTCTATACCATCATCCACGCGGTTCCTTCAACTCAACGTTAATTCATTATTTTCATTTATTGCAATATGAAAATATTAGGTTTTGAGGTATCTGATATTAGGAAAAATGGAAAATTTTTATACCTTTTTATTTTAGATGGCAGTACCTTAGTAACATTTGATTTTATTTAGGAAAAAACACGAGGGCTATGCAAACGTACGTAATAAAAATGAGTTCTTTTTCAGTAATAGGGGGTATATTTTTTGGAACATGAAAATATTTGATGTACACGTTTTTAAATAGCAACGTTTTTCTTAAGTCCCATAAACTGAAAATTTGGTTCGCTTGTAGACAAAGAAACAGGTTGATAAAATTTCACGTCTCCTATCTCAAGAATGGTCATGTATTCTGAATGTTCTTAGTCTAATTATGCTTGCTGTCATAGAGGTTACAAGATGGTTCGTAAAATTTGCATTGAAAATAAATTGACGCGGGTGTATCAGAAATACCTAGTGTGAAGAACAAATGAAATTTTGTAATTTGTTTGCTGTTTCTACCTCATCATCAAAATAAGTTCATAGTAAATCAAATCGCATAATATAGTCAGAGAATGATAATCTTTTTTTCTAATTTTTGTGGAATGTGTATTTGTACTGTTTCAATAAACCATGTGAACTTTATAAAACTGACGATATTATTGAATTACACGAGAAATTATGAAAATGGCACACTTCGATAGCACATGGACTTGCATTGCGACTTAAATTTTTACCCCAGCTACTTAAGCGTTTCGCTATTTAGTTAATGAATAAAGTAATCAGACACTTGTTATTGAACGGATATTTTAATATTATAAAATGGAAACAATTTTTAAGAACTGCGAAATTACCTTTTATGCGCTTGAAAATAAATTTTATTTACTGCATATAACAATTCTCTCAATTAGAAATAAATTAATGCCATATGCTATGGTGACGGGTACAAACTTTATAAAAGAATGAAATTTTCGTGTAGTCAAAAAATACATTTTGAGGGTTCTGTGCGTACTTTAATCCTATGTAGTATTCAGATATAATCACTAAATTTTGTATAATCTCAAAACAATTCATGCTTCTTGAAAGACTTATTCATCTGGTCATTAACCCATTAGGCAATTTGACTTTCGTTTAAAAACCTCTCTATTTAGCTTAACCGTGAAGTATAAGGTTAAGGAGAAAATAATAAAAACGCGATTTACTTGCTATGCGGGATATTTTTTAAACAGTTTTCTAGCAGATATGCAACTTTTTCTAATACCATTAGTCCCTAAGCACTATCCGTCACAAGCTTATATTTTCTAAAGGAAAATAGCTATGGACATTCATTTTTAAAATTTTTGACCCAAGATGGAATTAAATTGCCATTTAAATTTATTTACAATTCCATATGAAGAGACATATACGACAGGAATATTACTGAAGTATTTAAATTAAAATATAAGTATACTTTTAAACTTTCCTTGTCTAGGAAGCGCGATCACACCATCAAAGTTACCATTTTTGAACCTATTTAATTCTTGATAACTTTGATTCTAGGGTATGTGGAATATATAGTCAATATTGCAAATAACCTGTTTTTACATGAGGAATGCTAGTATAGCCATCAACTATAGTTTGTAAATTGTAAATATGTTGCAGAAATTTGCAGTTATCACGACTTCTGCACCATCATTTTCAATTATCAGAAATAATTATATTTAGCATCCATATCGAGATTTTTAACTTAAATGAAAATATAAATAAATGTTAATGAGGCGCTTGTGACTTTATATATTGCAGACTTTATATATTGTAGAGCATGCCGACTTAATCTAATATTTTATAAATTTGGTGAATCTTAGGAAAGAACAATCCACATGGACATTTGTTGACTGAATTGTTGTCAGAATTAAGGAATTTAAACACAGAATAAAGAATATTAAATAAAAATGATCTTTATATTTTATAAACGACTGGCGAATAAATGCGAAAAAAAGCGAATAATTAATTAATTAATTAATCGTGTTCGTACTTGCATTATCATCTAACTTAGCCAAGTAATAATACAATAGTTTAAAATAAATATGCAAGGTTTTCTTAGCTTATGAAATATTTTATGTACATGCTTGAATATTTATATTGCAATGTATAAATCATATATTAGAAATTTTAAATGGATAGATGTTCATTCTCACCGAAAAATTGCGAATCATATTAAAATATTTCCACAGATCAATAGAAACATTATACATTTATATACATGTGAATCGAGTACCATGTAATAATACCCCAGGAAAGTGGGAGGGAATGGAAGGAAGGAAAATTAGAGAAGAAAAAATGCTTTCTTCTCTTCATGTCTGACCTTTCCTTTAAATGATAAAAGGTGCCGAGTAAATGTACCTAGTAAGGTCCAGTATTTCTACTTTATTCCTAAAGTGAATAGTTAAAAAACATATGAATTCTAAATATTTAAAACAAAATATTTCTTTCCTGTGATAAATTTAAATTTTCGTAACTTAAAGCATAAAGTAGAGTCAGAAAATAATGATAATAAGAATATCCTTGTGATAGTCTTAAGGAACGCAATTAATTAAATATAGGGAATAATAAAAATTGGTAAGAAATGGTTCTTTAAATGTAGTATTTTATTTTTTTTACGAAAATTATATTTAAAAAAATATTTGTTACATAAACAGTTCGAATATAATATCATATCATCTAATGAAACCAGTAGTTCTTCGAAAATTCTTATGTTAGTAATGAAATATGTTAAATGTTTAAGTCAATGAAATAGCGTAAAACAAAATATTTACGCAAAACAAAATATGTTCACAATTGAACGATTCAGCTATTCAAATTAAATTGTCAACTTATTTATTTGATATTAATCTCTCTAGAATATCTTAATTTATATTTAAACTATAGAAAATCCTATTTGTTTCAATATAGTTATAATTGTTTTAAAGAATTATTAACATTAACCCTCAATAAATTTTTCTAGGAACAAATTTTTCAGACGAGTGTTTCAAAATTTGCATATTCCTCGGACTTTTTTTTCATTTCCTTATATTTATTTTCCTATATTTTTGGACATATACATATGTATTCGAAATTTTTAAATATTCAAGGTAATGAATGTACAGCCTAAAATTTACTTAGCAACTCGTGTGGTATGTCTAATATTTTAATCGCAGTCACAATATAGTAAATATTTTTTTTTTAATATAGTAAAAATTAGTAAAAGTTGTAACAATGCCCGCTTAAACTGTATGCACCAGCGTAGAAATGTAGATTAAAAGTCACTTACTTTTATAACAGAATATTATTAATATGTGACTTGTTAAATACTTCTGTTATATTTCTCTTCGTAGTTATATATCTTTCGTACATACTTTCTTACCTTATAAAATTATTATTTTTTTCATTTCCAAATATAGTACCTCCATTTATGAAATTTACTACTCCTTTTACGCTACCACTTTATTAAATACAGATTTTAATATCACTGAAATGTTTTTGATTTCAGGAATTTATTCTTATCGATATCAGGAATTCAGATTTTGATATATGGAATTTATTCTTATTCATATCAGTAATTCAAATTTTAATATCAGGAATTTATTCTTATTGATATCAGGAATTCAGATTTTAATATCACGAATTTATTCTTATTGATATCAGGAATTCTGATTTTAATATCAGGAATTTATTCTTGTTGATATCAGGAATTCAGATTTTAATATCAGGAATTTATTCTTATTGATATCAGGAATTCAGATTTTAATATCAGGAATTTATTCTCATTGACGTCCTTCAATTTACGTTTCTCCATTATCGTAAAATTAATTATCATAAAATTATCTTAAATTATCATAAAATTATCTTCTTTTTTTATGATATTAATATTATTGTATTGTGTTAGTTCGTATAATTTTAGCCGTTTCGCCGATAATTAATTGTTCATAAGATTTTAACCTCGTTTATTTGAATATATTATTTTTTTGAATTGAACTCTTACACTAAAAGTGTAATATTAAAATCAGATTGACTAGTGACACGGGAAAGTAATTTAAGATATATTTGGGGTATTTAATTATTCCTAAAAAAACATATAAAATAATTGTTTTCCAAATACATCATTTCTATTTAACATACCTTCTAATTGATTATGGTATACAAACATTTTAACGTTGTTCCGAAATAAAAATACTTTATTAGTCCTAACAATGTTTCTTATTACCCCAAAACTCTTTTACAAAAGTGCAAGTAAAATTAACCACAAGGAAACGGAGGTAAACGTTTTGCAAATCCATCTCTCATCCCATTCGCCATTTTCTCTGTAGGAAAATATAAATGCTCAGCGTGCTATTTCTCACTCACGATGTACAATAATAACCGTTTATTTGATAGTTCAGTTTATTTTCGGGAACATAAGTACTTTTTTATGCATTTTATGTAAATGCATGTAAATGTTATAATTTTAAAATTTCATTGTCGTAGTTATTCTGATGTTACATCCTGTTCATTCTACTACAATAAACATTTCACTTATTGGTTCTAGCCCATTTGTTGTAGTAAGTATACTCTTAAGATATATCGGAATGGGTTCCTCCATTGGTTTAATAGTTTTGATTTTTTATTTAAATTTCGTATACATACAAACGAATGAAAAGCAAAGTAGTCTTGTTTTATTACAAAAATTTGAAACTAAGCTAACATTCCACTATAACACTAATAAATTCATAGTTGTTACTTAAAATATCTCAAAGTAAAACCCGTTTTTTCTATAAATACTAACTTCTAACCATGACTTCGCTCACGTGGTTATAGTTAAAAATTTATAGAGAGAAATTAAAACTGGCAAAGCTATCTAGGATTGTTAAAAAGATTTAAATATCTTTAATTTTGTGATTTTGTATTAGAAATGAGAATGAAAACAAAAGTATTTCTCTCTAAATTATATATTAAAGGGAATGATTATGCTTCTATTTTATATTGCGTATATAACGTTTCAAACAGTCAAGTTGGTCCGCGACTTCATTGCAATGTTGCTTCGTTGTTCCCATTGTTATTTCAAGCTAGATTTTTCCCAAAGGATGAGATTTTCATGAAAAAAAAGTAGCTGTATCGATTCCCGACTCGCCAACTATTTCTGTGAAAAAAATGTAAAGCAGCATGTATCATTACTCTGCCCCTGCAAATATCTCTGTGCGATCCTTAGGTATGAATATTCTGAGACGTTTTTCGTCTTGCATTAAACATTTCCCATTTACTTTCGCTCCGTTAAAATAATCTATTTTTTTTTGTAATTAGGAATCATTAGGCAATTTTATACAAGGAGTTTTACCCACGACGTGGTAAGTTGTTTATTTGTGCGTGCAATCTAATGTTCCCATTTATCTCCAAAACGGTTTAATCGATTTAGATACCGTTTTCTGTAGAATATTTGTGATTCATTGGCAATGGTTCTTAATAGTTGTCACGGTGATTACTCACCAGGGACCGACGCAATAAACATTTAGTTGCAAACGATTGTTCCCATTTATCTCCAAAATGGTTTGACCGATATATACCGGTTTTCTGCAAATATTTGGTACTAATTGGCGATTGTTCTCAGATAGTCGTTATGGCATTAGCTCACCAGGGGGCCTTCCAGCATTTTGTTGCAAACGAATGTTTGACCAATAAAGATTTGGTTTTCCGCAAATATTTGATGCAAATCGAAGATGATTCTCAGAAAGATGTTATAGTGCAAGCTTACCAGGGGGCGCTGCAAAATTTTGTTGTGAGCAAAAAAAAGGCTTTTTTGCAGATTTTTTGTACCCAAATTAAAAATCGTGATGTTAACTTCTCTTTATTTTTAAATAGACCTTAGTATTCCAACTATTTAATCTTATAAATAAAAAAAATGGTTACTTTGATATACTCCACGCACACTGTTTCTAAATTAAATAACACTACATAACAAATTTAAATAATTCGTGCATACGAATCTACACAGAGTAGTGGACATTTTATATAATTTATATCTAAGTAAGAACTGCGTAAGGCAAACTAAAAAATGTTCTATAATATGTTGAAAATAGCTTCTATCCACTACAATGTTATATTATTTACACATCCACATTTCTAAATCAACTGAAAAAAATTTACTGTGAAACAATGTCTAACGTCAATATTACGTTAGTATTAAGCAAATATTTAACTCATGGTCACAAATAAAGCAAGTTACAAGAAGCCACTCTTAGCAGGAAACAATCCATAAAATATTTACAATGATTTGAAAATTTATAAAAAAATAAAAGGATTCTAAAATGGACAAAGAAAATGTTGCCATTTTTCCGTTATACCAACAGATAATACACTTTCACTTATGCTCGGACGCAAATTTCCAATTCATGATTAGACCTAAAAAAATTCCTAATAATGTTTTTAATACTTTTTAAATAACTAGTAAGGTATAATTACGACAATATTTATACTCATGTTTAAATGAAATGAATATTGACACTCGCAATCAAAATTTTTAATTGTCTCCTTTGCACAACTTTAAAAATAATATAATTTTCTTTGTTGTGTTTTAAATATAAACAATATAAAGTTTCAATGCGCTTTTGTTTTTCTTCAGTCTATACGTACTAATTATGAAAGTAGGGTAAAACAGGTTAAAACTTATATTTGAATCTATAGCGTTCATTTTAGATAACTTGCCATAATATAAAGCAACAACTACTAAGGTAAATACATAGACATGGCATTTCTAAATATTAAAGATGATTAAAAACTCGTAAGAAACCGAAAATCAAAGCGTAAAACATTATTAGGGACCCGTCTCGGTTTTGCATGCCTAGGAAATATGTATTCCAACACAACTAGTTCCAAGATACCATTCCGACAAATTCGTTGGTTCGACTTCATCGATATTCATCATCACAGGTCAGATAATTTCTACAAAACATTAATGTGTAATACATATCAAATTTCCTCGTAATCTAATCAATCTATGCATTAATGAAAACTACAATAAATCCGTTAAGTAGTTATTAAGAAAATTGTGTATTTATTACCAGAAGCGGTAGGAGTCTTTCTTATACAATTAACGTTTTTTTAAATTAATTTTTAGCAGGATCATGGCTAATTGCGTTTAGAAGTGATAACGTCATTATTATATATAGGAATGTTATAACTTCCAAACGAAATTTGATATATTACTGTGATATTAAATTATTATAATACATACATTTTCTTGCGCGATTTCAAATACCTACTATTTTGTCTTTAACCAAGATTTCAAAGAGCGATTTAATAATATGTAACAAATTACATTACATTTAATAACGAGGCAATGTTATCACTGCAGGAATTAACTCTAAACTGCAGTTATTACCATAAACATTTTCTCAATAAATGCAATAGAAGTAGTCAAACATTTAATGGTAGGAATTATTATATAAAATAGTCTAACTGATAGTTTTGTACCCCAAATACGTCTGAAATTTTGAGAATTCATGGCAGAAGTATATATAACATTACTAAGAAGCCATAATTACTTTTTTAAGGAATATCATCTGTCTACCTGTCTGTTTATTAAAGCAGCATATAAAAATATTGGACCAATTTGGATAGAATCTCTAATAAAATCGTTTTCTTGGTTCCAAATAAAATCTAGGATTAGTAACCCATTATTTCGATCAAATATTCTTCAAAAGGTGCAAAATTAAATTCTTTGCAATCATGCAGTAAGAAAATATGTGCGCCAACTTAAGAATTTATAAATGATAATTACTATTTATTATTTTCTTTTTCTGTCCGATTCAGTTTAAAGCCCAAACAAACAAACAAATTTTTTTATTTCAATTCAAGTTAGGTAATAATATTTTTATGAAACTAAGAATTTTTATTCGAGTCAAGATTATTTTGAAATACCGATTTCATTAATATGGAAACAAAATCAGCTGCGTAATTGAAATTATACACCATCAAAGCCGCGCTAAAAACTAATTTTAAGAAATATCTTTCAAAAATTAGATTAGAATTTCCACCATTATTGTGTTTGATCTACCAATTTGTGGAACGAAGCTCATAAAAGAAAACAGTTCTAACTCTCCTGTTAAACTTGTCAATTTATTATGTTGGAGTTAGAATACTGTTATGCTTTCAACTACATATAAGTTAACTTCACATTGGCAATTACATTTTTTGTAATGTTAAATTAACAAGCTGAAATTGGAATTAAATCAGAGATCATAACATGGTGAAAGTTTCTTCAGTTGTCAATATATACTAGTTAAATATCTTGTATCCGCAGTGAGTATATAGAAGTTAACTATATCGCAGAATGGAGAAGAAACAAACAGGTCATGAGTAATACACTGAGTAACTAGAACCATATATTAGATAAGTGTTTGTGAAATATTTATAAATGCAAAATTTAACTGTAAAGTAATTTTCAATATTATTGGAACTAAATACTTACTACATATATCCTATACTACATATGACAAATCGGTTAAAGAACATCACAAAAATATGTAACGGAAACAATAGAATAGGGGTGGGGACAGTGGGATATTTTACGGTTGTGTGAAGTCCTGTTAAATTATGAAATGGTATGGAAAGGTTATATATCCTATGTGCATCCTTCGGGACTACTATGGATGTTTACTAAGCCATAAAAATTAAGCTATAAAACAAGACGAATAAACAAATGGAAATGATCGGATAAGGAATATGCACCCCTGACATCAAATTCATTTTAATTAGTCAATTTTAACTGTCTGTGGTCATTATTATAAAACTGAAGTTGGAATTAAGATTAGACATCATAATTAATATATATGGTGAAATTTCCATCCACCTGTTCTTTTTACAATACATTTTTGATATAATATTTACGATATCTTTAGAATTTTTTAACTTAAATCTGTGCTGATATAATCCGAAAGTCTTTTTTTATTTACGATTTATATTATAATCTAAAATCTCTTCGAAATAAATGTTCAATTGACAGGCGTGGATGATTAATAAAACTATTTTAAATATATTCTCAGTTAATAGTAAAATTTTAAAACTGTTTTTGTTCTAATTTAAGTAGCTTACAATCGCATCTACATTCAGTAAATAAGATTTTTGCCGCGCCATGCTCTTAAAATAATACTGTTAGCTTTAGGAAATTCTTTTTAATTTTTATTGGATACGGATTGCATTTTTGTATAGTAGGTCTGACTATTCCATTAATTAATATATTAACAGTAAACAGTTGGCGACTCAGAGTACTTTGTTATTTTATAACCTCGAACTTATTAACTAAAAATTAATTAAATATGTTGAATACTAGCAACGCGTTGTCAGCAAATACTAGTTTTTTCTTTTTACAGTGAGTAGGATAAAAGTGGACTACGCCGTAAAATGAGGAAGAAACGAATATATCATGAACAATAAATTGGGACAAATAAGAACAACACACCAAATTAGAATCGTATATTATTTATTTTACTATATACTGCTTAACATAGTTTTTCACAATAACTCATCAAAATGCAATATTATTGGCAAAATAGATATTTTCATGGAAATTTTAACAAACATTTTAATCGATTATTTTTTATCAGGTTTTAATGTTCACAACCAATGTATCTTTTTTAATTACCACAAACTCTTAACGAAACAATGTTGAAAGGTTCGAATAAATTAGAAAAATGTTAAAAATATAAGATTCAAATCCTTTAAGAAACTCATATAGAAAGGAAGAAAAAGTGATCATAGTTTCCTTAAACGCTAAGCTAAGATTACCATAGCGATATTGTACTGGAAGAGTATGTAACAGATAAGTTATAAGTAAGTTGTGAAGTTCATTTACTTAAATAAGTGGTTAAAGTAATGGAAGCAAGACATCGATAAATTCGTACCAAAACAATAATTCGTAACAAAGCAAGCAAAATTTGCATCATTACAGAAACCCTATTATCCTTTCGTACGTCTTGTTTCCCTATATGGAAATTTATTTTACCCAATATTTAATCGTTAATATCAGATATGGAATTTGAAAATTGGAAATGTGATTTTTTTTTCGTCTCCAATCAAAGTGGAACGGGATTGTTGCACATACATTATTTTCATAACAAAAATATTAATAAACAATATTGAAATATGAGCTATATTTAGCTCTTTTTAAAAATAAAAAAATTTAGTCGGTGATCCCTGAAAAATAAATCCCAGTAAACTATTTATTAATAACCCGCTATGTTTTTAAACCAAAGCGATTTAATTCATTTTTATATGTTAATGCCTTAAGTTAAACCTTTTTTGAAGAAGTTAATTGAAAAAAAAAAATTTTTTTTCTTTTTTATAAAAAAAGACACACGACGGTAAATATGTAGAAAAAGAAAAAAAATCGGTATTTACTGTTTATAGGGTTAGCTTAGACATAAGCTCGTTGTTAGTGATTTTCTTGAAATTAGTTGTAATTTATTTACATTCTAATGCTCACCATTTACTACTTTGTTTATAACGAGTTGTCTAAAATGGGTCACGGGGACTCTTTTTTGAGGCCACATTATCAAGAAAGGGTCCTCATGATCTCGGATTACTTTCTAACTTTAATTTCGTAATTCCCATCCTACAGATTTTAATGTATGCAACTGTCGTTTTGGTACGTGTCAACTATTTTTTAAAAGCGATTTCAAAGAGGTTGCAGTGCAAAGTTTAATCCAAATGAAAATGTTATTTTCTCCTTTTACTAGACTAAAATATTAATTTTAATATAAAATAATTTTGTTACATCCTACAAATTACGAATTATTGTAACGAAGTTATATGATTTCTTTTCGAATCAGCTTCTGCCTGAGTACACCTAACATATAAAACAGCTGATAGCTGTAGTGAGTACCTTTTTTGTCTTTTTTTTCGCGCATACGTACACTTCTTGTCTTATTCTATCGCATTTATTTGTCTCTTAGTTATAAGCTAAGCAACTGTTTTATGTCTTCCTTACGGTACATTCATTATATTCGGGCGTTACGACAACATTGTATAAGGTTGCATAAACGTTGTAAAAGGTTGCATACAAACGTTACGACCTTGAAATTTTACCCTCAAAGAATTCCATTTTACCCTCTTTTCTCGCGCGCAAAGAAATTTAGCTTCAACAAAAGACAACATTTTCTGAACATTAAGTCCATTCTTAATATCTTTTAGATATAATATAAATATACAACATTGATACTACTGTACCTTGGAAATTGTTTCAGTACAAATACACATATAAATATAAGTATATATAATAAAAAAAAATTAAAACAAATATATAAATATACGAATACACAAAAGCGGAGATATGTAGAATTAGTGTATTACCTTGTCCTTACTTTCAAATACCCTTGCTTTTGTATAAATATATTACCGATAATAACTTCTATTTAATTTTATTACATACACCGTAAAGTTTGCATTGTATAACCTCACATAATAACAACAATTGAATTTATTACCCTCACTAAAATACTGATATATTGTATAACTCTGGTGGATTACAAATAAGATCAGCTGAACATTCAAAAAATGTTTATGTAATTTTTTTTTCATAATATTTATTATCTATAAATGTGATGCTTCACATTATCCAGAGTAGGAAATAAAAAAGAATAAATTGATTAAAATAGTTTTTTGTAATATTTTATTTTTTCTTGCGATTAATTTCCATTTTCTTTCCGAGTTATTCAGGCCCGAACACACTTACGAAAATATATCGATGTATTAATAGTTCGTAATGTAATTAATATCAGAAATTGGTTCTAAAATTTTTAATAAATAACTAAGTTAAGATCAAGAAAATATATAAATATAATAGTTTATACGTAGTGACTTCCCGTATAATGGCAAAAAAAAAGAAAAAAAAGACGCAGAAAATTTTACTTAGTTTAAAATCTTGATAGGTCTATCTTTTTGAAACAGTACGTGCTATTTTTGATTACGCTATGTTTACACGAATAACTTGTTCCACACATGATGCCTCATTGCGTTTAATATGTTTCGCAACATTCAATAATAGTTTTATTGAGAAAATCATTTAGGAGTATTTATTGATTTGACGTGAAATTTTCATCATACTGACTAAAGTTAAATATTAAGTACAATTACGAGCACACATTGAAGGTATACAATTACAAGCACACAGTGATAGTACAATTACGAACACGTAGCATCTGTCAGTTTAATGGATTCCCGTTTATAGGCAACCGGAATATATTTTATTCAAACGCTCGGCACGGTGCTCTTATTCGTTGGCAATAAATTTTACTTGACAATGCTAAACGGTATGTTTTAACGTTTGTAGTCAAACGAATTGAGTTTTATTTTACGTGAAAAATGGATGGAAATAAAAATGAAAAAAATATTTTAACTTGCTTGTTTTCGAAAAAAGGAAAGCTGGACAAACGGGACTAAATGTTTTAATTCACATAGAGGATAGTTAATAACAAATAAAATAGAAAATATAATTAAGATTAAATATATATTTACCCTCACAAAGTCTTACTAGGCTGTAAATTTTTCGGTGGAAAGTTTAATATTTTAACCCTAGAAGGTAAACCAAATTTGGGAATCGACTACATTGAATTATAGTTCTGTTTTGTTCTGAAACACTACCTTCCATTTTAGGTTACGTTTCAGAAATAAAACAAATTTATATTGTCAGCTAGTCTATTAATGCTTATAATTTTTGGTAATATTTATCAATGGCATTCACTTTAGGTCACTGTAAATATCATAGTAGTGTAGTGGGGTATTTTAATAGGCTCGTCGTTGGTTTACCGAAGATAACGTTATTTTTATACTTTATCCCTGATATTTAATCTTTTTTTTTAATTACTCTGCCAATTTTTTTCTTGAAATTAACCAAGAAAAATTCCTCTGCTACCTACTATAACCTTCAATCTTCCAAAAACTGACGACTTTAGTAGTAAAATTGAAGAGTAAATAGATTCGTGGTGTATGAATAGTGACAGTGATAATAAAGTTGTGGGAGAGGATGACATTAATTTAACTAACGGCAGCTTGCCACCGTCATCCATCTCCCTAAAAAAAGGAAAGTTTAGCAACTTCAATCAAAACAGATTTCTATAGAAAAGTTTATTCATTGTCAGTTTAATTACTCCATCATCAAATCATCCATGATAAAAAAAAAAAATTTAATATGGAACTGCAGCCAAGAATGCAGATGCCATAGAACTAGATCCATCTCATAAGTGCAAATATTTATAAGTCCGGTTATTTGCGATTGTGAATTTTAAATAGGAGGAATATAAGATTAATGAAATAATGAAACCTTTTTATCATTTTGTACGTCTAATAATGATTTTTATTGTATTTTGAATTTAAAATATTCCGAATATCTGAATTCGGAATACTAAAGTTTAGAGAACACCTAGGCACATGCAAATAAATATTTAGTAGTGCGTAGTATTTCTATTAAACAGCGTACAAACATTAATGCACGCTATTGTATTATTCTACGCTCTCTCTCCCATCCCAAAATATGATTAAATTATTTATATCCAAAATATTTGTAAAATGTATATCGGTTACGTTTAGTTTTTATCAGTCAACATAAGCGTTCCAACGAATAAATTATTGATCGTTAGACCGAATGTCAGAAAATTGGAATATAGCACGGTTGTTAAGATCAATTGGATCTTATTTTAATGCTAAATTTTTTGAGAGTGGAACATTCGCACGATATAGGTCCACGATATACATAATAATTTTTATAGCCATACATTTTTAATATTTCGACCCGTTGTTGCTCTCTCACCTGAAATTTTTGTCTCCCATAATAATGTAATATCTATAAAACCTTGCTAGTCCTCTTATCATACTGCTATTTCATAATTCCACAATCATTATGGAAATATGTTTATAATTTTTTTTCATTATGTCGAACACTCATAAATTCATCTCTTTTATCTATCTTACTGTACTTTTAGGCCATTTTCTACTTAGATTGATTAGATATACGTAATGAAATGTTCTGCCTTCTTATTTTATTAATTTTATTTTTAGTGAATGATTAAAAAAAATGTAATTCTAAAAAAATTACACGTCTCTAATATCACAAGTTTTACGTCTCAAGTGTATGATAAACTGTTCCGTAAAAGAATTGGAAAGTTATGAATAATGTATAAAAATATAATAAATTATGATTTTTCGTAATTTTTTTTATCTCATTTTACCTGTTTTTTGTCAGTTTTAGTGATGTAAGAGAGTACTGTACAAAATCACATTAACTAAACATAATTTTTCATGTTTTACAAATCAATTTTCATTTCTTTATAGACTTAAGGGCATCCATTTACTCATCAAAATCGTATAAAATAAATAACAGACAATACGTTCGTATTTAGTATGTGTGGTATATATAATGATAACACTATCTGATAGCGAATATTTTCGTTTATGAACTTTTTAATTTCACAATTAAAAATATCAAAAATAACGTAAAACCATTGCAATAGTTATAAATTCACGAATTTGACATAAATTTTCAATCTTTTAAAATATTATTTAACGTAAATAGAGTTAGATATTTGCCATTATTTCTGTTCATGTTTCGTGCACTGATACTTGCGAATTAATCTTGTAATTAAATATAATTTTTAGCCATAGTATATTTAATCAAATCGCCCTACTTGCCTAGAGCAAGTAGGGCTACTTGCCTAGAGCAAGTAGGGCTACTTGCCCATAGCAAGTAGGGCTACTTGCCTAGAGCAAGTAGGGCTACTTGCCTAGAGCAAGTAGGGCTATTTGCCTAGAGCAAGTAGGGCTACTTGCCTAGAGCAAGTAGGGCTACTTGCCTAGAGCAAGTAGGGCTACTTGCCTAGAGTATCTTCATATTTTAGAAGTGTCCGAAAAAAATTGACATGTGCTTATCTGCTTATCAAAAATATGTTCTTATTGTATTGGTGTTTAAATTAGCAGGTGTTATAGTTCCATAAGTCTTAGGAAAATATATATCAATCCATGCATGTATTAAAACTAAATTTAACGCGTTCGTACACCGACAATACATAAAAAAAAATGATCGCGAGGATGAAAATGACCATTGGCACACATGGCCAATTTTTAATTTTTTGGAACGAAGTTGCTAATAGTAGACGCTTGGTACGTTATAAAGTTTCTACGTTATAAAAGTGTAAGATTTCGTCCGTTACTTTTGTTACAATATAAGCGTTTGTGCGTTTACAAGTGTATTAATCTGCGAGACCGTTTTCAATTTGGTATTTATTTTTTGCTTTATAAGTTATAATAATCTATACTGTGCCATTTATTAAATCTAAATGAAATTTAATTATTTTAATAACAAATTAAATAAAAATTTTAAAAAATAATAATATTTGGACTAAATATATTTGGCGTTAATTTTGTAGAAATTCATTATTCACAATTAAATGAAACTATTTCTACTTTCTTTAAATTATTTAACACGACTTAGGTTTCGTTGTATTACAACATCGGCGGGTGGGCTGTTAACAAAGATTGATCTTTGCTAACAGCCCACCTGAATATGTTGTAATACAACGAAACCTAGGTCGTGGTAAAAAACTTACAGAAAGTAGAAATAATACTACATTACGTAGTTTCATTTAATTGTGAATAATATTAATAATATAATAATAATAACTTCACAGATGAGTAGTCATTTATGTTTATTTTTCTGCTGGTTTTCCGTTGCAAGCCAGGCATCTGCCAGACCGTTTTTATACATATGTACTTATGTTAAAATGAATCTGCTTATTCATTTATTTTTTAACATAATGACCTATTCATTTTAAAATTAATGCACTGTTACTTAGTTTTTCATTTCATTTAAAGTAATTAGAATAAAAATAATTTTACACTTAAATTTTTATGTCATCTTTGATTTCCAAAAAAGTTTACACATATATTAACAGATATCAAAATTAAACCATGCCATACTGACATATTAGGTAAGTTTTGTTTAATTAAAATATGTCAATTCGACCGCTTCATTGCTATTATAATTTTTTCACACCTTACAATTAACAATATTTTTATATGCTGAAATATTTATATTCCTGTAGAACATGTATATTTAATAGCGACAGGAACTTCGTGCTAATTGGGTGTCTCTCAACACCTCTTTTTATTTTTATTGATTCTCTTTATAATTGGCTTTTGGCCTGTTTGCTTGTACACATATTACGTAAAAATTACTGACATATGTGAAAGAAGTTCTTAAACGAACATAGGGTTTTATTTCAAACAGCAATTAGTTCTCGTTCCTTTGCAATATGTTCAAAAAAATTGAAAATTACGTTATTTTTGCAACAACAATTCAAAAGTGTCTACATATTCAATGCGTTTATAATGTATCCATGTGCATTAATAGATGGCGCTGCGTGCACTTTAAATCGCACAACAAAAATCCACTTTTGGCCTAAGAAGTAGGTTCATGATAGCACAGGTCGTCGTTGATCGTATTTCGTACATATATTTGACATAAACTTACTTTATTTGCTCAATTTGTTTAAAATTTATATTTTCTCAACATTTATCTATTAAATACTTTGGTAGTTTTAGTATTGGATTGTATAAACTTGGTTATTACGTACTTTATTTTTATACACATAAAAAACTGTAAAATTGTCTTGTCTCTAAATTGAGAGCATTTAGGAAAAAAATATCATTTGGAAAATTACAAGAGTAACAAAATAAAATGACTTTATTTTTAAAATTTTTGTTCGCAAGTGACTTAAAAACAACTCAAGGGGTTTCTGTTAAAGTTTTTACTGGTGGATTCTATTGGGTTTTGGGGTAATATGGCTATGTTCTACCGCAATCGATCAACTATGTACTCGTTCTTGGTTATTTTAAATTTCGATACAAAAAATAATGATAATTTGTCCCACCTAGGTTATATAAATCATAATAGTTAACAGACAAAAACATTCATATGGAAATTATCAAGAATTTAAGGAGCAACTTATAAGAATTCTTGGTCCTCTTTTTTGAGAATTTCATTCAAAATAGTCCTAGACATATTTGAAACTTTTCTATAAATCCTATTGGAATACCATTACAATCTCTTCACGAATTTGAACAATGGATAATTTGTTTCTAATCTCATTTAATATGGATCACCTTAGCTTGGGGCGTTAATAAGTGGTAGTTCTGAATTTTCTATTGGCTCTGTCGCTTATTTATACACTATTTTATCGTGGGCTTGCTACCGCACTTGTTCATAATGCTCCAAATTTTAGCCATACTCCCCCCACCCCCTTGTCTCCGAAAGCGTTAAAGTAAAAAATATTCATAAAAAAAATTAAATTTCACTTAAAATGTACCATATAACTATGGAGATAATTCTAAACTTTTATTTTTTTATTTACGATATTTATTTTTAATCATGAGAAAGAAAAAACATAAAAGTTTATTACATTTTGAAAAATAATATCAGTATTTGTGTATAATTTAATACAAATTTTGTACATACTTATATATACCTAGGTATATACGGAAGTTACGTAATGCGCATGTGTGAAATGTATTCAACAGGATTATTAAAATACTTCTAAATTAAAAACGAAATGCATCTTATTAACATTTCAAAAAATTATGTTTTCAGAAATTTTCTGCTGTAACCATTTTTTAAAAAATTCTGAAATCGATAGACCAAGAACTGACTATGGCTTTCTAATACATCACAATTCGTAGTTAGGAAACGCGGTTAAATGAATATATAATTAATATTCATTTAAGTGCGCATACAACTTGACAATACTTGCCGGCACGCGAAAGTTCAATTTAGCGTCATCTTTGTTTTCCCTGTCAAACAACAGGACACAATTATTCACTACAATTACTTGCACACGTCATATCGTATTTACACAACGCATTTAACTGCGCTAAATACGCGACATTATAAGTTTTACTGGATTAATAACAATTTGAGGCACGCAACTCGCTTTGCAAATGAGCGGTTATGTAATAATAAATGATTACACAATGGTAATTTGTGGCCAAGTTGAGTAGAGAAAGCGTTTTAATTTTTCTATGAAAGAAACATACAACACTTTTGTAGGTGTATCATACAAAGGGCATCGCTTAACGAGAGAATGTCTTTTGTTGCCAGATTATCACTCTTTTCAGATGAAGTGATGATTAATTATTTTTTCGTTTTTAAATCTAAGCTTAAGGATTTCTCAATTTTGATAATATTAGTAAAACGCTAAACGAGGATTAATATACTCACAATATCAGCAGTTTTCCTATAGAATTGTTGTTATATATTTTTTATTAACAATGCATCAACTTTATACGTATATTTTGTTTTTGATAACTTAAATTATATGATATATGACAAAAAATAACCTATTTCCTTTATGACAAAAGTAATGTGCTCTTAAAAACCTACTTTAGTGTATTATTAACTTTTAAGGTTATTAGTAATATTTAGGTTTTTTCAAACAATAGAATAACAAAAATGGGAAACATAATTGTTTATGTCGTAAAACAAGTTAACAGTTTAAAGTAAACAGTTATTTAATTTGATTAATTTTAAACGCTTCAAGAGTAAAAGAAGAGCTTTGTAAGATAAAATAGATCGTTATAATAGCAATGAAAAGTGAGGTTAAAACGACGACTGACAAACAAAATCAATTTTCTTAGAAACACTGATAAAAGACAACTTGATTTTTCTAACCGTAACAGTGTTATTTTACTTCCGTAATAGCACTGTAAGTCTCTCCATAAAACCATAAAAGATGTTTGTCTGCGCGCTCGTGGAAAAATAAATCTTCCTGTGAAAATATTCTTTGCGCATAAACGATGGGAGTATGTAATGAAATGTGTGTTATGAAAAATTCAATGAAATAACCGTTATTTCGGATCATTGGCTTTAAGCGTATGGATAACAAGAGACTGACATTGAAAATAAATGTACTTAAGGTACGATAAGACTTCGCTAAGTGTGATTGGAATAAGGTAAATAAATAAATTTTCTTGTAAAATTTGTTTAGAATCTGTATTGAAATTGCTAAATATGTTTTAATGAAATAATAATATATGACTAATATGGATGCATTTCCAAACCGTTTATGTTTTCACAAAGTACATTTACGGTACCAATTATTTTCTCATAAAGGGTATTGTAACATATTTTTAGTTATTTTTTTCACTTTTTGAGAATTATGATGGTGGCGGGATAAGTTCTGGTGCACGTGGTTATTACGACAATAGTAATAAATAATAAAACATTATCTGTAAAGATAAGAATGAATTCCGTTGAGTAAATTCTAAGATTATCGATAATTCAACATACATATACTTATATCAATTTCCCTAGTCAAAATATGTAATATTCGGAATTTAGAAATTTCTCTGAATTTTTTTTCTCTTTCTGAAATGATGAGATTCTCTTTCTGTAATGGTTTCAAATGTATGTACAACATGTATTACATTTGTACAGTCTCAGAGAAACGAGTCCATTATATTATTTCATTCTACCTGGGCTCTATTTTTATTACAGAGATGATATTAAATCTCATCGTGTTTAAGACTAAGTGGATTATATATGTTTATTATCATAGTAACTTAAACACGCATGAGGATCTTCTATCTGATATAAACACTAGTTAATATAATGAAAATTTTAATTTTCCTTTAATCCATTTTGAACGGACTATAAAATGAAGTAAATATGGAAATACGTTGTTACCTAGATTTTTATTCCTATCTGCATAAGAAAGTAACCTTGCTTATATCGAGCTGATTTGTTTTTTCAGTATAGATTTTCTTTTGAAGCAGCGGGATTTGTTCCACACACAATGAGATTCAACTTTCCAAAAATAATCGCAACCCATTTTAATAAATAATTTTAAATGTCTTGCCGTGCTCACCAAAACAATGTAAATCAAGTTGCTCTTTATATTGACATTTTGCTCTATTAAATTTATTATTGAGTAAAAAACATCGAGTATCATAGTGTAGGAATTGTGCTAATTCTCAAATCATAAAGTCGGCTGCATTTGAAATCGAATCATGAGTTATATTTTTACCAAGTTTCTTGAAAATGTGTTCAGCCCTTTGGAATGACTAAGTTCAAACATAATTTTCATGGTTTTATTATTTACGCAAGCTAAGCTGTATAACAGCCAAAATGATTTTCCAATATATGAGAATGATCTCATCTTAAAAGTTTGGTCCGAACGTATTCACAACAATAAAATCACAAGCTTTTATATTAGGTACTTTTTACAATATTTTTTTTTATTAAATTTTAAAACAACTTTATTAATTAAGTTACACACATAAATCTCAAGTATTTACGCATATCCTAATTTTTTTTCTAAACATATTTTTTTTAATCACGTATTAGTGGTATTATATAATAAGTCATTTTATATTATAAATGTTCTTTTCATTCTATTTATTATTATATATTACATTCTATATATTCGATTTATTCATATATTTATTTGTTCTAGTTCTTATCATATGCATACTTATAATGCTTATATCTATACTTATACCATACACTAATTTTGTTACCCTTAAAAAATTATTTTTTATATCTTTATAAGTTTTAACTACTGAGGCAACATTATTTTAAGGGTTCCTAACAAAAGAACCCTTATAAGAACACCCACCTATTTGTTGGTCAAAGCCATTTTTGGCGGAAAGAGTTTTAGAAAAAAATTCATTTGAAACTTTTCGTATAGGCCTGCCTATATTTTAATAGTTTAGACTCAGAAAGTTAGCACTTACCAATTTTAGGTTACAAGTTAAGCATTATTTAATATTTAGTTAAAATGTACGCATTATTAACTTAAAATTGTAATGCTATAACAATTAAAATTAGATTAAACTAGGCGATGCAACAGTAAACAATTGGACAAAGTGTCTTTAGTACTTTTAAATAGATATTATGTTTTTGTGGAGATAAAATCAATTTATTTGATATAAAAAAACATCACAAAACACAAGCAAAATCCTTAAAATTTTTCACGCGTAATATCGCAGGTTATAAATTTACTTTTATATTTCTGGTACCGCGTGAAGCAGAGTTATCAATATTGAAAATCTCGAATTTGCGAGTCTCGAGCAGGAAGTAAAACGCTTTTTACGCAGCTTTTAGAGCAAAACTTTTTGTGCTCCGGATATGAGGCACCTAAATTATTTTTAAAGTTATCAATTTTAAATACATGACATATGCATATAATGCACAATATAAATATGCATAACATATGTACATATGTTTGTCATATTATATCTTAATGATTTATAGTATAAATGTTTTTTGAAGAATTGAAATTTGAAGTGTAAAAAAAAACTTTTAAATACAATTTTTTTTAGTTCACGTTTCATATTTTTTTCTTCAATCTCTATTTTTAACATCTTCAATGAATGTAACGTTGATTCATAAGCCATAATACGAGGTTAATAGCATGACTTGGTTGACAAAATAGATCTACGTTTATATTACAGAATATTTATTGTAACTTGATAAATCCTCTTGTACCTCCATCTTCTTTTGAGACGTTGTTTAACTCATTTATAATAAGACACAAAAAGATTTATTAGATTAATAAGGGACTATTATCTTATATATACACTGACATGACTTAATAAACAAATCTGTCGCTGTCTTTTATAACCAAAAATAAATGCCATTTATATAACAGTTAGCTATTGTATTTTCACAACCTATTGATTACTTAAGATGTAATATTTTTGCCCATTTATAACTTTTTTACACCAGGGTACGCATAAGTTTTATTTAATATTTCTCAAGTGATTGTAATTTTATTATTATATAATGCAATAAAACAATAAAAAAATCCGTGCAATTATTGTTGTGATCAATTTCTATTCAACTCACGTTACGTATATTGTTTTATATGATAATTATATAAAACAGTGCAAAGCAGAGTCATCTTCCTCGGTCATTTCTTGTTATCAGTTCATAATATACAATATATTGTTTTTTTTAATTAAATACAATACGAAAAGTGGAAAAGATACAATTATTCAATTCCTTATCCGAAGCAACTAAATAAATCATAATATGCACTATTTTTATCTTGTTTGTTGTAGAATATTTAAATATAATTAATAATTTATTTAGTAATTATGTTTTTCTTAATGTATACGAGTCAATATTATTTAAGCACTGATGTGACGAAAACAGATTTCTTTTTTATTTTTTATTGACCACGGCTTTTGTTAAAAACATGGTATTCACTTTGAAATAGCATAAGCAAAAACGTAGCACACAGCAGCCATAACAATATTTTAATTGTATCTTAAGAATATTAAAATTGAAACGAAATCGCAAACTTTTGCATTTATGGGTTACTTCTAAAAGAATAATTTTTCCCATCTTGTATTTACGAAAAAAAAGTAATAAAAGAATTGAATTGATTTCACTATTTGAATGAAGCTAAGTAGTTTAATTTTACCTTTTTTACGGAAAAAACTTAAGGTGAATAAATATATATGCAATTTTTCTGAAAAACCTCAAGAATCTGGTCAAAAGTGCACGGTCTTTTGTTGATTAGACGAAAAAAATGAAGATAATAAAATAAATACAGAATAATCTGCTGATACAACAATCAATGTACTTCCATTGGAATATTTGTTTGTAAATGTGAGGAGTTTTTGTTCGACGATATATATTGTAGTTCCAGAAAGCAATATTAAAGTGTGTGTGGAAATTAGATACATCTTTATTATCCTCGATAAAATTACAGTTCAAAAGGAACTAAGTTTATCCACTAGGAAAATGATGAAATGATATTCTTTTATTTCATAAAATTAAAAAAACCGACGTTATGAACATTTTCATACAAGAGTGTGGGTAATGACAGTAAACAAGAAGATTCTTCCTTCAATGAGTTTGACGTATAACAAAACTACACAAGAGTATATCAGAGTAATATATATAAGTTCGAAAGTTAACATAAATTTTATCATTTCATTTAACTAATCTCTCTAGTTTTTATTTCAAAATAGACAGATTTGATTTAAATAAATCTTTAACTACTCATGTTACAGGTTGTTAAACTAAAGCATGTTTAAAATAAAAGACATGCTTAAATATAATTAAATCATTTGTGACGACGGCAATTTTTTTACAAAATTAATAACTTTTAGCTTTGGGATAACAATAATAGAATTAAGTGAGCAAAGATTTCAAGCATCAATAATTTTATAAATTTATGAAGGTAAATGTGATAGTTATGTCCGTATTTAAACGTTAATTACAATTTGCGTAAAAATATTATAGCTCATCATATAACTAGCAATAAATGGATAAAACACTATATATTGAAGAATAACTGCTAACAATCATATTCTGTTGGCTCGTTTACATAAAAGTTTTACCAGAAGTTTTTTACTTTTTCCGAACGATTTCCTCTTCCATATCAAGTCATACGTTTCCGGTAATAAATATATTCTGCTCCTCTTTTCTGCATTATTTTCAAAGTTTAGAAATACAACTAGGAAAAAAGGAATTGTATATGGATAGTTTTTGTGAAAATTAATTATTTTCGACTTTGGTATCAACTTCGCTTTCCACAACATCCAAGTTGATGTAAAAAATATATAGAAACTATAAAAAGAGTGAGGAAGAGGCAAATTATTCTACTTAAGGAACGTAAGCAATAGTAAATAAAGAAGTTTCGCTCGCAATCACCTCCTCCATCCACTGTTTAAAAATTACGATTAAACTTATATTTATTGTTTACTTTACGTGTAATTAATTACTTTACTAAATATGCATCATCAATCTAAATTTTTATAGATTATTTAATACACTATTTTAAACATTTAATTTTTTTTTTGGGTTTCGTACCGAAAAAAAAGGATAAGAGCAAACTCTCTTATCCGTCCATTTGTCTGTCTAATTTCGATGTTTTCTCAAGAAGTACTAAAGCACAATGATCCGTATAAAGTTTGTAAAATAATTATCAAACATATTTATGGAAGAATTTTAGAGGGATTAAACAATATAACTGAATTTATAATATTATATCCTGTGAAATATTAATTGACAGTGAAGTGACATGGCCAATTTCTGCATATTTGTAACTAGTAATGCCCACGAATGAAAAATAGACATAAAAAACTGAAGATAAATTAATGAATTATGATCATTTATTTATATCCCCAGAGCTTGAGAATAGTATTTATGTTAAATTAAAAAGGAATTGATTTAACGATTATTTTTCTCGTTTAGGTTGCTCGCACCTTATATTGAAGTTCCATTCAATGCATAGTAACTCGAATAATTTAATATTTTATATTTTTATACAAAAATGATGTAACTTTTTATCATTAACACAATCATTACAGTATGAATGTTAGTTGAATCACATAATAAAATACGCAAACGGTATTGATACAAAATAAAATACCACCACGCCAAAATATATTCGACAGTTGACAATATCGACAAATGATATGAATGTCAACGGTCCATAATTTAATTCTTTTATATGATCGCCACTTCCACTCGTACTTAACAAATTATTTCATACTTATTTTTTTTACAGACATAATAAATACCAATACATGTATTAAATAAAACCTAGTTAATTTATCAAGTCTTTAGATAACGCTATATTTTCACTAATTCCAAATTTATTTTAATGCTATTAAGTCTAAAATTTTAAGAAAATTGTAGGCTTTTATACGTAGCGGGTAGTGATAAAATAAAATGTATTTTGTGGTATACTGTTTGAACGGCGCAAGATGGAAAGAGACCGGCTTTGTTACTAATATATTACTCCAAGTATTATCGCCGACATAACCTCGACCCCGAACATTGACGTCGTTTAGCGAACGGAACAGGGGAGTTTAGTGACCCCGGGTGGGGATAGGTATAACTAAGATAATTTAATGTGGATTAAACCGCGAAGTCTAGCTAATTTTATTAGAAACCGTTTAATTCTCTTAATATAAAATGAAAAAATGTGTTGTGGTACGAATATAGATCTTCGTTCATTGATAATAACAATTCTTGTAGCAAAAACAAAAGTAAATATTATTTATAAAAATTTAGCACGGTATATAAACGAATAATTGAAGCTTGTATTAATAATCCTAATAGTTATCTTTTATGACAAAAATGATATGGAAAATATTTGATTTAGAGCAAAAGAATAACGTACTTAATGTTATGTTAAATACGAAAAAATTAACGTGCTTAATTAGGCATCTTTAAACGTAAAGTATTTTAAAATAAAGATGTAAGATACGTTTATTGAAATATACATCCGATTTAAAATTAAGTACAGATTCTTATTGTGATTACGTAAAAGCGACGAAGACAAGTAGACGATTCCTATTCCTTCCTTCCTCTTTATTTATTACATTTTATTTCCACTGGGAAAAACTAAAATTATAAAACTTTTTCATTTTGATTATTTTTGAGCATATTTTTTCTGAACACTGTTGCTGTAGAGAGTGAAAACAATGAGCTAGGCGTAGACTGCATATACTTGAGAGATAATCCATAATACGTGAGAGATAACAGTTTTTTTAACCGAGTGCTAAATTACCATTTTTGTTTGTTTCTATAATACGTTATGTGAAATAAAATAAAAAAACGGTACGCAAGTCCAAAGTTTCTGTAAATATGGGGATATGCATATAGAAATTTCGAAAGGGTATTTATACGTTAAAATAAATACAGTTAGTAAACGAATAAAGTATTATTGATTAAGATTTAATATTTAATGCAAAAAGGACATAAACGTTAATGACGATGGGATATCTTTGGTTTCTTATGGTTAAAAAAATTCTGAGCCACTTTGCTAAAATTTACTTGGAACAGTAAAAAAAATTAACTGAAAATATTTACAGGAACTATGACTATAATTAAGGATAAGAAATAAAAATGTAAAGAGGTTTTTTGGTTACTAAATTTTTACAGTTACTGGAGTGCCATTAAGATGGAGCATTTTTTATAAAAGTTTGCGTCTCGACTTGACCGTTAAGACACACAACGTCTTGATATAATAGGTCTTGCCCGTTGTAACGTGCTTACAACGGGCGAGACGTTTTAAATAAGTTTGATAGGTATTGATACGGCATTTTATTTTACATAATGATGTATGGTTAGCTTTTGTAATCATTAATTGACTTAAGTTTAAGAAAATGCTAACAACATTATATATGACGCGTTTGAGAATTTTGCGTTCCTTACCCAACATATATAAGGGTAGTTTTTGCTTTCAACTTCAAAATCACAAAACTTCCCTTTTGTGAGGCTAACGAGCCCTTATTAAATTATTCATTCTGATTAATACCGACTACCATAAAACATTCGGTTAACTTCGTGTCGATAGTGAGATAAAGCATTAAGAGATTAAGGGTATAACAAGTTTAAATACATTGAATATATTTGGCGTTAATTTTGTAGAAATTCATTATTCACAATTAAATGAAACTACGTGATGTAGTATTATTTCTACTTTCTTCAAGTTCTTTACCACGACCTAGGTTCTTTGCTAATAAAGGGTAAAATTTCGTTATAAAGAACTTGAAGAAAGTAGAAATACCACTACATCACATAGTTTCATTTAATTGTTTATATATATATACTAGCAGACCCGACCACGCGTTGCTGTGGTTGAAGTTTTTGTTATATTACATGGTAGTAAACTATTAACGGAGAAAGTTGGAAGAACATTAGTCATATGGACACCATCAAGCTTTTTACATAGATGCCATTTGTAATAAAACATGATAATCTCCATGTCTGGTTTTCTACTACCGTTACTCCTTAATATAATGAAATTATTGATTACGAACGAAGACGGAAACCTTAAAGCTTATATGAAAATCGACTGAATTGGGATTTGAAGGGGAAGGACTTTGAACACGATTGATCAAAATGTTCGTACAGTTAATATTAAGTAGAAATCAATACAAAAGAATTAATTCTAAATTTTATTTTTTTTTTTGATATTCAATTTATTAACAAATGAGTATATTACAAAGTTGTTCGTAAATAACATTTGACACTTGAACTTATAAATGAGGTAGGTATAGCAGATAGTTTCAAATTTCGACAATAAAATATATTATTTCGAATTATAAGTACTTTTAATTTTAATTCAATTTAGCACTAATCGATGGACAATATTTTTGGTTAACCTGTCTTTTGCTAACACAAATAGATTCGACGGTTTTCCTACACGTGAACATGCAACATATAGTTGCCCATGAGAAAAACATGGATTTTCCAAATCTAAACCACAAATGGACATTGTTTGGCCTTGAGACTTATTTATGGTAATGGCAAAAGCTAAACGAACTGGAAACTGTAGCCTTCTGAAGGGTATCGTAGAATCTGAGGGTATCATTGGAATACGTGGCAACAGGACCACTTCTCCTTTAAACATTCCAGTTAAAATGGTTGCTTCAAGAATATTTCCGGTGATATTTTTGATAACCAAACGCGTACCGTTGCATAATCGAGGTGGATTCAGATTACGCAGGAGAATGATAGGTGAACCAATCTTTAATCGAAGATTATGTGGTGGCATTCCAGGTATATCCAGTGAATTCAAAAATTCACTTGGAAAATTTACACTGTCATTTTCATCAACAACGGTATCGATTGATTTAAAAGACATAAGATCGCCTGGTAACAACTGTTGTATCTTGAAGTTAATTTCGTCAACACCAACATTTTTGGCTGCCAAAATAGTCCGATCACTGAGCCAGTTATGATTTAAATAATTACTCTGTATATCTGGGAAAATACTCTGAATCAATTCATTTTTTCCTTGAAGAACAGTGCAGAAATTGTCAGGCAGTTTAATGCATTGTGTATTTGGTTGCAGTTCTATTTTACCGTTGCCAATATCTAGTAATTGTTCGGAAAATATTTGTGCTGATGGATCGTTTTGCAATTGTACGCGCATGTTTATGGTCAATCGAAGCGTTTCAACACTTCGCCATAAGAATGATTGCTTCAAACATGCATTGATCTCATCCGCGAACGTAGAGCGAGGTATAACCGGTAAGGTCTATCGGAAATCACCAGACAATAGCAAGATAGCACCACCGAAAAGTTTATCGTTGCCTTTTAAATCTTGCATAGTTCTATGCAATGCTTCGAGTGAATATTTGTGTGCCATTGTGCACTCATCCCAAACTATGATTGAACTCTTTCGCAACACTGTAGCTATTCCACTATTCTTTTTTATATTACATAATGCGTTTGGCTTATTACGAATGTCCAATAGCAGCTTAAATGTTGAATGAGCCGTTCGCCCACCATCTAGCAAAGTAGCCGCAATGCCAGACGATGCGACTGCCAATGCGATTTTATGTTGTAATCGTATTTTAGCAAGAATCAACGATATTAGAAAAGTCTTACCGGTTCCACCTGGTGCGTCCAAGAAAAAAAAACCACCTTGTTCAGCAGCAACAGTCACCATAATCCGATCATAAATAATTTTTTGTTCTGCTGTCAGTAATGGCTCACTGTTCACGATAATTGTTGCTAAATTACGATGATCATATTGTTTTTCACGTTGTAAATCGGTATTGACTAAGTCGGTGGCTGGGCGATCAGGTGATGGCATACCATAATGAGATAGTGGAAAATTGGAAATCAAAACACATAAATCTTCGATCAACAATACCGCTTCATTATACATTTCTGGCGTATAATCTGTATTTTGGCATTGATCTGTTCGTGTAATTCGATGCAATATGTCTTCTGTCATACAATTTTTATATTTTTCCCACAAAGTGTGTGCTTGTGATGGATAACATGTCGTCAAAATAATGGCAAATAGCTGACGAATGTTATTGGCCGTTGATGTCAACGCAGCATCAGCGAGCGTTAAGTCCCAATGGTTATCGTCTTCTAGCAATTGCAGTTCACGACATGCATCTTGATATGTATTGAATACTCGGCCGTTGACTGTTCGCAGAAATTCAAAAGACGTAGGTCCAGGAACATTCACCAGTAACAAACGTAAATAGAAGCACTCACGTTGCTTTGGATGCACCGTGTAAAGTCGCCCCAATGTCTTAGCTTTGAATATTCCTGTAACGGAAGGATGTGGGTTTCCTTGTTTTCGTGGCTCCCATTTTTTACCAGATTTGTTCCATGTGAAATAGCGTGGAACATCAGTATATATCAATGTCTTTGCGAATTGGCCAAAAATATCAGATCTTTGACACAATGTAAAAAACTCAGTCAGTGTTGTTTTTGGAGCCTCAAGCGCTCTTTGGAGAACATTTTCTTCAGTGAAGTATACACGTTGACCGTTTTCAAGATGTATTGCTAAATGCTGGACAGCAGGGTCTCTTTCGTGTATGGAAAAGCTAAGAATATGCCAAATAGCTTCGTTGCTGCTGATGTATCTTCCCATTTGGTATCGTGTAATTTCGTCCTTTTCATTTACATTTTGTACCCCAAATATGGCCAAATCACTGCCTTTGTTTACATATTTACAAATGTACTTAATTGATTTTACAGAACTGCAAAGCTCGACATTAATATGAGCCTCATAAGTTTTTGAAAGTAATGGTGAGTATGGTACGACCCACCGATTATCAAATTCTACTTGATTTATAGAATTCGGCAGTCGCATCGTAAATGTGTGGCCACCATTCTCAGTGTTTCTGCGCCGATACATTGGATAACCGTCAATATCCGTGATAGTATCATTCGTATGCGGCTTTGGGAAATTTTTCTTACATTTTCCATTTTCCATGCATGGTGATGTCATGTTGAAAGCACCGCACGGCCCGTGGATCATGTGTTTGGTAACAATATCAAATAATACTGGGTCAGTTGATTGGTCTGGAATTTCAGCTGAAATGATTTGATCAATTTCTTCTGGACGGATTTTATCTTGAAGCCAAATTAAAATGTGGGCATGAGGCAAACCTCGTTTTTGCCACTCAATCGAATACAGCCAACAACGTGTGATACCAAAAACAGAATATTTAACAATAAAATCAATTAAAGATTTCAATTTTTGCTTGAACACTCGTGCAGTTATGTCATGACGATGAATTGCTTTTTGCCCTGGTAATAGTAAAGTTTGTATCTCTTTCCAATTCGGATTACATGTGAATGTTATAAACAAATCTGGTCGGCCGTAATGACGTACGTAAGTCATCGCATCTTGTATGTATTCCTGCATGTTCCGTGGACTGCCGATGTAGCTTGAAGGTAAAATGAATGCATTACCGATTTCATTGGGGTTTAAATTTCCATCGATGTTCCCAACAACAGCATCTCGTAAATGAATGTATTCTTCCGAGCGTAATTTAGGCTGGATGTATCGAATGAATCGTAAGCGTTCGATCTTAGCATACATATCAACAATGTATTGGTGGAATAGCTGACGATATCAATGGATGTAGTTGACTTGATTATGTCTAATCATCAATCGGTGTGCATAATAGTTCATTGCACTAACTTTCTTATCTTTATGAGCACCTGAAAAAAAAAAAAGAAATTAAAAAACGTACATTCAGTAAGGAAAGTAAATCGTTAATAGTGAAATTTACCGGTATTTGGATCGTACTGTTTGATGTTAAGGTGATATTCATCTTGCCCCTGCCAAAATATTAATGGATATTGAAGTGCGTCATATGAACGGTGAAGATCCGAAATCGTACTAACAGTGTTGTCTCGCCGTGTAATTTTTATAGCTCTTTTGTCAACAGGATCACCAACCATAATAACAGCAACCTCATCAAGAGTTGGAGCGTTGAATCTGCCAGCATGTTCACCTAATGGGACTTTGTCGGCTTTTGCGGCGAAACTCTTTTAATCAATTGAATCAGTTGATTCTGATTTTCTAAAAAATTTTCCAGCAATATCACAATTGCTCTTTCATCTGCTTGTTCAATAAAATTATACTGGCACCGAGTTGTTACGCGCTCTTCATAATTGCCCATAAAATAAATTTGAAGAAATTTCGGATCCTGATCAGGCATTGGCATCAATGAACCAATTTTATGGTACACTTGACCTTGTATTTTGAATGTAGTTTCAAAATTACGTCCATCGGATGCGAGATCGCAAATTTTAGTTGCCCCAAATGACGTCATTTGGAAGCAAGAATTAAATTTGCGTATCTTACGCAATAATAATTTTGAATCATCTGAATCGCCAGCAAGAAGGGATAATAAAGGTTCTGGCGGAGTAGGTAGAGGTGACAGGACAACTTTACCTGATGCGCAGCACATGCCGGGTGTTTCATTCTGAAATTTCAATGCCTGGCAATATTGACATACTTTATCCATTGCACCGATAGCAATTTTTGAATGCGTAGAGTAGTCAATATCTGATGCATATTCAAAAGCAAGACGAACAAATGATGCACGTGTTAATGAGCGGCTGGTTCGCTGCCTTTGTCGTTCTTGTACTCGCACTGCAGCTACGTTTTGTTGTCGTGCCACTCTTGTTCTCATAATATTCAGCCGCTGACGTTCGTCACGCTGTTCTTGAGATTCTTGTGCTCGGCCCTCTGCTGTTCTGATGCTTCGGTCTGCATTTCTTGTTGCGATTTGTTCTGCCGACTGAAGAGCTCTTTCAACACGTTTGCGTCGTGCCTCTCTGCTCCGTGCGTTGTTGAGGTTAGATTTTTTCGGTGGCATTTGACTGAAAATAATAATTCAAACATTGAAATATTGAAAAAAATCGAAAACATGCTGTTAGAGATAACCAGATTTATTTAGATCCTGGAGCCTTCGTAATTTGATGCATTGCAATTTTAATAAAATAACTATGTAATAATACTTACATGTTTATGTTTCAATTAACGAATTTAGAACAATGAAGCACTAATAATTGAAAAGCAAAAATTATTTCACTGTATTGTCTTCAGGATAATATGAATTAATTTACACTTCAGTCTGAGTAAAACATGGTCAGGTATGCAAACACCAAAAGTTAAAAAAGTAAAAATATTAAATTTCACTGTATTACGTTTACTACAATATAAATTTGTCGTATACTTTAACGTCAGCAACATGTGGCGGTTATGTTATTAAATTGTAGCTAATATGTAGCAAACGTCTGTTCTTTTAACACAGCGCCATCTATTGAATACATACTCAATCCAGACAATAGGTATCGACATCTGTTGGAATCGTTTGGAGCTAATAAATAATCGTAGCTATCGGATAGTAAACAAATAATTTGCAATAAAATAATATTGTGACTATAAATTGAGATGTAAGCTATCCTATCTTATAAAAGTTAAAAAAGTAAAAATATTAAATTTCACTGTATTACGTTTACTATAATATAAATTTGTCGTATACTTTAACCTCAGCAACACGTGGCGGTTATGTTATTAAATTGTAGCTAATATGTAGCAAACGTCTGTACTTTTAACACAGCGCCATCTATTGAATACATACTCAATCCAGACAATAGGTATCGACATCTGTTGGAATCGTTTGGAGCTAATAAATAATCGTGGCTATCGGATAGTAAACAAATAATTTGCAATAAAATAATATTGCGACTATAAATTGAGATGTAAGCTATCCTATCTTACAAAAGTTAAAAAAGTAAAAATATTAAATTTCACTGTATTACGTTTACTACAATATAAATTTGTCGTATACTTTAACCTCAGCAACACGTGGCGGTTATGTTATTAAATTGTAGCTAATATGTAGCAAACGTCTGTACTTTTAACACAGCGCCATCTATTGAATACATACTCAATCCAGACAATAGATATCGACATCTGTTGGAATCGTTTGGAGCTAATAAATAATCGTGGCTATCGGATAGTAAACAAATAATTTGCAATAAAATAATAATATTGTGACTATAAATTGAGATGTAAGCTATCCTATCTTTCAAGTTGGATCAATCTGCACACGGTATGCAAAATTTGGTTAAAATCGGTTAAGTAGTTTAGGAGTTCATCGCGAACAAACACTGTGACACGTAATTTATATATATTAAGATATATATATATATATATATATATATATATATATATATATGTGTGTGTATATATGTATATATTTATTAAAGACTATTATTTAACGCCAACATATAAATAACACTATAAAACCAGTCGACACGTACTTGGAGAACATTTGAAATTGACCAATAGTAAAGTTTCAATAATTTGATGTAAATTGTATTTAGATTTTAATAATTTTGTTTCAAAGAAATTTAGATAACATGACTGTATATACCACATTAATTTTAGCATTATTTATAATCAAGCATTATTGAAATAATAACCTCATCCAAATTTTAAATGAAATGAAAGCAGAGTAAATATTTTTATTTATCCCGCCAGTATGCGAAATTATATCGTAATACGACATCGTCGCATCATTTGCACAGATTTTTCGTGAAAGTCTCTATAAAATCAATAAACACTTCATAAAACGGTTATTTAATTCCGGGGCATGTCCCGGATGGTAATGCAAAATGGAATTTGGCTCGTGTGTGCGCGTGGTGAAAATAATAAATATATACGGTCGAATCAACCTATTTGCTAAAATAACTTCCATTATCATTTATTTCTCAGTGTAATAAACATATGCAAGTGTATTACCTAAGCTTCTTCGATACGAAACGGTTAAAAATCTAGACACTATTTAAATTAAAATTCTTCATACGTAAAACGAAAAATACTCTGTAACGCTGTCCTCAAATTTGCAACTCACGTCACGTTATATGGCCAGTATTATACAACTGAAGTGGGTTAAATATCCAACACCATATAATTCTCTTTAGGGTTACGTGCACAAAAGAGCTAAACGATACCCTATTGTTAAAAAAAGTTTCTGATCCTTAAATGGACTAGATTTTAAAGTTAAATTTTACACTTTTAGGTTACCCTTTCATTCACAACTGAAAATCCGATTGAAAATTGACTATAATTTTATTTCCACTGGATACACATCGATACAAATATCGTTATGAAAGACGATGAAAATGGCAATTTTTGAGACTATATTTTTACCATGTCAATTACGTTAATTACATGGACGCCTAGTCATCTGTAATTCATAGTTAATATTGGAAGCATATCAATATAAAGAAAAATAAGATTCTGCTCAACTATGATAGATTCATAGTTTTAAGTAAATAAAAAGTCAATTTCATTTATCATGGTACCGTTTTATTTGAAAGCTTGTGTGCATATCACGCTCTAGACATTAAAAAAAAAACAAAGATCTAATTTAAATGCGACTTTAAAGAAAATAAACATCAAAATTTTTTTTAATTTTACTTTTCATTGCAAATATGAAATAAATTAATAAATTACAATACACCGCTAATATTTTTATCGTGCAAATGCCCCTTCCCCTTCCCCTTACCCCACCCCTACCCCTACCCCTTCCCCTTCCCCTTCCCCTACCCCACAGTATATTCACCCCGAAATTTATTCAGGGTGTAAATATACTGTAACTTCAACTCTCAAATTTTTTGTATAAACGAATGTCAATATGTTATTATTTTCTTAATTTTACTATTCGTAAACGCGGATATTACTTTGATAATACTCAATAGTCAAGTCGTGGTGAGATTTCATCTGTACACAACCCGCATCGACTCTCAGATCTCTAATACCGACAGATACTCAACGCCGAGATGAATATTTGCAATTAGACGGGAATGTGCAGAATTCTATGAAGATCGGAGCCTTACGCTGGAATTTATTGATTGGACCTCGAACGTGTGGGAGTTTCGACAAGTTTCAATAGAGGGCACACAATAATAAATAATTGTCATTATATCATGGAATGTTATATGCGAAAGTGATAAATTTCAATAATAAAACATAACATTCAAGTAATATTGGAAAATATTTTGTCTTCAAACAGAAGAGACTGTCAGGTGTAATCCGAAGAGAAAAATATTAAATAAGATATTGTCAATGTGACAATATCTTTGTGATCTTTTATGATAATATGGAAAAAAAGAAAAGTGCTTTTCGAGAAACGCGAAATTAAAATTCAATAATAATTTCTTCAAACATACTTATTATTGCAATATACATGAAATACACTTATTATAAATTAATGCGCTTACTACATATTACTTTCAAAACGTTTTCAAATTTTCTAGTTTAAAACGTTTCAACATTTTAAACTGGAAAATTAATTCTAACAATTCTATTAATGGAAAGATGAAGCTATGTTCATCTTTCCATTAATTTCCCGCATTACAAAATATCAAAATAATTAAATATTCAAAAGAAAGAAACATCAGAAAACGCACATCCTTTAATTTATTTAAAAAGTCCCATTTCAAACTCGAACACTGTATTTGTTGGAAAACGATCTTAAATAATAAAATATTGGACATATCTAATTTTTTTTTAAAATAATTTTAATATAACATTTGAAATATAATACGATAGTTTATTCGTCATAAGATACTCTCCCTAATAATTGAAATTGAGTTGACTGTAGGTTTCAGTTTAATTATTTTTAACAATCGTTATATTTATACCACTCAAACAAATCAAAATCTTACTCAAACTAATTGAATAGAACATGAACACTTAATTATTTTGATATGCAACCTCCAACTTTTTTTTAAAAAAAAAATCGTTCTTTGTTTATTTTATATTTTAAGTCCCTACTTTTCGGTCGTTCCTACGTACCTAGGCCCGTTATCAAATAATAATATAATTGAAGTAAGTTAATATTAAACCTCGGTTAGTCTTGTAGACTCTTATATACCGAGCGAGTATATCAGCGTTAGATACTATGAATATTGACATTTATTTTCATTACCTATTGAATTATCACTGGAATTTCAATGGTAAAATAAAATAAGAAAAAGACTTAATAAAATGTAACCTGGCGAAAAAGTAATAATTTATTTTTATATCGAAAGAGAAATTCTTACTTCTTTCTGTAATAACTTTATTGCATTTATCATAAGTTTTCAATGAATCTGTTGATGAGATTTATAAAGCTATGGATACCGATCTTTCATAGTTCATACCACTGATATATGAATGATGAGTAAGTACAAAATTTGACAGTTCGTATAAAACTGATAGACATAGTGTAAAACGATTATCTAATCTCAACGGTTGGTTATTAAATTTTGATTCCAAAAACTTCTTTAATCCGGTCATACCGACTTTAATTGATTGTATTAAGAAAATTTGCTTTGGAATTAACAAGAAATTATTCTTGTTAATTAAATTATAAGTCATACATGAAGAAAAAACTTGGGCATGGGGAAAAAACTATAGAAACGAAGGCGTGTTAAGATAACAAAAAGAAAAAAAATTATAGGTGTGGATAAACGATTTGACAAGTTTTTCATAAAAATATTTTCTCGCATGTTTCTTTATTTTTATTACCATTATTTATAATGCTAGGTTTTTAATACCAATTATTAAAGTACACTTTCAGTCCCGATCTACTAATAAACGCTCCGGTTTAATCATAAACAAAATAAAGAAAGTAAGTAATTTTCACTTCACTAATAAAGAATATTTAATAATGTTTGGGTCAATCTATTCTAGCTAGCCCAGCTACACGTTTTAAAACTTTAGATTATTAAATTTAATGAAAATTGTTTCGCTAACCCAGTAGAAAATGCTTAAACCAAATGAAATTGGTAAGGAAATTTCTGATAAATTAAAAATAACTGCCAATTCTTTTTATATTGTTTTCTCATAGGCCTTTGAACATAATATATTTCAGGAAAAAAATGCAAAACTATTAATGTTACAGTCGATATATTGAAAGCCTGAACGCGAGTCTGACTTATAGATGACCAAATAACGAATAATCAGATAGTGATGATAATAAGTAGACATTTCTAAATGAAGTTGTACTGGCGCCATTTCGTCAGCAGATGAAAGCACTGTACAAATTGGCATAAAGTGGTACCTTTAGAAGACGGTATAAAAATTTAAAGTGCAAATACAGCACTGGGACTAAGAATTTTAATGGAGTTGGGAAAAATTTTTGATCACATACACATCGACCTAAATTATTGCATAACTACAAATTTCCTTCCAGTGACACTGGTCGAAAATATTTGGAGCTCATTATTATGCACGAATTTTAAGTAGCAAAAGCAAGTGGTAAGAGACTGATTAATATACTACAATAAAAAAGAGTGTATTTCTTTGCGTTACGACATGGATTGAAAAAGAGGGTTTTGAAAGCACCTCGTCGAAGTTTCAAAACGCAATTAAATTTCTAAAAATCATATTCGGCCCTGAAAATCATAACAAAGTCTAAGTTAAAGCTAATTTTAAATAACGAAGAATAATTGTAAAAGATTGATTAGCGTACTATAGTAAAAAAAGTATATTTCTTTGGCTGCAAAATTTTCATCACTTCCTTTGAAAAGAGGGTTTTATAAGTTGTAGCACCTTGTTGAAATTTTAAAACGCCAGGAATGTTATAAAAATCATGTTAAGGCTTAAATATCATAATAAAAACTGAATCAAATGTTAAAGTATTTTGAAAAATCCATTGGTGCCTCTCGGAATCATAGAAGACACTAAAATGCTTAGTAAAATTTGTCTGACTTTTGATTATATAAACAACAAGATTTTCGAAAAAATTAAACAATACTAGACAATAGACCTACTGTATCAAAATATAAATGCCATATAATTATTTAATCAGAAAAACCCAGTAACATTCTATGTTTTAAGTGTACTCTAGACGTTATTAAATGGAATTAAATTTACTAAAAAATATGACCTTAATTTTTTTATGTGCTATATTTTTAAATTATAACCAAATAAGCAAGTTTAAATTATTACCAAGACCACTAAATTACGCTCTAGAGAGGCTTTCAAGCTGTAAAGATTTTGTACGCAAGTTTTATTTCACTCTTTGCTAAGTATTTATAATAGGCAAGATATTGATATATAATTTAATATGACACGAGTGGAGCATCGTGTCGTCGTTTACTAAATTATATCTAACAATTAAAATTTTGCATTCGATGTTATTTAATATGAAATCTATTGCATTAATACTGCAAGCAAGTTAATTTAAACAAATGATTCCGCATTTGATCCTTTGCAAAGCTGTAAAAATATCTGCAAGAACCACATCTTTATGCAATTTTTACAAACAATACATCTTTTATACAATTCTAATGCAAGACCTCTTTTATATTACCTCTTTTATAACCTTTAAACAATATCTCTTTTATACAATTTTTACAAAAAATTACCCTTACCTTTATATTTCACACGTATTGGTCAAGGTACCTGCCGATTTTATTCAACTTATAAACAGAGGTCTTGGTGTACACTTTGGTTCTGTTGATACATTAAATTCACATGTGGCCGTCTTAGCGTTATTATTCTTATTGGTATAACTTTTATAAAGTCGCATCTATATCACGAATGTTATATTCGGCTCGGTAAGGCTTCTTTGTAAACGACATAATATTTTTAACTTTTAGGAGTGCCATAATCTCATTAAACTGCTCTCATGACAGGATTAATCATTTTTATTATATGTTCTATTTAATTTCAATGTGATCTAAATGCACAGCTTGGTTTGGAGGGGTTGGAACTACTTCAAAAATATTTTTGGTACATTGAATGAAAATGATGCCATTAACTAAAATAATATTTAATATATTTGGCGTTAATTTTGTAGAAATTCATTATTCACAATTAAATGAAACTACGTGATGTAGTATTATTTCTACTTTCTTTAATTTCTTTACCATGACCTAGGTTTCGTTGTATTACAACATCTTCAGGTGGGATATTAGCAAAGATATTAGCAAAGATCTTCCCTAATATCCCACCTGAAGATGTTGTAATACAACGAAACCTAGGTCGTGGTAAAGAAATTAAAGAAAGTAGAAATAATACTACATTACGTAGTTTCATTTAATTGTGTATAAGAATATTATTCAAAATGTGGAAACGGATCAAAGACAATTACAAAATACACGAAGGAAAAATTTTAATTACATTAACGACAGTTTCTGCTTTTCAGGAGTCAATAAACAAAATATACATTAATGAACACATTTTGAATAGCTGTTAAAAATATCGCATCTAAATATGCTGTTAAAATTATAGCATCGAATTTTAAAAGTTTTTATTTTCTTGAATTAAATTATTGAAAAAAAATTCATAGAGTTATTAAAGATACTAGTAAATAGTTTACTCGCATTATCATTTAAAATTGAAGATATAATAAATTTTCAGCAAAAATAGCTTCTTATATTACCATTAATTCGCCACAAGAACTTTTTTGGGATTTAGTTGGCCATTATACATATGTAACTGGTTTTAAACTATTACACGCATCACTAGATTTAGATCAGATTCATATCCCAATTAATATATCTGAAACGATAAGCTATAATTCCAACAAAAAAAATTATATGTTTGTTAAAAATATTATTCGCTAACGCTCAAGAATTTAATATATGTCATAATCTACCATTGCCCAGAGCATACACATAAATATATATATATATGGGTAACTAGAAGTAAGAACTATTTTTATAATTAAGATGATTTTAAAAATTCTAAATTGTTAATATTAAGTTCTATTGTCACATAAATATCACTAACATTTACTCTATTTCTGTTTTCAAAGCAAAATTATTTCGAAGGTTGTTACTTCTATTCCAAAGCAGTGTAAAACTAAATTTCGCTAGGGATTTTTGGAGATTTGGCAACAATTAGAAAACGGCGAATAGACTTTCAGTATTTCTCAGAAAGCAAAAATTTCAATAGATTGCCCAAAAAAAATTATGAAAATGATATAATCGGAACGGGTACACTCTATATAGCACCTAAATATTGGATATTTTAAAGCAAGAAAGTTTCTTACCAAATCTAATACAAAAATGAAAGCAAACCAAGTTTACTTGAATTTTGACCTAATGAAAGATACATGTTGCAATACATTAAAATCTGAGGAACTTAAATTTTATTTATATAAATATGATTTATGATATACTCTTTCAAAAGTAGTTGAGGACATTACAAATAATATAAATTCAATAGGTAAACCTCACATCTAGCATATGGGCAATAATATTCATATACCACTGTGTGTTCATTCATAAGTATTGTATTTTATGATAGCTATAAGATTTACAATTGTAAATTCAGGCGTCAAAATACCTAGTAATCAGAATAACGTAGAATATGAACATGCTTTCCTATATATAGACACAGTCAATTTCACGGTACCAGCACCTAGAGTAGAGTAGAGAATTTCTATGACATAAACTTACATAAGGGTGTAAGTTTATTCTTCAACGGAGGAGCTGTTTCATCCTATAATTGTTAGCAGTAATGCTTACACGGCACTACTAATGTGATTTTTATATTGATATGATAAGCGTAGATCGACTCCCAAAGCATCACCTTCCATAATGAAGCCCTGTTTCAAATCTCATCAGCAAATTTCGCTCTCATATGCCTCAGTACTTCTTACATTTTATAAACCATTTCAGTCCTTAATTTACGTCAGTTGTAATCCATATACAAGTCCAATTCAAGTCTAACTTAATATTTAATAATAATTTGGTTTTTATAATTATTTTTTATATTAAATAATAAATATCTCCGTGAAAAATTAAATATTAAAGTCGTCACAACAGCATGCAATTGACTTTATTTCCAAGTACTATTCTTTTTAATACGAACAAGGGTCTAAATATACATATGTATATAAAACAAAAAAAAATAATTATGTATATATATATATATATATATATATATATATATGTATACATATATACACATGTATATATTTTAACCCATTATATAAATGAATACATATATATAAATAACATATTATTCAATGACTGTTATACGCAATAAACATGTGTTATACCCATGCAAACAAACAAAAAATATAGCCATAAAGAAGAGCTCACACGCAAATCACAAGGAAGTTAAAAAGTCAATGAAAACACATTTATAGAGATAACTGATACTAGCAACTTATTGAATTTACATGATACTAGCAACTTATTGAAGAGAGCTGGGTCAAGGTTTCAAAGGAAGCGCGTATAATTATGTTTACTTAAAAATATTATTACAATTTTCAAATTTTAAACCAAGGATTGTATAAGTCGAGGAACATTACTATGATTGTTATAAATTGGAATAGTGTTATGTAACGCACGCCAAAATACACCTTCCACGAAATTTCTTGCAGATTTCATCGACATTCATCGTTACAAATTTAACAGTTACTGAGAAAATTTCGTACGTATAGACAGGCCCCGCAGAGGACGCATTGGTAAAAAGACGTTTAAATATAGTGGTCACACTCCTTAACGTTTCCGTTAATAATTTCTGCTGAACACACTCTATGACGAAAAATTTAAAAATGTTTTTTTTTTATTTAAAATATGGTTACATTTAGTTTTTGATCTTCACATGTGAATGTTGTACAGATGAGAACTAAAATAAACCTTATACGCATAGGCGTACATATAAGATCAAACCCTGAGGAAGTTACACTACCAACATGAGAATGCGCAGTAATATCATATACCATTTATTCTTAATACAAATTTTAATATTATAAAAATTTAATGTTTTCCCATTTTATTATTTTAAAATTTATTTAACAAATCAAATAAATTTAGAGTTAATTTTAAGTTTAAATTCAATTAACTTTAAAATTGAAATTTCATTATTTATGTTTTTTGAAGTTTAGTTATTCTAATTTTTTTTATAATTCAAATTTAAAATTAATTTTATAATTGAATTTAGTTACACTAAAAATTAAAACCTTTTTATTTTTATCTTAATAACTTTATTTTAAATTTATATATTTAAAACATTTAAATAAATATAATAAATTTTTATATTTACTGAAACAATCTATAGAACGTTTAATCAATTAATGAAATTAAATGAATTTGTCTAAATTTTTTTGTAATTCATAAATTTTTAATATTTAATAAATAATATAGCAAATGTTTCGTTGTTTTTATTCCTGCATATAATATAAATTTAATACATAATGTATAGCGAAAGGAACTTCGTTCCAACCGGATGTCCCACGACAACTTTCTTTAATTTGTTTTTCGTATCTGATTGGAATAAAATTTCTTTAAAAATAAGTAACCGATGGAAACCTTATAAACTTTATGGAAACATTATAAACCTTATAAATGTTATTTTGCTAGAACTTTTTGGAATTATTTTCCTTAGATACAAATGTACCGAAGCTAGAAACCAGCAAATAAGGTATTAAAGTAAAATTTTTATATGTCACTCGAAGTTTCCAAATTTCTTAATATGCCAAAATAAACTATGCGTTATACGGTCAGTAAGCCATACGACGTATTTTTAAATTCTTGTTTGTAAGCAGCCGAATAAACTATATCTAATAAATAAATCCACGAAAATTTCGATAATCATTTACAATAAATTTAAAAAACTTCATGGACTTTAATTGATGCTGAATGAGAATAGTCCGAAAAAAACCATCAATAATAACAACTAAAACAAATCAGCAAAGTTAAGGTAAAGAGTTTAATATATAACACGAATCAGTGAGCATATTTTTAGATCTAAATTATTTATGGTATTACGTTCTAGAATTTAGGTCTGTCGCAATACCTTCAATGCATGTAAGAAGATAAATATATTTCTTGTGTCCCATAAAATGATCTTTATATTTCCAAAAATGTAAAGAATATTGCAGTTAACCTTCAGTCACTAAACCAGTATTATATGAAGTGAAAGAATGTAAACATCACATAATTTACGAGTACATATACATACACATATTGAAAATGTAACTATGAAATAAACTCAAAAATTCAACTGGAATGAAGAACATTGGAAACTCAAAACTGGAATATTACTTTATATGCTGGATTTCAACTAAATGTAAATTTATTTCTTCTTTATTTTCAATATCAATAAATTAGTCTATAAATGCTGTAGCTATAACTTGCCTACCTAAGTATAGTATTATAACTTTGAGCATACGACTGAGACTCATTTTAAATTGTTTTAATTCACATAATCTTGGTTATCCTATCATAAAACTATATGTTATGAAAGGCTAAAGTTATATAATGGTTTATAGGGATTCCTAGCGTCAAAGGTAACATACGTTGGATTTAAATATTTACAGAATTAAAGTTTAAAAAAGACCTAAAATATTAATAACAAAATTTTGTTTTTTTTACTTTAATAAAAGAACTTTAGGTAATTAACACTCAAACTACATACGCTTATTCTTGGGTTGATCTTATGCAAATTGATTTAGTTTGCTTCGAAAATTAATATATATGTATATATATGTGAATATATATATATATATATATATATATATATATATATATATATATATATATTCAAATGGAACGCTTCGAACTAACAGATTTGCTTATTATACCTTTATTTTTAATTAATTTATTCATTCGTTGTTACATTACTTTGTTAATTAAAACTCAGGTTAGCTCATTTAACAAATTCCTAATGATTATCAATGGTGTTTACAACTATAAATTTTCCAAAATCCTGAAATGTTTTCCATTAATCCATTCCTGGCACATATAAAATAAACGTCGATGACATTTATTTTATAATTTAGTTAAAAAGGTTTTTGAAATTGTAAAGTCTCATATTTTTCAAAATAACTCACTCTAAATTACTCGCTATTATACATTCTCAGGGCCAGAAAAACAAATATTATGAGCTTTATATCCCCTATCCAATTAAAACTTCATTACATACCCTATTTTCTACTACTTTTTCTCTTAAGAAAATATGCGAACTTTCATAGCTTGTTTTATTATACTGCACGAGGCGTGAGATTTCAATTAATCCTACGAGTCTTAATAAAGGCTTCATTAATTAATCACGTTATCTACGTGACAGACACACGCTGCTGTTGTAAACTCACACGTAGGTAATAATTTGTACGACTAGTGGAGGTAGATTGTCTAGATTGGTCTATTCACATCGTATTCGGGAGGTTTTAATGTGGTTTAATATAGCGTATAACGTTTGAAGCCTAAATGAAAATATATTAATTAATCCGTACAAAATTACGTAGATTCCAAATGTGGTTCCTAGGGCAAGATTTAATATGATATAAATTTTTTGTTTATTTCGCTGGAAAGTATTGTGGGTACTTAGTATTTACGGTAATTATGTTTCACAGATATTTCATTGACGACTAAATATAGATAAACTCGCGTTATTTTTTGAATTACATTGAAAATGTAAACCCTTTTTAATTAATATGCTACGCAGCAAATATAATAGTATTTGTTCCGTTTTATGTTGAATTATTTCGTTTAACGAATAAATAAAAATATCGAAATATCTCTCCCTCTCTTTCCAACGGCTGCTTCTATCGCTTTATCGTTCGTAGTCAATTTAGTTTACGATCATAGGTCCTACGTCCTGCATATGTAGTTAAGAGTTTTAAGGACGTAAAAATTACGTAACTGTGAAATGAGAATACATACAATTTTTGTTAATTTATTCGTGTTCTAATAATTTCATCACTTTACAAGGTTTTTTGTTTAATTTCTAATCAAGTTCAACCTGCATATTTTAGGTTTGCTAGGCAAAAATTGAACTCACTTAGTAAAAGAAATACGAAACACTTAAGCACAGCATTAACAAAGTCATGGATGAAAAAAATCAAAGCTCTCATCCTTAATGGAATTATACCGAATATACCTTCCGAAGCTTTGAGGCAAGTCAAAATGATCCAACTATTAAAAAACGACGAGTTTCTGCGTTTTATCCATAGTCAAATAAAGGAAGTTTCAAAAGGGTATGAAAAAAACGTGTTTAGAGTCAGACGTGGGTAAAAAATGTAAAAAAGCCGTGTAAAGTAAATTATTGACATGTTTAGATTGCATGTAATTCCTAATCGTGACTGCCATTTCTATTTTAGTTTTCTTTTATTTTCTACGTTATGTTAAATTAAAGAAAAACGAAAAGTCACTAGCAACGTATGGTTGATACTTCGCTAGCGGCATTTTATTTTCTTTTAATATAGTATAACTTAAAAAAGGAAATAAATGGAAAGGAAAAAATATGTGCAATTATGTCTTTAATTTCGTGGTTTATTTAAGAACATGAATAATGTTATTAAATTTTGGTCTTATATCATTATTAATTTAATAATATTAAACAATATAGAAAATAAAATGATTAGAAGTTAGTGTCTGGGAAAAAACATCATCTGGGGTTATTTGATACATTCGTTTCAAAACGAACAGGTTGTGTTATAAAGTTAATATATAAAACATGATTAATTGTTCACCCTTTCTTATATAATAATTGTGTTTCAAACAGAATAGTTTGTGGTGTGAAAACTGTAGACTCCAAAAATATAAATTCATTGGTATAAAATGAAAAATATCTTAAACGAAAATTTATCCTTATATTACCTGAAGTAATACATAAATAAAATATCGTATGATTGGGTATCTGGACTTTATTTTTCATTACTACCATATATGAAAAATTCAGAAAACAAAATCTTATTTATCGTAGATACAAAGTAGAAACGTGTGAAAGTATATCAAAGAAAAATCTAAACAAATATTCGTAATGTGCATAAAAACGGATAGACAATAAAATACGTAGCAATCGAACCATTTACGTAATCAAATCACAAACGTAGACTAAACATTAAAATATAAGGCAAATTAAGGAGGCAAACTAAGCTTTTATTGAACAAATACAATATCAGTAAAGAATATATATGTATTGAAGACAATCAAGAGCGATGTCTGTCCTTATGCGTCTGCCCGTATTTAGTTTGCTGACTTAATCAGCCACTCCTTTCGCACTACTCCCCGACTTAATTTCTTATAATTAAAATTTGCTCATGTATGTCCAAATGGAAAATTTTATTGTAGCGCGATCTGTGGATATACATATAGTAATGGTAATTATTGTGCAATGAGAAGCTTCTTTATAGTTGTTTTAAACCATTGGAATTGAATTTTTGAAAATATTATATCTGCATATGTTCCGACGGCAAAATAACGGAGTGAAACGATTTCTATGAAATAAAAGTTAATATTGCTTCAAGATGACCCACATATTAAAAAAAATGTCTTAAGTAAGTAATCTTTACCTGATGCGTGTTTAAATAAACACATGTAATAGATAAATAGACAGACATTACCAAATAAATGTTTGTGTTCGATTTCTTCTATAATACGCCCTTAATAATTTTTTCACAGATATTTTTAATATAAAAAGAGGCCAATCCAAATCTTTTAATTATAATTAAGGTTTAATACAATTTTATAAATACAATCATATTTGAAGTTAAATTATAGAGCAACTAAATCAATAAATCTCATTTATCAATTTATAACTACTTGTGTGACCTAAGTGCTTTCATATTAATGACCAAATTAAACCTTAAAACCCGGTATAAACGATCAGTAAAAATATTTAGAAATGGTCCGAAATATTAATTCTTTAATATTTGGTTAATTTCGCAAATAGGAGTTATTGTTTGAATTAATTTCTTTTTCTCTCTAAGATTCAGTTTCTTCTTTTATATATTGGTTTGCCTACACATTATTCTGTAACACTATACTTTAAAATATTCAAACAATAGCTGTAGATTTTACTTATACCTCCATTGCAATGATTACATTAACTTTATTTGAAATCGTCTCTTAACTTTTTATGAATCAAAACAATATATTAAGATTTTTATGTAATTAGCCTTCATTATTTAAGTTACATCCATAAGAGTAATCTAAATTAAAATTGGTAACAGTAACATAATATTTTTATTTCAAAGTTATATGTTCCCAGGGAAAGTAATTTCTACGCTACCCGAAAGGAAAATGATCTGTTTAGAGCTTTCCTTCCTCTGTGATTTAATTTTGTTATCCTTTTTCTTTGTTGTATTTCAATGACCCTTCATTCTATTTGTGTTAAAATGCATTGTAAGAAGCCGACTACATTCGGAGTTTATGGTGTTAATTGGTAATTATGGTAATTAATTTCATTCTTCTAGTTTATTATAATGATAAAGATAGTATTGGATAGCTTACACCATTGACATAAATGCAAGATTCAATATAGGAATTGCGTATATTATAATTCATACAAATGAGAACGACAATTCAACAAATTACATATTATTTATAAGGTTAACAAATGAATACCTTTGATCCTTAGTTCAATGTACCATCATTCATCAAATTCCATTGGTACAAGGTTTTATAAAATGTTTCAAGTTTCTTGGACTTTTCTTAACGTTCAAGCCTAGCTAGTGCAACCATATGAGCAATTACGGTAAGAGTCAACTATCCTACTTTTCACCTTTAGAAGCCTTATTTTTTCTGTGTAATTTTAGAAGAGGAGGTTGTGTCTGGATCGCAGGTGAATGCGTTTTGTATTTTTGTATTTGCCAATAAATCATTTGCTGTAGTGAAAAAGAGTACCTAAGGAATATGGGGCAATCTTCTAGTTCTAACTATGAATATTTGGCTTTGTGATAATATTAGACTTCTTAATTAGATTATATTCTAAATATACATTGCAAAATATGCCATCGCTTTGTGTCTTTCTTGAAATAAATTGACCCATTTACGATTATCTTGTCATTGTACAATAGATTAAACTCGGTTTGGATAAAAGTTTGTAATTTTTGGTAAGGTTTTTATGGATTACTAAAAATTTAGTTTTTTTATGTACTTATCTGTCTACTTTAAGAGAAAAAATCAGTTACATTAACTTTTGCATGTATTAAATAACAAGAGGAAAGCAAAATTAGTATTTTTAGATCCATAATATTTATGCTTTATCATATATATTACAGGTGAAAAATCATATAAATGTATTACTATTTCCTGCAACTGAACTTAGTAATCTAAATTTTACAACGAAAAGACATTTTTCTGGAAATATGGGAAAATTCAAAGCTTGGCTCATGTACAGAAATGTATTTAAATTCGATCACAAATCGACATCATATTGAAGGAAAAAAAGATTTTTATGAAAATATTTTTTTCAAAATTGCAGATTTTAACTATTAGCTCATAGTTTATTGTTAAACGAATTTATTAAACTCATAGTGCAGACAATTTTTAATGCATCTTTGATTCGAATTTAACTGGTACTTAAATATAACTGAATCAAGAACCAAGTTTTATTAGTAATACTATCAAATAATTTAAAAATATTTATTTATTAAACCACTTTTCAGAATTTCATGCCTAAATTAATATTGCTATATGAAATTAAAAAAATACATGAATTAAACTCACTTGTTTAATATATAATCATGGAAGTGGTAATTTTATGCTAACATGTAAAGATATTATGACTTCTATTGAAAAAACTATGAATATTAATGCCTAATTTTATAATTAAGAGCCCTCACCCTCATTATGTTCGTAGCTACAAAATTTAAAAAAATAATATAAGTATTTACCTTCTATACTCGTATTCGAGTAAAATGCGTGGTTGAATTTACCGCTGCGCACGATTGATATAAAGTTGCGTGGAAAAATAAGCTAACAGTTTAATAAACGGATCACATATACGATTTGCCTTATCCAGATTAAATGTTAAGCATGAAAGAGATATTTGTTGCTATGTGGAAATTTAGAAAATAAAACCGCTATTCGGAAAGTAGGCAGTTTTATATGTTCCGTACTGGAATATTTTTTGTGATAAGAAGTGATAATGAAATATAATACGGTAAATGGAGAGAAAAATTTGTTGAAAATTTCAAATATTATATGAAATTACCCGGGTAAAAAGTAGCCTCTGGAGCTTGTGCTCTTAGTATCTATGACGATAACTACTTATAGGGATAATTAAAATTCTCGTCAATATTAGATACAGAGGAGTGATTATTTTTCAATTAATTTTTGTGTTAATATTTATGACGTAAAAATTACATAATTTCCGTTTAGTATAAATTTGGACCGGCGAAGCTACGACGGTCGTATTGTTTAATCAACAGGTCACTTCAAGATTTACCGATTGCCTGTATAACATTTAATATGTTGTACAGGTAATCGGTAAATCTTGTGGAATTGTTATGGTGATAACTTATGTTGTTAAAGTTGAAAACTAAAAACACTTAATAAAACGTCGGCCTATGCTCCTATAAAGACCTAATCAAAGAAGAAAGCTTCTCAAGAGCATATGATAAAGTGAAAGGGTGTCAGAAACGTAAAAAATATTACTCATTAACGTACAGGTGTTTACACTAAACACACAACCATGTCCCCACAAAGCATAATTCGTTTTTTTTTCAGATGAAATTTGCTGCTAATTATAATTCAATAATATTTTTAGTGAGCTGAAGTGGATAAGTCAACTGAAGAGTTACGTTAATAAGTTACGTGAATAAAGATACAAATTTGTGATACTTTTTGGTATGTAATACATAATAGAGATATCAGATAAAATATCAGACACTTTATTTGTCATAATAACTGCATGACGTCAATAACATTGGCGCCGATTCTGATACTATGCCAACATAATATGAAACACACTAATCTAACCAACTCGAATATCGGCACGACAGTCTATTGAAAACGTGTGCTCTAGAATGTTGTATTTTCCCTTTAAAAACCAAGTACGAAAATAAAAACGAAGCGATGAAACAATCGTTTCATGATGACGTTTTGATGTATTAAGTAATTTTAGTGGTTATAAAAAAAATTACTTGTTATTTAAGTATAAATTAACTGTTAAACATAGACTTTAGCAGAGAGTAGTATTTCATTTTCACAAAATAGTGATAAAAAGGAATTACTTTAAAAATAATAATGAAATTTATATCTGCTCATAAATAACTCTTTGTCTATTAATAAATGATAAAATATTTAGTGCTCAATATTTGTTAAGTGCAAGTAAGTAACAATATTAGAAAAGAAAATAAAAAAAAATCGAACAAAACTTTTTATTTCGTTTTAATTTTGGGAAAGATCTTCACGAAAATAAACGTTTCAAAATATTTTTTAAAAATATGTTAATTTTTTACATCACACTTATTTCTGTTCGCGGCCGGCCAAATTTAGTCAAACCCATTTAATCTTATACCAAAACCTTGATAATGAAATTTTTTTTCTATCTGCACCATGGATATTAATTTCGAAAATACAAGACAGTAGAAAGAAGAATTTATTATTTAACCTACTATAGCTAAAAATACGACTTACTTATTAATTACTTCATATGCGACCTTGCCAATTACACACCCTTTACCGTACACAAATTCACAAATAAACAAATATTATTAAAAAAATTTCCACACATAAAGAACGTGGCTAACTATCCTGTAACCCATGGGAAATCCACACTCACGCGATCGTATATAATATCAGCGGTGCGCAGCTGGCGATTATAATGGGGTGTAATGAAATGGGAAGGTGAATATGACAAATACGCTTATCCGAAAGAACGCACATATGAGAGTGTACGTCGTCGATGGACATCTGCGTTTCTTGGAATTTTCACTGCACCGAATTTCCAGTCTTTAATGTAGCTATCATAGCACATGAGGATGCGGAAAGTACGCTGTTTTGGCAAGCAGATTGGTTCGCATAATAATTGATGGCGCTAGGGTTTCCTTTGTACCTAGTAGTACAATTTATTTTCTATGAATGCATACTCTGAAGTCACATATTATTCTGAGAAGTGTTTTGAGTGTCAATGAGAAAAATTTAAACAAGACTTCGTAGAGCGACTCAATAAATTTTTTTGGAAGGATAAACTGCAATATAAATTTACGAGATTTCCAGAAGACATGTAAAATTCATATTTTTCCACTTTTAGTAAAATAAATTCAAACACAGCATTAGAAAATGTTCTGAAGATAGGAAATTATCTATTAGCTTGAAGTTAGCTACTCATTTCAAAGGAAAAATTAATTTTCAAGCGAAAATTTATGAAAAGAAAAGCTTAGGATTTTTGAGAAAACCTAGGATTTTTTGCATCATTTGGTGACGATTACTGATAAATGGATATAACTATATTCTGAAAAGGTTGGAATATCATATTAAAGTTATTAGATTGATTTGTGTGGATATTTTATTGGGATCATTCTCAGGATGTTGGTTAAAATTACGGTTACATTTTTACCCTTTTGAATATTTTCCAAGGAATGCATTATCTGTTTGGCGGTTTTTGATTTCTCTTTGTATGTCTATTTGAGCAAACTATAAGACAAATTTTAATTAAACGTTCACTGAAAAATAATGCTTAAATTACAAATGAATATTTGAAAGAATGTTTTTAGCCAATGCTTCCTAAAAAACTAACTTCAAGTTAAATTAATAGCACTCAGTCATTGGAATTGAGCACGCGGGTTTAAAACAGAAGGTTATAAATTGCAAGGATTACGTATTGCAGAAGTTTTGGCGTAAATTGCAAGCTAAAATATAAGATATTTTTATCTCGGTTAAGGATACTTTTGAGATATAAACGTTATTCAAACTAAGATATAAGTTATGTTTATTATAACTGAGAGTCCTTTTGAGATGAAATCATTATTTCAGACAAAAACTCGCGGGCGCGGACTTTGTAAAATGAAAAATATTTCCACACCGAGTTTTTGAATAGTTTAACGCAAAACCAATTACACCAATTTCTCGTTAGGACTCATTATTAGTTTGGTTAATGTTATATAATTTTACTACGTATAGTTATTTGGAAAATAAATTAAGAATTGCTTCTTAGCACGCATAATGGATATGAGATTTGCTGGTATCAAATCTTAATATATACTTATTTTAATTCTTCACAATTAAATGAAACTATGTAATGTAGTATTATTTCTATTTTATTTAAATTCTTTACCTCAACCTAGGTTTCTTTTAAATTGCCCACCTGAAGATGTTATAATACGACGAAACCTAGGTTGTGGTAAAGAATTTAAAATAGAAATAATACTACATCACTTAGTTTCATTAATTGTTTGGAAAATAAGTTATTCTTTAGGAATGACTTGCTTCAGGACTAAATAAACAGAAATTACGTAGGATCACATTGTTGTCTGTATATATATATATATATGTGTATCAAGATCCTTCTGTCTGTCAAGAAAGAGATAGAGGTGTTAAGTAATTTATACCGACTTCTATGATTTACATCCACATTTTTTTTTAAATTAAGCTTTAACTCATGGCAATAAAAAGACACGGTCTGTCATAATGTTATTTATTTTATAACTTACTCAATTATCAAATAAACAATAGTAAATTCTGTTGACCTAGAAAAGAAAAAACAAAGGGGTATCATGCCACAAGGAAAAATTCCGGCAATCATACATTTATTGCTGTCCTATGTGAAATTTATGTGACAAACGTAATTATTAATTTTTTCTGTTTTCTGTTTTTCATCCGGCGTCTACGTAATTAATTACACAAATGAGTTTGTCATTTATCAATCTTAATAAGGTAATTGTGACATTATCTACAGTATGGTTAGCACAAAACAAATATAACAAATTAAAAAAAAAGCCGCGCGCTAATGTCATGTTAGTGGCCAGGTGAATAACGAGCGTCTGAAACTATTTGAAAATTTGTGTTTAATACTGCGCACTAATAAATATTTAATATTCAATATATATTTACACATTTAAGGAATCATCGTAGTGTGAGATCTGCTCACTACTTTACTGACTATTGTATTGATTAAGTTTCATAAAAGAAATTTAGAAACTGTAAAATACACTGTGAATATATTCATGAATAAAAATAAGACAAAGGGAATAAATTAACGCAATACAAAACAGGGTGTTTTCCAGCACAATACAAATCAATTTTGGTCCATTATATCACAACGGCAAATTTTTTTCTGATATCTAACTCTAGCAAAATTTGTAAAATACTAATATACACCTTAAATATTTTTTCTGCTTAATGTGACTACATTTTTTCATTACAACTCAGATTATGTAGACCCTTAAGCTATTGTAGATTTGGTCATTCGGAAAGCAACAAATTTCTTGTCAATGCTAAAAATATACCGCTGAAATTATACCTATGATTATGAAGCACATTGCTGTATTCGAATAAAAGTACGAGCCAAGTTTAATTGAAATTATAATGTTATTCCCTAAACTCTATATCCTAGCTTAACATATCAAAACAAGTTTGAAGTTTATCGGTCCTAAAATTTAAAAGGCAATCAGATAACTTCTAACTATCGGAGGCACGAGAGCTTTTTGTGCCATCGGCCGCTTAACGTGGATTAAACTTACTCCCAATACTGAATTATAAACTGATAAGAAAATGAAAAGTTCAATTTAATTACGTTCCTTTATGTGTATCATTTCAATTACTATGCGGTATATGAAAAAGTCGTTAACCGAACTAATATTATTTGTCGCGTGATTATTTCGATATCACGTTAATTGATGATTTGTATAATAAAATTATAGATTTCCCTTTTTTAAAACTGCGACGTTATTCATTAGCTATTATTTTAAGTATATTTAATTTTAACTTTATTCATTTTGTTTCGATCATAAATTCCTTCCAATATACTAAAAACGAATTATATAAAATATAACTAGTCCTAACAGTGTTTTTAATGGGCTTGACGTAATCGATAAGTATAATATATAATTAATTGATTAGATTTACCAAGACTTAGAAAAACTCCTTGCTTCTCCTTGTTTTGAACCAATACAGTGCTAGTTTTATTTTCTTTGCCAATATGATGCAGTAAGCAGATAGCAATTTAATGAAGTTTGATTCAATTCCTGTTTATATTTTTAGAGTATTTTCCAGTAAAAACAAGTTTCCTTCCATACATTTGTTATATGTTCCACAAATCTACCATTATAATTATATACCACATAATGTCCGTCAATATCCAATTATTTTCTGCACGCAATCTTTTTAACGTGTAAAGAGTATTTAATCTTATTTCGATATTTTTCCCCTAAACTGACAAACTCAAACTAAGTTCTCGAGTTGCAGAAAATACCATTTATTAGAAGAGTTAGACTTTATTGTTATTAGTATTTTGAACTTAAATTTGGTATTAATATTACAGTAGAGAAAATATTTCTAATCAATGAGGGATTTTGAGTTTTTAACAGAAAAAATGCATTTTCATTTACGAAAGTCGAGTTTCACTATATTCTCTTCATTTAATACTTACATCATAAAAATGTAAAAATATCTTTGGTACTCGTTTGCGCAATCATATATACACGCTCAAATTTACGTACAGTTTCCTAATAAAATTTGAATTGTATGACATTCAAACTGTGTAAAATTTACCATATGAATAATAACTTTCCTGGAAATATTGTCTATATCACGGCAAGTCACTAACAAATCAACGCAACATCTTAAACATAAAGCGAAGTAGCTGTTTTAAAAAGCGGTGAATAAATATTCTTACTTTTTCAATAAATTGAAAATTTCGTACAAACCGAGAATTATGATATTTTGCAAAATCTTAAAACTTTAACAGTCATTCGCTGATAAAACATTGGCTTACTCTACGAGTAATAGGCAACGATGTAACTTTCCTTTCATATGAAAATGCTAAGATGACAAATTATTTCTGTACAAAGCAAAGCTGTATATAAAGTAAGAGCAGAAACAATATAAAATATTTTTTGCTACATTTATTTCAATCAGTTGTAGATATATTAAAAAACGCGTAAATATATTAAAATTTTCACTTTCAAAAAATATAATTCTGAGAAGTGTAAGGAAAATATAATTAAAGTTAATGTCAATATAGTTAAGATCAAGATCGTTTTAAACTATATGAAGGCGACTCATTTTATAATTCACTCTTGCGAGTATTTGCGAGTTTTTTTAGAAAGGCGTCATTTGATTAAATTATCTAACTTAGTTTTTTCCCAAAAGAATCTCTGTATTATTTTGCTTCTTTAAATATCCATGAGTTGCTTTTTACAATCATTAGGTATAATATTTTATGGTTGAAAAATACGTTTTTTTATGCTTCCCTAAATTTTTCACTGGATTAGAAACCGGAGAATATAATATCTAAGATTTGGTTTGAAATTTGTTTGGGAATGACACAATCTTAATTTGTAATTTACAAAATATATCATTTTATTTAGAATATCCTTCTAAAATAAATCATGCCAAGTGAGGGATATATCATCCTATTATAAATAATAAGGAAAATAACCATATGTAAAGTTCTTGCTGCTCTGCTGCTTGTCCAGAATGTGGAACTTTATCCTGACACTTGATTATGTTTTGAATGTGCCTCACAAATTATTATATAAATTATTATAACTTTTAATTATATTCATGGATTGACCTAAATTTATAGGGAAATGTAACGTAATAAATTGTTGCATTATTACTTAACACGATTATGGAAAACAAAACTTTGTGAATATTTTTAAGAAATTTATGCGGTGTTTAAAATAAATACGTCTTTTTTATCTCATTGTTACTTATTACACATTATCAGAAGCAAATATTTACTTAGTTGCATAGCAGTTTTAATACATACCAGTATTTTTTATACGGGCTATTACACATTATCAGAAGCAAATATTTACTTAGTTGCATAGCAGTTTTAATACATACCAGTATTTTTATGTACAATACATGGCATATATATGGATTCGAAAAAGAGCACCATAAAATTGTGAACATCAAGCAAATCAATCAATTGCCTCTCTCACACGGATGAATATTAGTATTTATTAAGTTAATTAGACATCTAGGTCAAGTTAGTAACTGCGTAACTTATTACGATATTTTTGAATGTGCACATTAACATATTCATGTTAACTTTCACAAGTTTTACTACAGGAGCCTATTTTATATGTTCAGTCTCTTACAACACTCCAAATTTTAAATAAACCACGAACTAAAACTATCGGGCTCCGGTCTTACTAGGACTATTACAATATATATAAGATCACATCGGGATAAGAAATTTCAATTCACCAATCATTGATCTATTAGTTCTACAATAATTCTAAGTTTGTTTAATACTGTACGCCATTTTCCAAATTTGTATTTACGGCATGGCAGGTGATTTCAAATAGCTGTCATCTTTTATGATATCACCAACATGTATTCGTTGTAAAATTACGTCTCGACACCAGACCGAATATCTTTGTAAATTTTTATTTAAAAATGGTAAAAATGTATTTCCATAGACATAAAAAAAAATCGTAAAGAAATTCGGTTTAAATTTTTGTGCATTTTTCATTTGCGGACTGGGTTTTTTTTCAGAAAATGTAGAAATATTCCGGATTATAAGTCTATCATAAATTTTAGCACAATTTAGAAAAATACACAAAAATATTAGAATTATGCTATATATAATGTTGTGCGAAATGCAATTTTGTACATATGTTTTTTTTTGAAATCACAACAAAATTTAGTGTTTTAGTTTATCCTAGAGTTCATAAAGAATTTAAAGATCCTAAAATGACGCACCTCTGCCATGCTACCGTGGTACGAAAGTAAGCTATTTATTAAAGTTTTACCTGAACACCAGTAAAAGAAATTTATTTTTTAAAACTATAGAACATATTTGTTCTCTTCAAAATAACATGAACCGTTTAAAGAATATTATAGTGTCCGTTTCTGGGTAAATGGAATTTTGAAAGGTTTTTAACATTTATTAATATGGTATCTTTTTTTTCATTTTGGTAATGTAATATAATTCACATCCCTCAAGAACTCAAATTCTAATTTGAAATATATTAATCTTGTCGTTCGATAAAAAATATTTTTCTAATTAAAATATTTTTTATAACTAGATATTTTTTCTATTCTAACTGGTTGTAAAAAGAAGCTAATGGGAATTTAAAGAAACGGAAAAGAGTGCAGAAATTCTTTCGGCGAATAAAATTAGTTAGAAAATCAAAGGCCTTTTTTTTTTAAAAACTTGAAAAGCAATTACTTGCAAGAGTGAATTAGAAAATGAGTCTCTTTCATATAGTTTAAAACGAGAATGATATTAATTTTTAACCACATATCATTTTCTTAACAACTGCGCATTTCGAATGAAAAAGGTACTAAGTGACTTGAAGAATGAAAAAAATAAATTTACAATATTTCATGTTTTTAGTAAATTGGAGAGGAAGAAAGAATTTATGAACCAAATAAAATGGAGAAAGTTAAAATTAAATATATTTAAAAGAACAGTAAACGAATAACGTCAGACTTTTGAAAACGGAAAATATATCAATTAATTATGTAAACCGCCAGAATAAACGTGATGAGGAAATAAGCACGCGACAAATCATACTAGTTCAACATTTTATATTCTGTATTATAATAAGAATGTTACACATAAGGGAATGAAATTCAACTGGTCTTTCCATTTTATTATCAGTTTATAATTTAGTATTGGGGATAAGTTTAATCTACGTTGACCAACCGATGACATAAAAAGTTCTCTTACCCCGATTATTTCAACTTATCTAATTGGCTTTTAAACTTTGAAACCAATAAACTTCAAACTTGTTTTGAGATGCTAAGCTTGTGTTTAGAGCTTATCGATTAATATTTAAATTTCAATTTAAGTTACCTCGTCCTTTTGTTAAATTACAGCAATATGCTTTGTCGTAATTTATATTTTCAATTAATAGCAAATCTTCAGCCGTATATTTTTATACATTTACATGAAAATTTTCGCTTTCCCTACGACCGAATCCTTGTAGTTTACTTAATCTTAAATTATAATGAGAAATATAGTAACATTATGTAGAACAATTATTTAAGTTGTATCTTACTCTTTTACAAATGTTGCTAGTCAAATGTCAGAAATAAATTTTCCTCAATCAATAATGGACAAATGAAAACACATTATTTTCTCATGCTTTATTTTTTCTCCTTGTCTTGTGTATTTTTATTCATGAATACATTCACAGTCTATTTTGAAATTTTAAAATTTTTTATAAAATGTATCATTACAATATTAACAGTTTATATTTATGAACGAAACGAACGTGCGCTGAATTTAATACTAGATGAAAAGAAAAATGAGTAGCCCATTCGACCGTGAGCAGAACTCGCATTTCTAAAATTCCTTGAATAAATATATAGTAATTATTAAACATGTATTAATGCTTAGAATTTAAGACAACTTTTGAAATAGTCTCTGACGCTCATTGTCCTAGTACCAAACTGACGTTAACTTTGCTGATAATTTCACATTAATGATAAATTGAATTATATATTTATTTACGTGGACGTAGGTCGTATGAAAAATAGAAATCTAATAAAAAATATAGTTTGTCACATATCACATGTCACATAATTTAGGTTAAAAATAAATGAATGATTTAGAGAATTTTTCCTTTCCTTGAGCACTGATTTTTCTCCTCTTTAGAAGTCAATGGAATTTACACTTAATTATTTGACAATTGAGTAAGTGAGTTATTTTTAAAGTAGAAGTTATTATGAAAGGTCGTTCGCATTCACCTTCGCGTTCACGTTTGCCCCGCGTTCGCTTTCCACTTCCTCTTCGCCTTCCACTACACCTTCTTATTCCCCTCACCTCGCCCTCCCATCCCTTTTCACATAACCCTTCTCAGTCCTCCCTTCACCCACCCCTTCGCCTCCCCTTCACACCCTCACCAAACCCTTCTCCTTTCCTTCTTCCCCTTCTCCTTCACCGTCCCTTTCCCTTCACCTTCCCCTCCCCTCAATCTCACCCTCCCCTTCCGTATTCCCTCCCATTCCGCTTCCCCTTCCCCTCCATCTCACCCTCCTCTTCCCTGTCCCCTTCTCTTCCGTTTCACCGTCCCCTTCCGTTCCGCTTCCCCTTCCCCTTCCCTTCCCTTCCCTTTCCCCGTCCCCTTCCCTTCCGCTCCACCTCCCCTTCCCTTCCGCTTCCCCTTCCCTGTCCCTTCCGGTCCCTCTTTCCTTCCGATCCCCCTTCCCCTTCACTTACAGTCCCCCTTCCCTTTCGCTTCCCCTTCCCTCGCGATTCCCCTTCCCCTTCCCTTCCGCTTCCCTTTACCCATCCCTTCTGCTCCACCTTACCCTCCCCTTCCCCTTACCTTTCCTTTCTCTTACCTTCCACTTCTTCTCACATCCCCATTCCCTACCCCTCTCACCACCCCCTTCCTCTCACCTTACCCTCCTCCTCTACTCCCCTTCCACTCACCCCTTATCCCTATCCTCCCTTTCCTCTTCCACTTCCCCTCCCCTTCGAAATCCCCCTCACCCCCTCCTTTGACAATGCCCCTCCCTTTCACCTCTCCCTCCCCACCCCCTCTTCTACCCGCTCCTCTCCCTTCACGCACCTCTCCTCCTCCCCTCCCCTTTCCCTTCCCGTCTTTCTCTCCCTGGCCCAAGCCGTTCTCTCCTATGTTTTCCATTCAAAAGTTATTAAATCTTAATAACAGTGTTCATAGTAATTTTGAAAGTTTTAAATGGCTGCCATTTCCAAAATAATTAACCGACAGAGCTCATCTTCGAAATTATTTAATATAATCACTCAAATAATAAACATACCAATTTCAGCGAAATCGTTAGAGCCGTTTCCGAGAAACCATTTACATATATATATATATATATATATATATATATAATCTATCATATGTATATATATATATAATCTATACATAAATCTATCTGATAATTTCAACATGGTATTTGGAAGTTTTTAGAATATAGTGATGCATATATTTTCCAGTTATCGTCACAAAATGACGCCAAAATCCAAGGTTTTTTTCTCATAAACTTGCGAATTTTCGGCAAATATTCGTGTCAGACTTTACTTTTCTCTGAAATAAGTCAGCGTAGCACTAATGTAATGGAAAACATTTCCATGTGCAATTCGTTACTCAAAATTAAGTTCAGTTGATAATGATCTGCTAACTTGCTCACTTTCATTCGCATAATGGCTAAAATAAATATTAGACTTTACTGATAATTTTGAGGTTATAGCTGATTTTGGGGCTCCGACATATTCTGCTCTATTATGTTTAAATTTATTTAACTAAATTAGAACAATTTCATGGAAGAATATGAATCCTACGTATATCCCCAAATTCTCAAAACTTTATTTTGCTGTTTATCTTTCTAAAAAAGATAATTGAATCTTCTCACGAGTTCGAGGTTCATCTTTTTATTATTGACATTTAAAACCCTTCCATTGGGTCATAAATTATTTTCGGAATAACCTGTAACTGTAGAGTATGTATTCATATAAGAGTATATATTCATAGTACTTTATAACAACGCAAAAAGACAATACTAGCGCCTTCTATCATTACGCGAATCAAAACCGCGTAATTTCCGCATTCTTATGAGCTATTTTAGCTATATTAATGATTGGAAATTCGGCGCGGTGAAAATACCAGGAAAATCAGATTCCTTCAATAATGTATGTCCTTGTGTATCCGCAGATAGGTGTATCATCCCATGTGCACCTTTTCATTTCATTATGCCCCGTTATAATCGTCAGCTAAAGAGCAGTGATATTGAATACGACCGCGTGAGTGTGAATTTTCCACAGAGACCAGGTTTGTTAACACGTTGTACACGTGTGGAAGTTTTTTATATCACAATTGTTTCTTTGGGGCGAATTTGTGTATGGTAAAGGGTGTGTAGGTGGTCAAGTTTGTATGTGAAGTAAACAGTAAGGTTGTTGTAATTTCACTACTAGTAAGTTAAATAACGTATTATTGATTCTGCTTTCCTGCTTTTTGGAAATTAGTATCCATGATCCAAATAAAAAATAATTCGTTGTTTTGAAGATTTTTTTACAATGCTAAAGGACTAAATTTGGTCCCACAGCGTAGAAGAATAAGAATTATGTCAAAACCAACACATTTATTAGAAAAATATTTCAAGACATCCATTTTCGTGTAGAACTTACCGAAACTAACATAAAATAAAAAGGTTTTATTCCATTTTTCAAATAATTCGGTGTTATTGTTACTTTGTATAAATAAAACTTATTACTGTATACAGAAGTCTTTATTTAATAGATATTTACAATAAAATAACAAGTAATTTTTTTTAAACCATACTGAAATTACTTCACTTACAAAACGTCAACGTGAAACGACTGATTATTCCCTTTATTATTTCTGTGCTTTGTTTTGAAAAGGAAAATATAAGGTTCTAGAGATACTAATACATATTAAAAATATGTGTGATTGTGCTTTCTATGTTTGCTTAACATCTATTTGTATTATATATATTTGTATTATGCTTGTGTAGTTTGTTATTATTGTAAGTTTATTAACACTTATTTTTAAAGCTAGTTATGATTCATCAAATTTAATTTTAATATATAATTTTAGTGGTGTTTGACCAAAATTTCTGTTAAACTCCCTTTAACATATCAATAAACATTATATTCTTTTTCAGATTTGAAATTACTTTTCAGCCGAATGGTATTAATAAAATGTAATATTTTAGCTCTGAATATATAACAAACAGACAAAAACCTGAGAAGTTTACTTTTGCATTTTTAAAATTGATGTTCTTGGATAAAACCTATAACGAAAGTTATAAAGTATCGAAAGTATGATCAAAATATTTTCAGAAATTTTTACGTGTTATACATACATACTGAACAGAATAATGAGAATAGGAAGACGCATGGACATACGAAAATTCTAAAAAATGTTTTTTGGGTTTAGGTAAGTCTAAAGAGCGTATTTCGTTAGTTTTAAAAAGTATATTTTCAATGTGCAGGAAACCTCTGTAACAATTTTAAATGGTGAAGATTGCTGATGTTTGCAAGATTATATTAATGATACTAGATACTACCATCCAAGTACATGGTAACAAGTGCATGATTTCATGAAATGAACTGTACAACAAGATGCGAAAAAATATTTTTATTGCTCTCGTTCATAAAACACTGGGAACAAAGTCAGGCAAAAACATGATCTCTATATGGTATGTCCGACACCTTTGTATTGGATAAAATACAGAGTGAAGTTATTTGTTTTTTTAATTGTCTCGTGACTGGGTACTATTTACGCATACTTCTTACTCTATTTGTTTTGAAATATATTTGAAAATAAAACTCAGCAAGTAAAAGAAGGGTTGCATCTGGTTTCGAATTTATTAAAAATTGTGTTCATTACCGATCCCTGTGGAATAGGCATACCCTGCATTGACTTATTGACGTTCGACTGGGATACCCGATATTTCACAATATTAAAAAATGTTAAATTTGTGAATGTTTCATTTGTTTTATTATTCCATTTACTGATTTCGAATAACAATTGAGGAGTGTTTCGTACGACTTACGGCCCATTGATAATTTATGAATATTTAGGTCTCGTTGCATTTTTATTTATTGTAGTTTCTGTTTCCTGTCTACTATTATATTTTATCTTTATGATTTGCTTTATTTTACACTAAGTTATGATATATATGTAGAAGAAAATCTGATAAAGAAGATTTTGTTATCACGGAGCCAACTGTTCAAACAAGAATATTGCCCCATAACTTAATTCGTTAAGTACTCTCTTCTACTACATCACACGATTTATTTGCAAATACCAAAATTCCAAATTTAACCAACTCTTGTCCAAATGCAACATTTTCTTATAAGAGGCTGTGGAAGGTGAATTGGAGTATAGTTGAGTATTATCGTAATTGCACACGTAGTTACACTTAGTTTAAACGTTGAAATTTGTCCAAGAAATTCAAAATATTTTACAATATCGTTTAGAAATGGAATTTAACAGTTTAAAACTATTACATTACATTGAACTAAGAGTCAGCTATATATAATTTCTTAACTTTGCATTTTTATTTAAATTTTGGTTTAATAACTTTGTACACATGAAATAATTTTTTTTTAAATATTGAATGTATTTGGCGTTAATATTGTAGGAATTCATTATAATTAAATATTTGTTGAATTCTTTTTTCCAGTTTTGTGAATTGTAAGATACACTAGTCGTATTTTAAGCCTTTCATTCTTATTAATGTTAAATTATCTAGTACTGTCATAATCTTTAATTTGAACTAGAATGATGAAAATATTGAAGGGAAATGGCCGTCATAAATTCCTAATGTAGAAGGCTACATTCAACGCAATATAAATCGCATGTAATATAGAACGAATAAAAAGAATGGATGCTGAAAGGCGGCACAGTAAAAGTAAAATGAAATGAATGGCGGAGGAAGAAAAGCTCTAAACAGATCAATTCCCTTTCAAGCAATATGAATTTACTTTTCCTGGGAGCATGTAACGTTGAAACAGAGGCAGACGTCAAATTTTAAAATAGCGGCTTTACTTTAAACTACTTTCACAATTTGTGATTTTTTTTTTAAAGTCTTATTTAAAGTGGTAATTATGACATTTAAGTTAGTAATCACATACTATTTAAAATTATGTTTAATTATTTAAAAAATTTAAAATATTATTTTTGATATACAAAACGGTTAGTAGACGGTTTGAAATATAGTAAATATAATCATTGAAATAGAAGTCTAACCAACACCCACAGCTACAGGCTTAATTTTTTGGATCGTTATGTTACATAATAATGTAGAGACAGACTAATAAATAAAGGAAATAGCTGAATTTTAGAGAGAAAAAAATTAATTAAAACATTAATTCCTGTTTGAAAAGGAAGTAAATATTAGAGAATTAATTATTTCAGACCACTTTAATATCTTTTTACTGATCATTTATACCAAATTTTAACGTTTTTTTAGTCAGTAATATGAAAGCACTTTGGTCACAGAAGTAGTTATGGCGTGAAAAAGGACAACATGGTGTCTCCAATAGCAGCTGCCCTTGATGTTATAGTCCCGAAGCTGAGCTGCTCTGCAATAACTGAAACTGGCCTGGACGCGTGTTATCGCTTGGATTATGTTAATATTCAGCGTAAAACTCCTAGGCTAATACTTGTGACGTTATCTTAACGAGATGATCGTTATAAAGTTTAGTATCTTAAAAATCATTAAAAGGAACCCGCATACTCATATGACTACGGCAGGAGATGTTCACTTTAAAATAATGGAGATAAAATATCGGTACGGTCCAATACGGTTGCCTACCTTAAGGAAGATTTCATTCGTGAGCCTCAGTGCAAACGTTTGGTATTCCAATTACCACACAGAAATCTATGTTACAAAAAAAACCGGTCACCGAAATATTTTTTTGCAGTTGCATATATATGGAAAAATGCTTAACATTTCCTTTTAATTATGACGGCAGTGCTACCAGGTTAATTCCCAGAAGCATATAACCTATATGTTAACATAGCCTATATGTTACCATAGGCTCAACATAATCCAGTCGGGAAAACGTCACGGAGATCTCGATTGCTCTTCTTGTGTGATATGCGAACAAATAAATGGATACATGGAAAAACAGACAAAAAATTCAAATACGATATTCATATGCCCTCTTATTTTTGTTGCGCCCCTAAGTCATTTCTCCTTTAATATCTTCATCGTATAGAAATGCCATTTCGGCATATTTATAATAAGATAGATATAAATAATACATTTTATTACAATAAAATTTCGTACTAAAGTAAGTAAATGGCAAATATTACTAAATTAAAATTTTAAACAAATTGAGGAAAGAAAGCAAGCTTGTGTTATGCATATAATGTCTAAAAAACTTATGCGCGGAAGATGATCAACAATGACGTCTGCCGTCATACGCCTGCTCGCGTCCTGGTTGCTTACTTAAGCATCTATCCTACACCACTCTATACTTAAGCTCTCTTAATGCCCATTTCCACGGATGGAAAACTCCATTGCGCGATTTAAAATATACGTCAATACACAGCGTACAAAAATGTATATTATGTACGTCAATACACAGCTTTATCTATTTATGTACAAATGTATATTATACTTTCGTGAAATCACTAAATGTCAAATAGCCAGCCACTTTTTTATTATTGCAATAATGCAATGTAGAGAAATTTTTGAAAATATAAATTTCGCATGTCATCTTATTGAGTCATCCGATTGGGTTGAGATAATTACAAAGTATTACATTAAATTAATCTTTGTATTTCAAACTCCATTAAAATTGGGTCAGTAATTTGTATGTAGGTAATGCATATTCTTACAAATACAAAAATAGGCAAAAATTACACGAACTACATTTTAGTGTTCTATTACTTTTAATAGGTTCGCGTAAATTATTTTCGTGTAAATATTTGCAATATGCAAACATGTGAATTGTACAGTTTTATATATGCTTAGAGTACAACTAAATATTCCACCAGAAATCACGTAGATCATGTTGTATTACTTTGCAGAAATACTGTGTTTTGAACTAAATCCACAAGAAAAAAATGGAAAATTTTTAACACCGTTTATAATAATTTTTTTCTTCTTAAAGATTTAAATATTTAATTAAATAATAATAACAAACCTATGAGTTTTCTTATTACATAATATATAGATTTTTAAAATTTGTGAATTTAGATTTTGCTTATTATATTATTATGTCTATAAAAGTTTTATTTCTCACAATTAAATAAAAGATCCCTATATATTCAATTATACGCTAGTCCAATAAGTCTTTATCGTTGGAGTACAAATGGACTGGAACAGACGTATGTATGAATTTTGGTGAAAGTTTGAGAACTACAAAGCTACAGAAGCTAAGAACTACAAACGGCACATAATATTTGAACATAATTAAATTGTTAAATCAGTAGGTGAAAATATTTTACATTTTGAAAATTAAAGTTGAAATTTATATATTTCCTTTTCTTGTAATACAAGTGTCCGAACCTAATCCTAAATTTTTGCTTTATTGTGCCTTATTTTATCTATCATTAACGTCATACGTGAATATTACCGTGCTATCTGCAAATAATTTGCCCATAATATAAAATGATAAAACGAAGCAGAATACATATTTTTAATTAGCCCCTGCACACTATGTAATAAAGCACATCGAAATTCAAAATGGAAATACTAGCTTTGAACTGTTAATACCATCAACCAAAGAACACTTCACCAAGTTTGTCTTTTATGTCTTCAATCATGTATTAAGAAATTCCAAAAATATTTTACAGCACATGAGTTCAATTTACCCCAGAAAGGCCATCAATTACAGAAAATATTCAATAATTTATTTCACCACTTTAAATGTTAATTAAATACTACAAAATATATTTTATAAAACAAAAAATATAATCCTGGGAATGAATCGAAAAAAATTAAAATTTTCTTTGATTAATCAGGAGACTGATTTGGGGTGCGAATATAACTGTAACTTCAACAGTTTTTTGTGGAAGCACGTATCAATATATTTTTACATTCTCATTTTTATTATACGTTAAGGCCAATGTGAATACTACTTTAATAATACTCAACAGTCAGATCGTGTCAAGATCTCATCTCTAATACCGATAGGCACTCAACGCTGAGATGAATATTTGCAATTAGACGGGAATGTGCAGAATTATATGAAGATCGGAGCCTTCAACTGGAATTTATTTATTGGAACTCGAGTGTGAGAGCTTCGGCAAGTTTCAATATACGATATGCAATAATAATTAAATGTCATTATCTCATGGGATGATAAATATTAAGGCGGTAAACTTCAAGTTTGAAGTCAAGTGACATTGAAAAATACTATGTTTTCAACGCAGAAACCTGTCAGTATAAGCCGAGGAGAAAAATATTAAAAAAGATATTGTCATGCTAATGACATTTAATTAATGTTACAATATCTTATTTAGTACTTTCATTAGAACATAAAGAAAAGACAAGGGCTTTTCGGAAAACGCAAAAGTAAAGATCAATTATAATAATATAGAAAAGTTTGAAAGATATCAGCTTATTTCAAGTATTATTTATTATAGAAGAATACATTTACTACTTATTATTTTCAAAACGTTTTTTGATTTAGCAGGAACATTTAATATTCACGTACGATACATTTAGACTAAAAAATTGAATCTAAAAATTCCCTTAAGAGAAAGTTGGACCTAAGTTTAAGTATATTTTCTGTATTACAAAATATTAAAATGATTGAATATCAAAAGAACGAAATATCAGAAAAAAGCAAATAATATATCGTTTAAATTAACTTTTAACTAAAAAAAATGTTAATATATATGTAATTAAATTAAAAACTCTCATTTAAACCCTAACATCCTTGGTTTTTGAAAAATAATATTAAATAATAACACATTAGACTTCTATTATTTGTATTAAAAATAGTGTCATAAAATATTACATAAATCGCTTTTGAATGAAAAAATCATAAAATGTTTTATTCATAATAAGGTATTCTTGCCTAATTCTTGAAATTGAGCTGGTTGTATATTTGAAAATAATTACTCTTAACAACCGTTAAATTCTAAAATAATCATAGAAATCAAAATTCTACTCAAACAAATTGAGTGGGGGATAGAAATTATATAATATGTAACAGTCCACATTTTTAAAAAAAAAATCCTTCTTTCTTAATTTTATATCTTAGATACGCACATTTCGTCAAAATAGCGTATCAGGTATGTTTTGACCCGGTCACGCACTTTTAATTTATTTCATTAAGAAAGTTTGGTTTCTTAATACAAAAAGTAAATATTTAACAAAATTATGAGTCGTACATGAAGATAAAACTATAGAAAGGAAAAAAATTGGAAGGGAAGGAAGTAAAAAATGCTTAAAATGAGGCAAATATATTTTTGGTTTTAAAATATTTTTTTCATTAATTATAAAAACTCCTGCACGTTTCTTGATAAGTTTTACTCAAAACGTTATCGTTAAAATATCATAAAGAAAAATTTGTAAAACCGTTAACGTTAATTTCGATATATTGAGAACAAGAACGTGGACCGGATTTTTTTCCTCAAAAGATGTCAATTATAATTAACGTCTGCTGATTGTTAAAAACTTTTTTTTAACTCTCTCCATAGTTCCACTTTTGATAATGGAGCAGGATTTGTTCTATTAAATGGAACATTTCCTTGTGGTTCCGGTTTTAACTGCTTTAGAGACAGTGAATCCTAATTTTAATTACTACAATTTCATATTCATTTCAATTTCTGTGTTAGAATAGAATGTTTGATTAATTTCTTTTCACTTCATAAATTATAATTTCAAGTCCGGGGAGGAATGAAAACTTTTTTGACAAACTTTCAAATTTTAGTGAATTACAAACACTGAGTTAATGGTGAATTTTGATTAGTGAGGAACAATTACAAGAGATTGATTAATATACTATAATACAAAACGTATATTTCTTTGGCTGGAAAATTGTATCAGTTTCCTCAAAAAGAGGGAAGTTTACGTCGGAAACACCTTGCTGTTATTTAAAACGCCATGTAAGTTTTGAAAATTACATTTAGACCTAAAAGTTATAACTTAAACTGAGTCTAATTTTAAAGTATTTTAAAACAAACGTTGGACTTTCTAAGAATCGTACTAATTATTAAAACACTAGATAAGGTTTATTTGGCTGTTCAAGTTATATACAACAATAATAAAATAAAACAAATCCAGATAATAGACCAACTGCAGCTTATAAAACTGCAAAAATACCTGAAGACGTCGGTTCGGCTAAGTATTTCAACATATCTGTTGTCTCTCTTGTCGAAATACCAGAATTGGCTGACAAATTATGTTGGGTTTGAGTTTAATCTTAAATCAACAATACCGCGACACAGCGTAAGAAGAAAAACATTATTTATTTCTCAATAATACCATGTGTTACACTAAACCACGAGTTGCATTGGGAGCACTAAAAGGAAATATGAGACAATTTTTTTTTATATTATGATTGATCGAGTATCGAATCCACTAAATACTATATTTTAACAATTTATTCTCAAAGGGGAATATTTTCATTTTCTATGTAATACATAAGATTAAAAACGAGGTCTAAAGAAACAAAATTTTAAAAATAAGATCGAATCGATTCGGAAGTGGGAAGGAATTTTATTACAGTGATGCTGCTGACATCAGACAGTGATTCTGTTGAGAGATATGGGGCAAAATTATTAGTATATATATATATATATATATATATGTATATATATATATATGTATATACATATATATATATATATATATATACATATATATATATATATGTATATATATATATATATATATATATATATATATATATACTAATAATTCTGTCTTATAATTTTATTCGTGTGTTATTGAAATTCAATGGAAAATATTCATAAATCTTTCTAGTTTCATAGTTTCGACAGGGAACTCTAACCACACAACAAAAAGTAAATTCTAGGCAAACTCAGACGCACACAATTGGCTTTGTTTAACAGTATAATTCTTTTAAATACTTTTTTTACGGAATGAGTATGACGTATTTTAAATATATATTTGAACCTATCATAGTTAATGAATATATGTGTAAATACCTAAATAACGTATTAGCCATTGACTCTTAGGCTTCGTAAACGTAAAAATATGAAACGAATAATCAATATGGCTCTAAAACAGCGCTCACACAGGAACCATAAGGAAAGTGAAAAAGTCAATGAAATCATATGCAAAGAGACAAATTCATTGAAGACCAGGGAATCCATATTTGACAACTATGCTGTACAACCCCCCCCCCCTCTACCGGCTTTGAGTGGGTAGGCAAAAGTTTTTCACGTATTGACACGTTCCGTGTCAATATTTTATAGATCACTCATATACTCTCGCTTACTCGAAAACACCATTATAACTTTTAAATTATTCATACCCCAACATAACATTCAAGCTAGCCGTTTGACTTTTAAACCGTGGACCATTTTATCTGTATAAGATACGGATGATTACAATGATTGTTTAGGATTATATTAATTTTGTACAATAAGTTCTAGAAACTTTAATTGCATAATTAGATTATTTTTGAAACAATAAAACATCTGTGACATTATTTCATTATCAATTTTACCATGTATGTTGTCGTGAATTTTATGGTAACTTTTATTTCATAAGAACAAAGTTGCAATGCATTTTTACCACGTACCTGTAATAGTTTAAGTTTCACATGCCGAGATACCTCTCCAACGAATACTCCGACGAATTTATGTAACGAATTTCTTTCCGACGTCATTGATATTCAATGTCACAAGTCGAGTGAATTTCATATAATATCACATAAAAAACACAAATTTTACATTTAATCCTTTCTCTATATGGAATCAAATCCAAAATCAGTTTAGTACTTACTGAAAAAAATGCGTACGTATAGATTAGCTCGCGGAGATAATACGTATGGGTGAAAAAACGTTTAAGTCTATTTGGCACACGCGTCAACGTTTACTTTAAACATCTCCGCTGAACACGTACTCTGAAAAAAAAATTCAAAATTACACAGACAGTTTGCTTTTTTCTGCATATATGAATGTTTTATAATTGCAAACTACAGTTAAAATGATAAGAACACAAATTCGCAAGCATACATACAAAATTGTCCATACAAGAGGAAACCCTACGGAAGTTACACTACCAACATGCGAATACGCAGTATTATCACAAACCATTTGTTTTTAATCCAACAATAACTATGAACTGAAAAAGCCTGCTCGCGATCATTAACCATATTACAAAGATTTGCAGTTAATTATTAGGGGGAGGAAGAACTTTCTGAAAAGTCTGCATGGTTTTCCACGAATGGACACAAAAAACGGGTTACAAACGAAAATACAAGTGATTATGTTATTGTGTTAAGTGTTTTACTGAACTTTATAAAGTTTACTCTTCCTAAAAATAAAGTGAAAATTAAAAACACCTCGTACGTAGCTATTAAATTATTTAAGAAAAATAGTAACATATGTTTAAAATTTTCAATATGTCATAATAAGCGGAAATAAACTAAGTGCAATTAATTCAAACCATGTTTCTAAGCAACCGAAGAAATAATATCTAGCAGGTTAATCCACGATAATTTCTACAAGAATTTACAATAAATTTTAAAATGATTCTTGAACTTTAATACATATTAAATGAGTTTATTTTGACTAATATTTTAGACCAATAACGAAAACTTATCATGAGTTGATCTGAATTAGAACTCAAGGTGAAAAATTTGATATATAAAAATGAATCATTGAGCCTATTTCTATATTCTAGTTAATTATGGTATTACGTTATAGAGTTTAGGTTTGTCTTAATATATTTAGTGCATATAAGAAGATAAATATATTTCCTGCGTCTCGTAAAACTATCTATATAATTATGAAAATATAAAAAAAATATCAACTACCGTCGTTTTTAGTGTCTGGATCATCTTCACCTGCCCTCGAAGCTTCAGAAGTTATATTCGGTAACATTCTTTGCATATCCTGTTGTAACTTTTTTTAATGATGAGCGATTTAATTTTTTTCATCCATGGCTTTGTCAATGCTGTACTCAAATGTTTCGTTTTTTTTTCTGAGGTTCGTGAAATTTTTGGCCAATACACCTAAAATATCAAGACAGAACTTGATTATAAATTAAACGGCAAAATCTATAAGAAGATGGAACTATTAATAATACAAGTAAAATAACAAATTATAAGTCTTTTCAAGTCACACTTGCTAAATTTTTAAGTACATACACGACGCAAGACCTGTATGTTCGTACCCTAAATTGACTACGAACTATAAAGCGCCGCTATCAGAAAGAGAGAGAGAGATATTTCAATACTTTCGTTCATAATTGTACATAAAACGGCACAAATACAATTATATATGCTGTGTAGCATATTAGTTGCAAAATGGTGTGTACATTTTCAATGTAATTTTAAGACTAACATCAATTTATCTCTACAGAATCGTCTATGCAATATCCATGAAACATAATTACCGTAAATATTAAATGTACACAACGCTTTTCAGCAAAATAAACTTAAATTTAATGTTATATTAAAACTTGGGCTGATAACCACATTTTAACTAATATATTTTCATTTCGCCTTAAAACGCTGTATTAAACCACATTAAAACCTCTCGAATACGATGTGAATAGACCAATCTAGACAATCCACCTCGACTAGTCGTACAAATTAATACCTACGTGTGAGTTTTTCCACAGTCACGTAGATAACGTAATTAATTAATAAAGCCTTTATTACGACTGCTAGGATTAATTGAAATCTCACGGCTTCTGCATTATAATAAAACTAGGTTTGAAAGTTTGCATATTTTCATGAGAGGAAAAGTGGTAAAAAGAGGAGTGTAGAATAAAGTTTTAATTTTATTACGGATATATGTTTAGTCGCATATTTGTTTAGTTTGGCTCTGAAAATGTATAATAGTGAGTAATTTACATCAGTAATTTTACGAAAATATGTGTTCAGAATTTCAAAAACCGTTTTCATTAAATCGCAAATATATGACGGAACAATAAAACATTGTTAGGAATATCGAAAATTTATTGTTAAAAAACCATTGACAATAATTAATGATATGAATAATAATGAATGAATGAATATATAATAATATTTATATATTATTATATAAATATTTAAAAATTTAAAAATATTAATATTTACATGAGCTTATAAATAAGCTCACCGTGGTCAATGGTGAGCTTTATATCAAAATTATATCGCTCATCATTAAAAAAAGTTACAACAGGATATGCAAAGAATGTTACCGAATATAACTTCTGAAGCTTCGAGGGCAGGTGAAGATGATCCAGACACTAAAAACGACGGTAGTTGATATTTTTTTTATATTTTCATAATTATATAGATAGTTTTACGAGACGCAGGAAATATATTTATCTTCTTATATGCACTAAATATATTAAGACAAACCTAAACTCTATAACGTAATACCATAATTAACTAGAATATAGAAATAGGCTCAATGATTCATTTTTATATATCAAATTTTTCACCTTGAGTTCTAATTCAGATCAACTCATGATAAGTTTTCGTTATTGGTCTAAAATATTAGTCAAAATAAACTCATTTAATATGTATTAAAGTTCAAGAATCATTTTAAAATTTATTGTAAATTCTTGTAGAAATTATCGTGGATTAACCTGCTAGATATTATTTCTTCGGTTGCTTAGAAACATGGTTTGAATTAATTGCACTTAGTTTATTTCCGCTTATTACGACATATTGAAAATTTTAAACATATGTTACTATTTTTCTTAAATAATTTAATAGCTACGTACGAGGTGTTTTTAATTTTCACTTTATTTTTAAGAAGAGTAAACTTTATAAAGTTCAGTAAAACACTTAACACAATAACATAATCACTTGTATTTTCGTTTGTAACCCGTTTTTTGTGTCCATTCGTGGAAAACCATGCAGACTTTTCAGAAAGTTCTTCCTCCCCCTAATAATTAACTGCAAATCTTTGTAATATGGTTAATGATCGCGAGCAGGCTTTTTCAGTTCATAGTTATTGTTGGATTAAAAACAAATGGTTTGTGATAATACTGCGTATTCGCATGTTGGTAGTGTAACTTCCGTAGGGTTTCCTCTTGTATGGACAATTTTGTATGTATGCTTGCGAATTTGTGTTCTTATCATTTTAACTGTAGTTTGCAATTATAAAACATTCATATATGCAGAAAAAAGCAAACTGTCTGTGTAATTTTGAATTTTTTTTTCAGAGTACGTGTTCAGCGGAGATGTTTAAAGTAAACGTTGACGCGTGTGCCAAATAGACTTAAACGTTTTTTCACCCATACGTATTATCTCCGCGAGCTAATCTATACGTACGCATTTTTTTCAGTAAGTACTAAACTGATTTTGGATTTGATTCCATATAGAGAAAGGATTAAATGTAAAATTTGTGTTTTTTATGTGATATTATATGAAATTCACTCGACTTGTGACATTGAATATCAATGACGTCGGAAAGAAATTCGTTACATAAATTCGTCGGAGTATTCGTTGGAGAGGTATCTCGGCATGTGAAACTTAAACTATTACAGGTACGTGGTAAAAATGCATTGCAACTTTGTTCTTATGAAATAAAAGTTACCATAAAATTCACGACAACATACATGGTAAAATTGATAATGAAATAATGTCACAGATGTTTTATTGTTTCAAAAATAATCTAATTATGCAATTAAAGTTTCTAGAACTTATTGTACAAAATTAATATAATCCTAAACAATCATTGTAATCATCCGTATCTTATACAGATAAAATGGTCCACGGTTTAAAAGTCAAACGGCTAGCTTGAATGTTATGTTGGGGTATGAATAATTTAAAAGTTATAATGGTGTTTTCGAGTAAGCGAGAGTATATGAGTGATCTATAAAATATTGACACGGAACGTGTCAATACGTGAAAAACTTTTGCCTACCCACTCAAAGCCGGTAGAGGGGGGGAGGGGGTTGTACAGCATAGTTGTCAAATATGGATTCCCTGGTCTTCAATGAATTTGTCTCTTTGCATATGATTTCATTGACTTTTTCACTTTCCTTATGGTTGATGTGTGAGCGCTGTTTTAGAGCCATATTGATTATTCGTTTCATATTTTTACGTTTACGAAGCCTAAGAGTCAATGGCTAATACGTTATTTAGGTATTTACATATATATTCATTAACTATGATAGGTTCAAAAATATATTTAAAATACGTCATACTCATTCCGTAAAAAAAGTATTTAAAAGAATTATACTGTTAAACAAAGCCAATTGTGTGCGTCTGAGTTTTCCTAGAATTTACTTTTTGTTGTGTGGTTAGAGTTCCCTGTCGAAACTATGAAACTAGAAAGATTTATGAATATTTTCCATTGAATTTCAATAACACACGAATAAAATTATAAGACAGAATTATTAGTATATATATATATATATATATATATATAATTATATATGTATATATATATATATATATATATATATATATGTATATACATATATATATATATACATATATATATATATATATACATATATATATATATATATATATATATATATATATATATATATATATATATATATACTAATAATTTTGCCCCATATCTCTCAACAGAATCACCGTCTGATGTCAACAGAATCACTGTAATAAAATTCCTTCCCACTTCCGAATCGATTCGATCTTATTTTCAAAATTTTGTTTCTTTAGACCTCGTTTTTAATCTTATGTATTACATAAAAAATTAAAATATTCCCCTTTGAGAATAAATTGTATTGAATATAGTATTTAGTGGATTCGATACTCGATCAATCGTAATATAAAAAAAAATTGTCTCATATTTCCTTTTAGTGCTCCCAATGCAACTCGTGGTTTAGTGTAACACATGGTATTATTGAGAAATAAATAATGAAAATTTATTGAAAAATAATAAATGAGCGTATTTATAAGCTCATGTAAATATTAATGTTTTTAAATTTTAAAATATTTATATAATAATATATAAATATTATTATATAAATATTTAAAAATTAAAAGGAGTAATGAACAAACCTCTTAGTTTCACGGGTTTCATTTGAACATGTATACCATTTAAATTTAGCACAAGAATTGTTGATTTCTGGTCAGATAAACTAAGAATAGTCAATGAAAGAATAAAATATTGCAAATTATTGGAAAAGAACATTTAAATTTTACGGCATTTCATTGAAAATTTTAACCAAATTAACTCCGGCCGCAAATTAAATTTGGATTAGTAGGCTGGTTATAGCTGCAATATTTTTAGACTGAATAATTTGATATTAATAACAAAGAAATTAATAAATATATATTCAGCTTAAGTCCGGAGTATAAAATAATATTCCAGATGTATTTATAAAAGTATTTTCTGTACTTTTAAAACAATTTTTTCTTTGTTATTAATTTCATAAATAATTCGTTCTTAAAATATTGCAGCTATAACCAGCTTACCTGAAACAAACTATACCCTTGTAGCTTTGGGCAAACAGTTGACGTTTATTTTATATTATATTGCTTCACTATTTCTCTCTTAATCTATCATAAGACTACATATTTTGAACGGTTAAAGATAAGAGATAATCGACATAGAGATGTCTAGCATTAAAGATAACATATATTGCATTTAAATTTTGATAGCTTTAAGGACAAAGGGAAAAACCTTGTATGTTAATATAAAATGATTCCTTTTCTTTACATTTTCATTTAAGAAATATAATTAAACTATATACAGTTACTCTTAGGTTGTTTTTTATGCAAATTGGTTTAATTTGGTTCAGGAGTTAATTTTGTTCATATTTTTCAATAAGATACCGTAAAATTTAAATATTTTTTTCCAATAATTTGCAATATTTTTATTCTTCCATTCAGTATTCTTGGTTTGTCTGACAAGAAATCATTCAATTCGTTTAAATGGTATACATGTTCAAATAAATCCCGTGAAAGTAGCAGGTTTGTTCAATATGTCTTTTCATTTTTAAATATTTTCTTTGTTGCTTTACTTTGCTAATTAATATTTATATTAGTTAATTTAGCTCATTTCTAATGACTGTCAATGGTTTACTATAAAAAACAATACATTTTCCACATTCTTAATAATTTTTTATTGTTCTCAAACGTATTTTGTGATTTAATTAAAACGACACCGTTTTAGACACTTGTATTTTTTATTATATATATATATATATATATATATATATATATATATATATATATATATATATATATATATATATATATACATATATGTATGTATATATATATATATGTATATATATAGTATTAATCTTTCATTCTTGAAATCTTAAAATGTCTTGAAATCTCTTACCACTTTGGCAGGTAATATGTCAAGAGATATTGATATTTAAGTATTGTTGCATGCCACTTATTGAAACGCGCCAAAGCTTCCACACTCGAGTTCCAATCAATAGATGCCAGCGGAAAGCTCTGATCTTCGTAGAATTCTGCACATTCCAGTCTAATTGAAGATATTCATATCGGCGCGGAGTGCCTGTTGGTATTAGAGGCTCGAGAGTTGATGCGGGTTGTGTACAGATGAGATCTTACCACGATCTGACTATTGAGTATTATTAAAGTCGTATGCACATTGGCCTGTATATATATAATAAAACTGAGAAGTTAATAATATATTGATATGTACTTAGGAAAAAACCGTTGAATTTACGGTTACACTCATGTCCCCAAAATAAATTTGCGGAATAATGAAAAAAAATTATTTTAATTGAACTCATTATGAGAATTACATTTTTTGGAAAATATTTTTTGTAGGTAATACTGTATATTTAATATTTCATATAATGAAATATAATAATGACATTTTTTTGTAATTAATAACTTAAGAACGGTAATATATTTTCAGATTTTTTTGAGGCATGATTGAAAAAAATAAAGGGAAACTTAGTCAAGTGTCATTTGGTTAATGGTATTTATAGTTCAAAGGTAATATCTAAATTTTTAATTTCATATGATTTATTTTTTACATTAGTGATTTATTTTTTACATAAAGGCCTATTAAAAAATATTCTACATCGCTTTTTAATTTTGTGTTTTGGGTAAACTGTTTGCAGACAACTCTGTAACGTTCACAGCTGACGTCAATGGTAAATGAACTAAAGGAGAATAGGGTAAGATTAAAATGATGAGGTTCAAATATTTGGATTACAAGGAAAGTAAATATATAAACTTCAACTCTGACTTTAATTTATTAACCTGTTGATTTAATATCTGCCATCTCGTAACCCTCAACTTTACATTACAATACATACGTCGGTCAGTTCCAGGTTTGTACTCCAATGAAAAAGTTATGATTGAATGTAATGTGCTTTTTGTTTAGTTTTGAGAAACGAAACTTTTATGGACCTAATAATTGAATAAGAAAAACCTGAAATTTACTATTTTAAGTCTAAACATTATGTTATAAAATAATTTCACAGATTTTTTATTAATATTTAAATAAACTATTCAACCATTTACAAAGAAATAACGAAAAAAGGTGTACACAATTTATCATTAGCCTGCCTTGTTGTGCCTTCGGCTTAAGAACGCAGTATTTATTTATCTGCTTTACGCTATCTACATAATTTCTAATAGAATATTAAATTAGTTGTAACTAAAATATAAATAGATATAGAATTCATGTGATGCAAAAATCATTTTTGCCTGTTTACATGTTTCTTTGAAAATACAGTTAATTTAAAGCAATATATAATATTTATCTCATCGCGATCGATGCACTCAATAAAAAGATATGCGAATTTTATATTTTCAAAATAAATGACGCTGTGAGTATTTTAAATTGCGCAATGGAGTTTTCCGCCCGGGGAATAGGGTATGGGCGGAGGTAAATTATGAAGTGGTGTAGGATTGATGCTTGAATAAGCACCCCGAATACGCACAGAGGTATGACGGCAGATGTCTATATCCATCATCTTCCGTAATAAAATATTTGATTTTTCGTATTAACATTTAAGAATGATTGGACCCGTTAAGTTCGATTGATACTGGAATAAGCAACACGAACACATACAGACGTATGACGGCAGATGTCGTTGTTGATCATCTTCGGTAATAACATTTTGGATTTTCTGTAATAAAATTCTACAATTATATTTTGTTTTCAATAATTTAAAAATATTGCGTAGCGGTTGAGTTTTATTACCTTTGATAATACTATATATATATATATATATATATATATATATATATATATATATATATATATATATATATATATATATATATATATATATATCTTGGTGCACTTATTATAAGAATGGTCGCTGTTTGCTATTAACCACGACAGATAAAAAAGCGCCATGGCAAAAATTATAATAAAATCTTGAAGTAAAACAGGTGAAAGAAATGCACAATTCTAAGAATAAATAAAGTGAATTTTTAAAGTTAATTCCCGTGAGCGTACAGCGTGTGGATATATAACATTGACGTGGAGTCATAACATTGATTTAAAAAATATATGTGAATAAGAGTACATTAAGTCATAGAATAACTAAAGAAATAAAAAAAATGCTATGATTGGAAATACCTAAAATAACATAGATCTACAGAACACACATGATCTGAGAAGAGGTTTATATCCAATTGGATTATGTATTATGTAACGTGGTGAAATTTGAGTTAGTTCGTTTCTCTGTGATTTCGAAATAGTTATAGAAAATTAACACGATAGGAAAATATCATAAAATAATTAAATATTTTATGATAATATTATATAATATTATACGATAAATCCTCCAAAAAAAGTATGATTTTGCAGTCGATTTATCTTTTTTAGAGTTTAAACAACACAGATTTATATAGTTGTAGTTTCAAGTACATTCCAATTAAATGCAACAAACTTGTCAGTATTTTTGACTTCAAAAAAAGACGTAACAAATTGTTTTACTTTCAATGATATCTGTATCTGTGCGTTTATACTCTATTCAAAGAATCTTTATCACTAACAAGTAAAGGATTAGAAATAAAAAATAATATTAGAAGTGAGTTGATTAAATTAAAGGTATCGCATTAATAATAATATTTTTTTTAGTGTGTGAAGGCCTATTTACACGTCACGAGTTACTGGCGTGCCAGTGGGACAGTACTCGCCATATCGCCGTACATCGCATGTTTACTCACATGCCAGTAGCTTGACTCGACTTGCCCAGTCACACAAGTGCGAGCTCCTGGCATGAAAGTAGGCAGCTACTATCCTATCACATTCAGTAGGTGCCAAGCTGGTCTACACGAACAATGTTATCGCGAAATACACAGGTGGCTGTTGTTCATACCGTAACCAAAGCGGTTACATAAATACTTTGCGTTGAAATACTTCAAGCTGAAAGTGCTGAACAAAAAAAGAAGAAAAAGAGAAGGATTCGGGTCAAGAATTGGATACAAAAGAGAGGGGCAACACATGGAATATTTAGAGATAAAGCAGTAAGGAGAGTGACGCCTACACAATATGAAATACTCTTAAATTTAATATCTCCAAAAATGCCAGAGATATGATGGGGGAAGGCGAATGGCGAGTACAAACAAAAAACAATTGTAGTGAGTCACATGCAGGTAACTGTCCCACTCGCACGTGCGAGTTACTCGTACGATGCGGTCACACGGGGCGAGTATCTGGATGCGAGTAACTCGCCTCTAGCCACTCGCACCCCAAGTCGCCCCGTGTAACCAGGCCTTAATACTAAACAAAATGTTGGCTTCATTTTATTTATCGAAGGAAGAAAATGAAATCCACCAACATGGTAAATTAATTTAATAACGAATATGTGAATTAACAAACTGATTGTTTAATTATCTGCTTCATAGTAATAAAAATGGTCAATGAATGTACTAAATTCTGTTCTTTAAGGAAGGTTTCGAACACCCTTTCAGTCTATTCTCAATTTATTTTACACAAATAATATTGTGATCGATATTCATTTGATACGAATGTAGTTTACAGGTATTAATTTTTCTGATTTACCGTACGTTGAACCTACACTGTTAGTCAAATTATAAAAGAGTGAATTTTAAACACAGAAAATATTTTAAAAAGAGTGTTACATATTCTCCTATGCAATATCTGTGAAAAATAACAACCGTAAATATTAAATGCTCAAAACGGTTTTCAGCAAAATAAACATGAATTTTATATTGTAATAAACCTTGGGCTAGTAATCAAATTTTAATTAATATATTTTCATTTGGTCTTGAAACATTATATCAAACCTCATTAAAACCTTCCGAATACAATGTGAATAGACCAACTTAGAAAATCTGCCTCGACTAGTCGCACAAATTATTATCTACGTGTGAATTAACCACAACAGCGCACATCTGTCACGTAGATAATGTGATTAATTAATGAAGCCTTTATTACGACTGCTAGTATACGTGTTACGTGCTGCATAATACAACATACTTTGAAAGTTTTCACATTTTCATACGAGGAAAAGTGGTAGAAAGAGGACTATAGAATAAAGTTTTAGTTGGATTACGGATATAAAGCTCACATATTTGTTTAGTTTGGCTCCGAAGATGTATAATAGTGAGTAATTTACAATGAGTAATTTTATGAAAATATAAGTGTTCAGAATTTTAAAAAAGTTTTATATGACACATGTGAGAATAAAAAAAATTATTAGGAATGCCAAAAATTTATTGTTTAAAATTCATTGATAATCATTAGGAATGAGCTAAATAAGCTAAAATAAATATTAATGAGCGAAGTAAAGTAAAAATTAAAATATTTAAAAATTAAAACAAACCTGCTAGTCTAACGGATTTCATTTGAACATGTATACCATTTAAATTTAGCCCATCAATTAAATGATTTCTTGTTAGACGAACTAAGAACACTCAATGGAAGAATAAAAATATTGTAAATGATTGGAAAAAGAACATTTCAATTTTACGGCATTCCATTAAAAATATGAATAAAATTAACTCCGGAAACAAATTAAATCATTTTGCGTAAAAATAACCTAAGAGTAACTGTGTATAGTTTAACTATATTTCTTCTATTAAAATCTAAAGAAAAGCAATCATTTTGTATTAATATATAGGGTATTTTTCTCAATCCTTAACGCTATGAAAATTTAAATGCGATGTATGTTATCTTTAATGTTTTATCTTCATATTAATTGTTCAAAATATATAGCCAATTGTTCAATATATCTATCATAATATATATTATGAGAGAATAAGAGAGATTCTGTGAAGCAAGTTAATATAAAATAAACGGCAACTGTATACCCAAAGCTACAATGCTATAGTTTGTTTCAGGTACGCTGGTTATAGCTGTAATATTTTTAGATTGAATAATTTATGTTATTAACAACAAAGAAATTAATAAATTTATATTCCGCCAAAATCCGGAATATAAAATGATATTCCAGCAGTGTACTTTTAAAATAATTTTATCGCAGTCGAATTTTTGAGTTTGATTCATTTTAAAAATATTACCATTGCTATATTTTCATGTCATATAATACTGGTTTTATGACAGAAAGTAATATTTTTTACATACTAAATTCAGTTTTTTATGAAAGATTTCGAACGTCTTTTTAGTCTTTTCTCATTTTATTTTACACAAATAATATTGTGCTCATGTTCAATGAATAAGAATGTAGTTTACAGATATTAATTTTTGCATTTACCATACGTTAAAGGTACACTATTAGCCAAATTGTAACATAGTGAATTTTGAATACAGAAAATATTTAAAAAAAGGGATTGATTTAACATAAAGAATGATAATGAGAGCTAGAATTGCTTTTAAAATTTTTGTCGGTTCCTATGTTAAATTGTATGTCAATCACTTGAAATCAATTATGATTTTGATGAAATTTTACATGGTAATAATTTATTCCCAAGGGCAACATATGAGAGAAAAAATTGTAATAACTTTTTCATTTCGAATTTAACTTGTGTGAAACCGTGGGGAACAGTAACTAAAAATAAATGCGGCTATATATTTTGAAATAAAATTTCATGTCCTAATTTCATTTGATTTACAAATGGTAATAGTGAATATTTTTGAATAAATTGTATTTATAATATACTAAATTGTGTACACAATCTGTTTGATAATATTTCTCAATTGGTAGGTGCATTATTTATGAACTGTGAACAATTTTTAGTATTAACGTTTCGTCATAATTCAATTTTAATTTACGTGGCATTAAATATTTCACTATAATGATATACTGAATTAATACGTATTTCGTACTGAAATGTGTGGATATATATATATATATATATATATATATATATATATATATATATATATATATATATATATTTAAAAGTATGTATATTACTTACATATTCCCTTGATGAATATGTGACAAAAATAATACCGACGCCTATTAAAATGTTTGGCAAACATTAAGTGAATTGCACAATTGCCAACACGATGAAAGTCAAATAATAAATACTACGTGCTATGAAAAAGTATATTCTAGTTATGTCCGAAAATAATCTTAATAAAAATAGAACTCCATCATCCGCATGAAGATTGCGATCTAAATTCAATTCTCGTTGGGAAATTGGATCTGCAAAATTGGGACTGTGTTAACAATATCTTCAGATAAGAAGTACGTATAGTTCAAATATGTAGTTTGCGAAAAATACTCAGCTATAATGATGTACTTTATGTGGTATATGTGTGTGATCAAGGAAGATTATAGTCATACCGTAAGGGACCGGCTGAATTTTTGGAAAATTGTTTAAGCATGAGACAACAAAATCCTAGTGTAACTTGTAGTTTTCGTTATAAATGTATAGTTGGTGTAGCTAAATAGGTATAATTATGATTATTAGACCCAGTTAATTTGACACATAATACAATATTAACACGATGTGCCTCAGACAAAAACTAGAATTAATTAATGTCAAAATATTTTTCACTTTAGTCACCCAAAATAAAGCATCAAAATTTATTTCCTCTGAATAAAAATATCCCTTATTTCTCTAGTAATAGTTTTTTTTATTTCATTATATTATTCAGTTCATTTTATCGCTCGATTTTATTTTCGAAATTTTGGGAAATATTTAAAACGAAAATACATATTTTTCATAACTTTGATAGTAAAAGACGCTAAACAAGACCCGCATAGAGCAGGGATATTTAAAAATCTTAAAAAAATATATGTGTTTATTTACAAAAGGCAAATGACCAGTCAAAATCTTATTAACATGATAGCCTATGAATTTGAGAGTAAAAAAATAGAATATATCTGTCAATAAATCTTCCTTCATAGTAACGCTGAAGTTATTAATCCCACTATAAATTTTGCCACGACAAAGTTTTATGACTCTCAGATTATCGAGTTAAATACTATACTTGCAACACATATCGAAAGTGTTTCATTTCTTGAAATAAAAAGAAGTCTGAATTATTCTTCCGAATTAAAAAGAAATTTGTTTGTGACATTTTTCATATCTGTCCCTACATAGACGGCAAAATAATATTCTGCCAGGATCGAGCAGTTTACTTTAATAATCTGACCATGAACATAAACAAGGGACCTACAAATAAAGTTCTATGTGCTTCAATATTTTATTTATGCAGAAAATATACAAATGGATAATGCAATATACTCAATGAATATAGAAATTCATAAGGAATTTACCAAAGAACATTTGCAGAACTAATGAGTCATTTTCCAGAACGTAGTCAAAAATCTCCCAAACTGACAATTATATATATATATATATATATATATATATATATATATATATATATATATATATATATATATATATATATATATATATATGGGGCCCTTTTGCGTTTTAAATTTTTCTGATCGATATTTATTTCCTTCCTACTTAATAGGCCCAACTCAGGGATTGATGCAACGGGCAAAGATTGATTCATTGGACATGTAAAATTAAAAAAAAAGCAAATATTATTGTAATGTGAACAAAAAATAAGGTATAATACCAACATATATTGATTTTGTTTATCAATATAAACCAATAATAAACAATGAACCAGTAAGCAACTTCATAAGTTTATTCCTGAAATGATCAAAGAAGCAGATAAAAATCAAGATAGGTGCCGCATTTCATCGATTAAAGTGATGAAAGTACAAAACATTTAAAGAAATACTATTATTTTTTTGTTTCATATATGTGCTAAAAATATAAAGCGGCATTAGTCCAGGAAAGAACACAATCTTCAAAGAATTTAAATAAATGAAAAAGGAAAGGGACAAAGACAGTAATTGTTTATTTTATAACATAAAAATATATTGGCCTTTTTTATAATATTAATTTAATATATTACAAGAATATCTATCGTGTTTTTAAACATATTTTTACAGCTTTTTTTTATTTAGAGAAAGCAGTTCCATATAAACATCATGATTATCTCATGATAAGGTCCAGAAATTAATGATGGAAATTATTGACTGAAAATAAATTAATTATCTAGATATTTGGTACGGCTAGTTGTCACTTTGCAAAATAACTAAACCACTTACGAGATCAATGTCTGATGATGAATTCTGTTAATAAATCAACCGTGATTAAAAATATTTGTTACTAGTAATTGTTAATTTGCAAAATAACTACATCGTCAACCAGGGCAGGGTCTGGTGATGAGTTAAGGACATGAACAATTAAACTCCTTAACATACGGTAGTAAATTCAACGTGCTTAAGATATTTGCTACTGGTCGTTGTTAGTTTGCAAAATAACTACACTATCGACCATATCAGAATCTAAAGATGCGTTCTAGAGACTAACATTGGAACTTCTTATTGGATCGTAGTAAATCGACTGTAATTCAAGATATTTGCTACTGGCAGTTGTTACTTCGAACAATTTTAAATTAAATTTCGGATATGGAGAACGGAACTCCTCAAGTTGTTACTTTGCAAAATCTGATATTGGTCTTCGCATATGGAAAATGGAACTTCTCACTGGATAACAGCTAATAACTGGCGGCCACTACTTTTACTTCTTTTCTGTGTGTTGTTGGTAACCAATTTAGATAAAGAGGAAAGTTTCTATATACAAGCTTTTGCATGTGACTTTTAATAACTACACAATATTATAAGAAAGAAAATAATCAAATGTTAGCCATAGAATGATAATTAATTTTATTAATCACTAAATATTCTAAAATAAAATATCTATTAAAAAACTGACTTCAATAATAGGTACCAAAACCTTTAAAAATTAACTCAATATAACTACCTAATTAGTCGCAATAAACATCTGAGTTACTTATTTTTGAAGTTGGTACCCGCAACATTGATCAACATAAGAAATGTAAAATTTTATATTATACATACGCCCTTTATGAATCTACTTTGTATTTTACTTAACATTAGAAAATAAGGTTTTAAACTTACATTATAATTTAAATTAAATTCTGAATTGTTTTATTTGGTTGACAGTGCTGGAACCAACTTCAAAAATAAGTCATCATATTTGGCACGACAGTCCAGAGTGGGCCAAGGCCTGTTGGAGATTCTTCCAGGAGGTTCTACTCTTCGCCTGGATTTTCCAGTTCTTTATCCTGAGAATGTTAAAGTCTTCTTCCACTGAATCAATTCATCGTAATTTTGGTCTACCTCTCCTACGAGTTGTTAGAGGTTTTGCTATGAAAACTTTCTTTACTGGATTTTCATCTTTCATTCTAGATAAGTGGGTAGCCCAATTCATTCTTTTGATTTTGATGGTTTTTATGATATCAGGCTCATCAGACAACCTACAGATTTCTGGGTTAAGACGTCTTCGCCAAATACCATTTTCCTTGACGTCTCCAAAAATTCTCTTCAGAACCCTTCTTTCAAAGGCTGCTATTTTATTCTCTCCAGTTCTAGTCAAAGGCCAGGTTTCTGAACCATATGTTAGAAATGGCCTAATAAGAGTTTTATGTACTAATAATTTTGTTTTTCTTATAATAAAAGAAGATTTGAGGACGGAGGTTAGTCCAAAAAATGCTTTATTGGCCGATGATATGCGATTCTGAATTTCAGAGATAGTGTAATTCTTAATGTTAACACAAGATTCAAGGTAAGTAAAGCAGTCAACCGTTTAAAATGTATGTGAGCCAATCTCCAGACGATTAGATGCATTATTTGGTGGAGATTTGTGTAGCCATATACTTAGTCTTGGAGTCATTTATTGCCATTTGATTTGCAGCTATCTCCAAAGACAGAAAGGCCTTTCTCAAGGCTGGTAGGTTTCTAGCAATTATATCAATATCATCAGCATACGCTAGGATCTGAACTGATTTGTAAAAGATGGTACCCCTAGTGTTAATATCTGAATCTCGATTAGCTTTTCCTAGTGCAATATTAAAAAGCGTACACGAGAGTGAGTCGCCTTGTCGAAAACCATTATTGACATTGAGATCTTCAGAGAGGGCACCATTGAATTTTATTTTACATTTTGTCGTCTCCATAGAACACATTATAAGTCTAATTAACTTACTCGGAATTTTGAATTCATACATTGCATCTTTTAAATGCTTTCTACTAACACTGTCAAATGCTGATTTAAAGTCTACAAACAAACAATGAGTATCAATATTATACAGAATTGATTTTTTCAATAATTTGACGTAAACAAAAAATTTTATCAACAGTAGATTTTCCACTCCTAAATCCGCATTGATAGCTGCCAATTTCAGAATTAACGAATGGTTTTAGTATCATAAACAGAATGTTGAATATAATTTTATAGCTTATGCATACTAAGCTAATCCCTCTATAATTGGAGCAAACCATTGGGTGAGCAAACCATAATGTTCCATTCTGAAGGAAGCTTTTCAGAGTTCCAAATATTCACAATTAACTTTTGCAGGTTATCATATAGACGAGGACATCCATTTTTTAGCATTTCTGCAATTATAAGGTCATGTCCTGGTGATTTATTATTCTTTAGCTTACTAATTGATAATTGAATCTCATCTCTCTCTGGGATGGGAATTATTTCATCATTATTTACATTTACTGACTTGTGTCTATGATTCTCCTTTGAATTTTCTGAGTTTAGAAGATTGTTAAAATGTTCAACCCATCTTGAAAGAATTTCTTGTTTGTTAGCCAAAATTTCCCTTTGTTCATTTCGACAAAGAGTAGAACTTGGTTTAAAGTCAGAGCGACTACGATTAACCCTTGGATAGAATGCTCTACATTCATTTAATGTTTTAAGATTTTCAATTTTTTTTGTTTTCCTCTTCAAAAATTCTTTTCTTTGTGTTGTGAAGTCTTTTTTACTCTTTTCTGGCTCTTTTATATTTTTCTCTATTGTTTCTGGTATTTCTATTTAGCACCTTTTTATATGCTTCATTCTTTTTCTTGGTCAGTTCGGTACATTCATCATTATACCAGTCTTTATATTTATTGTGTTTACTATTGCCTATTTTAGATTTAGCTGCATGACAAACACTTTCCTTTATTTCCCTCCAATGGTCATCTATGGAATCACAGTCCTTTATTTTCATCAAATTATTTTCCAAAAAGTCACCATATTCCTTTCGTAATTTTTGGTTTTTAAGTTTCTCACAATCAAAGGTCTTGAGTGGCTCAACACGTTCTTTCTTGGAATTAGAGAGCCTTTAGTCTTTTGAGAGTCTCTGATTTTAGCAATAATTAGATAATGATCTGAGTCTATGTTCGCACCTCTATATGTTCTAACATCGAGTAAGTCTGAACAGTGTCTAGAATCAATCAAGACGTGGTCTATTTGATTTGAACATACACCACTTGGTGCTTTCCAAGTTTCTTTATAAATCAGTTTGTGACAAAATAGAGAGCTTTTAACAATCATGCCATGTTCTATCGCAAAATCAATCAGCCTACAGCCATTGTCATTTGATTGATCATGCAGGCTAAATCTACCAATCGCTGTATTGTATTCCGGTTCTTTCCCGACTTTAGCATTAAAGTCCCCCATAAGCAGTTTAACATCATTTCTTGGGCACCCTCATATATTCTAGATAGATCCTCATAAAAAATCTCCTTTTCCTCATCTGATTTCTCCTCCGTGGGAGCATGGCAACAAAATATACTGTAGTTAAAGAACCTTCCCCTTATTCTCAACTTGCACGGTCTCGGAAAAATTGCCTGAAAATCCATAATTAGGTGTTATATTCTCTTATTTACAACAAATCCAGTACCTTCTACATGTTTTTTTGTATTGAAATAGATATATAGAAGACTAGGTAATTTTTGCTGCTAAAAGTACCGCTACCGGCCCATCTCATTTCCTGAAGTGCGTATATATCAAAGTTTCTTGGTAAATTTGTAGAATTATTAACATTTTCAATGTATTAAAAAATGTGCCAAACTTATTACCTTGTTAAATAGTTATATATAAAAACTTATTCTTATTGTCTTTATTCGTTCAAATAATATTTATATTCGACAACATTATCTTTTTAATTGATCTCTAAAAAGGAAGAACTTATCAATTCGACTTTATTTAATTTTGAATATGTTACCTTATATCTGCGACATTCTTCAACCAATTTCAATAACTCTTTTAGTTTGGAAAGGTATACTCCTAGTATAATTCCATGAATTAAGTTAAAATTTGACTACAGGAATTGAAGATGTACCGGAGAATTTTTCAACACTGAACATCACAGATGCATTATTGAATTTGGATGATGCAAGTCCAATCGATTTGGAACATTTCTTTTTTTATTTAAAAAAATATACTCCCAGTAAAATTCTATAAAAAATTGGTTGAAATCTGGCCAAAGAAATTGAATTTCCTCAACATTGAACAGCACAGATACAGTGATTGAGTTGGGATTGTATAGGTCTAACGGTAATGTAATAAGACGTAACTATGAGACTAAAAGATCCATAGTTTTGATTTATTACCGTTATTCTCAATATTAGTACGAGGGCAGAAAGATATGCAAGTATAGACAGATATATAGAAAGAAGTATTCTAATTAGAATATTGGGAAGCAAGTAAGCACGGATATACAGAAATATAAAAAAAGTAAAGAGTATATAAAGTGGTGAATCACTGAAGATACTGCAGCCAAAATAGGGAATGTAATTTGTATGTCCGTATTTATGTAGATATTTATGAATTTATTTATGTTCCTTAAAGACTGCAGACGTTTGTTCAGAATTTACAAAAATTTAATTATTTAAAATTTAACGTAGGTTCATAACATAATAGATCACATAGGATATCCTAGGTATTAAAAATTGGATAACAAGTGTTTATGTAAAAAAAATTACCGAATTCAAATAACCACTTAATAGGAGGCACAAAAAAAGTAAGATAATAAAAATAATATTAACCATTTATATTCATCATTAAAGTAAGATAATAAAAATAATATTAACCATTTTAAAATTTTGCTGTACAATATCGTTTCTGAACATAAATAAATTTGCAAAATTTGCAAAATATGCTGCCATTGACAGAAATTTTTGGAGTGAGTGCTAGGATAAAAGTAGTACTAATATTTTCCTTATTCCATGCTCACGTAACAGACACTGTTACGTGAGCATGGAAAAAAATGCATTCATTTTAAAATATTTACATAATGTTATGCTATTTATCTGTATAGAATATATTATTAAAAGAATTAATTAGATACCTTGTTTTTTTCAATAATTTTCGGGATTGCAGTGATATTTATGGAGAAGCTCAATGGCAATCCATATTTTGCAGTGGTTTGTCTTTTTAACTCGACAACTGTGCCATTTGTAATCTAGCACTAGTAATGTTATGTGTTCTGTTATCAATTATGTAACACAAACCGTAAATAATTAACCATGTAGGTATAACTATAAATATGCAGGTCATTTATTTTTAAATTAATTAACTTAAACTTAGAAGAAAAGCCGTTACTTTTTTTCAGTAGTCAATATTAAAGTAAATAGTAAATATAGTCAATGAAAATAAATAATTTTCATTGATCCGAATTGATGAAGTTTTGATATATCCACTTGAAAAATTGATAGTTATATAAAGATTATTTATAGATTTGTGTACAGATGGAGCTAATAAAAATAAATCGTTTCGAAGTAAAAGTATTGTTTAGTGGAGTCATTTTTGACAAATTTTACTGTTTGTTCGACTTAGTTCACATGCATCGTTACTTATAAATTGCATTATAAGATAGAGTAAGCTTTCTACACTCCATCAGGAAAATATAACTTAAAATAAAATGGTTTTACTAGATGAAATAGAGTTTCCTGAATTTTAACGACAAAGGAAGTCGTTTTTTAAAGTTTGGTGAAAATATTTTAGAAATACCACAGCCATTGGTTGGAGCATATTAATATAATTAATGATATTTATGATAACACGTTATAAAATATTTTAACAAAAAGTATTTTAAATTCAGTCAAGTTAGTACCAAATAATGAAGAATGCGCTTTAAAAAGTAATGGCACATTCAACCGTATGCCAGATAAATAAAAAATTTACCAAACTTATAATAAAATCATTTGAGATAATTGATTAGCAAAGTTCCTAATTTCTGTATCTGTAAGAGATTTACCACCACGTAAGTTAGAAATAAATCTTAATTGCAATATTCTTCTCATTAGAAATTTAAACAGAAAGGAAATATTAGATAATGGAACAACAATTTGTGTTAAATATTATTGAAACTTTTAATTATTGAAACATATTATTGATTCCAAAGTTATATTTGAAATCGCACGAAATAAGCTAATTTTGATTCCGCATATAAATTTGATTTATTTCAGTACCATTTCACTGTTTAAATTTCAAATAAAATAATTTCTAATTATTCCCGCCTTTGCAGTGGCAAAATTCGTAAAAGTTGTAATTTTTTTTAAGTCACATCAATGTCACCTCAAGTTCCATCTTTTAAAGGTTTGACGTTTTCTATTTTTGAACACAGCGAACAAAGTAACTTAGCGAATGATAAAAGAGAATTTACAAAAAACCTAGTTTATACTGAACTTTTGGGTCATTAAATCGATTTCATAACTACTCACTCCTCTAGAAAAAAGTTATCATTGATCTTAACTTATTTATTATATTACTTTACTATATAATAGTAAAATTATTTACTTTTAAGGAATTTTGTATGTTTAATAACACTTCCTCGTAGCGTCAGAGTAATAACTAAAAATTTGTATACAAATAAATTCCAATTTATTATGTGAAAATCAAGTTGAATTTCTTTACTTTATAGGCACCGTTGACCAAATGTTGATCACAGGTGAGACTAGTGTTAATTATTCGCTGAATGTTATTAAGCATCTTCATCAAATACCATTACGATTGTCTTAATAATTTCCTCACTTAATCCAGTGCCTTTAAAGAACACGTAAATAAATTCTTCCTTTTTAATTGCTTCGAAACCAAAACATGTTTTAAATATTCGTTTTAGGAATTGAGGATAAACACATAGCCATATTAGGCACACTAACTTGAACCTTTTAACCTTTGAGAGGAAAGGTCAGACATGAAGCGAAGAACGCACTTTTTTTCTTTTAATTTATTTTCCTTCTATTCTCTCTCTACTTTTTTGTGTTATTTTTGCATGGTACTCGATTCGACTGGAGAATATCTGCCAAGCGTATTTTACTTTTGCGTATTGTTGTATTTATATCTGAAGTATATTAAAAACGGGAAATATTTCAGAGGGCATGTTAAAATATTTTATTGTGATTTGCAATATTTATTTTTGTATGTATGTTATCCATTATATATTTTGAATCTACAATGTGTGTATTATAAAATAAATACCTTACTACGTATGAAACTGTTTTAGTATGGTTACAAAAGTTTTTATGTCCACTTAAAAGTAATCTATCATTATTTGACTTTTAAAACTTTAATGATATTCAATATTTAAATTATTATAAATTCTCTAGTGCATATTAGTTATAATCTTGTCAATAAACTTTGACTATATTCTAACAAATAAACGAAATATTAATGATTCTGTTTAAATATGTTTCTTTATCTTTGTCTAATTCCTTTAATTCTGACAATAATTTAATACATATATGAACATTGTAATTTTTAACAATGATTAAAAAGTAATATATACGTAAAATTTCTTAGCGAGTCGATTTGCGCTATTGAGATTTTATACCGACAATATTCACGCATGTTTTGATAAGATAGATTTATATTTTTTTAAATTTAAAAAGCAAGAAGTGATTGGTCGATTTACCTTTTGGCGAAATTTTGATCGTAATGACTAAAAAATTAAGTTTCGTAGTCCAGTTTATAAACTATTACGTATTTGTGATTTAATTAGATATTCCATGTATAGATGCATCTTGAAATCAAGATACACTAGATTTGGTAATGAAAAAGGTTTGAAAATATTAACTAAATAATATTATTAAAAATGTATATATATATTTGTACTCCCAGTGTTCAACAAAAATTTTGAGTACTTATAAAAATTACCTTCATTCAATATTAAGTCAAAGAATTGCACAATACATATAATATTAAATCTGTTTTCGTTTGAAATATCGAAGTTTCTGAAGAGCAGGCGAGGAAATAACTTTATCACGACAATAATATTTTGTTTGTAACTTTCTCGCAAAGAATCTAAAAATTAAAATACGAAACACTCGAAGATGCAGGGGGTGCAGTTTTAAATTCTTCAACACTATTTTGATAATAACTTAGGTCCTCTTGTGACGTCGCCTTTCTAGAGCCACATATTCACAGTAATTGCAGCACATTCAAGCGAGCGGACGGAGAGTAGTCAGTGGCTAATTGTAATGTAGGTACGTACATACTGAATTCGGAAGTCATGGTAGTACCAAAGAACCAACAATAAGTTATTTTATTGGCGAATCCCTTCAGAAGATGTCTATAACTAGGTAAATTTTCAGGTTCCATGAGATTTTTTTTTCTTTCCTCGTAGGTCACTTTAAAGGAGAATTCTCGGATATCGGAGATCATAGGCGAGGTCGCCTTAGTCCCTACGTGGAGATTACTTTAAGCTATTTGACAGCGGCCTTATTTCTTTTCCAGACAAGTTCGGCTGTGACTTGTAATGAGATTGCTGTTATCCTCTACAGTTTTATTTATCATCGGCATTGAGATCGTCGCTGTGTATCGGCGTGGGTTCGAAACGCTTGACGGTCTTTCCATCTTTTTTGCCCTCCTTTTGACAGCCCATTGGTGTGTACATTTTGCATGTTTAATCTTTGCATATTTTTCCCTTTCGAGCCCTTTATATGAGTTTCGATCGTTGCGAATTGTTGTATTTTTGTGGATTTCAGTAGTGTGAACTTCAAAATAGAACGTAGTTCGGCAGATTCTGCCGGTATGTTGGGAAAAAATATTCTCGTTATTGTCAGTATATGCTTCCAGAAAGCAAAATAGCTAGCATATAACTCAACTTCTTTCTTGGTGACGTTTTCTTCAATGATGTTTAGATAGATATCCCTAGATTTAATACTTCGGCAAGCAACGTATGCAGATTGGCTCTTATTCTTTGTATTATTTCTGGTTTTCACCATCCTGAAACCATTGAAGTTTTAAGATCCTGATAAGCGTTGATAGCTTGAATCAAGCTCGGATGATCGGAATGTACGGGACTGGTTCACACATAAAGAACCATGCTTTTATTGTGGATTTTAGGTTGGTGGTGGCTTAACTAAAACATTAAAGAAAATTATTCCTGTAGCATAATTTAATTATTACTGATAAACTAAAAAGTTGAACATACATGTATATTAAATAGGATTTGATAAAACTTTTAATGTGTTACAATTTTCGAAGTAGTGCAGCAATTTTCATAAATTGTGTCTTAAAACTTTGGTGAATAAATTGTATTTATTATTTTGTTTCAAATTTTTGTGAGCAATAGTTAAACGCAGCTTAATACTTTTTCGAATAAAAGTTAATTTTTTATATTCTTATGTTTTTAGAAATGTTTGTTATTAATGGTGATAACTATAATTCAGACTATTGCTACACCTTAAATAATATAGCTACAACAAACTACATCTAGCTAAAAGAAAATTTACAATGAAATATTCGTTATGAATGCTTTAAAGGTTTTAATAAATGTTATTTGTATCGCAATTGCGACCTTAATAGGAATCTATGTAAACGGTAAAACAGCCATTAGATAGTATTTAAACAACGATATATCCATTGCGATGAAAACAGAAATATTTTAAACAAGCTCAATAATTTTATTTAAATCTAAAAATAATAAAATTATGATCAATAAACATTATTATTAATTTTGTATAAAAAAATTAAACTTTCATCGCATTGAAAAACTAAATTGTAATTAATTTCACGCGTTGACAACAACGAAGTCGTCTTCGAATTTTATATATACGCACCAAAAAAAATAAATATATGTATATATATATATATATATATATATATATATATATATATATATATAAAAGGTTTTTTAACTCAATATAAATAAAAATGTGACAATAATAGAGAGAAATAATAACGTGTTACAAAATTTTGATTGAAGACGTGGTTGATTTAATTTAACGGAAACATGAACATAAAGACATAGGTACCGAAAATCTACTTCATTAATATTGAAGTATTTTAGATAGATTTTGATTAGTATTGACATCAAGCATCGAAATGTATTGAATAAATCATAAAACTGAGCTAGAATTAAGTTTCCTCGCCATTTAAAATTGGTAATATATCCCATACATACAATTGAATTGCAAGAGATTTGTTGCAATCTTAGCATCATTTAAAATCTAAATTGATTCCAATTCTATTGATATGAAGATCAATAAGTTTAAAAAAAATATCATCCTTAAAGTTGTTTTTTTTGTCCGTGTAACAGTCATAAATTATTCAGCAAAATTTTTAAGACTACTTTGTTAAGCTGCCATAAGAAAAAATTATACAACAATCATCGTTTCATTGTAAACCTTACTGCATGTGGCATTAAATCCTACAAGGTTTGTTAATGCAAAGATCAATAACCGCGTAGTACTAAATACAAGTTTACTGACACGGAGGAGCTAACAACAATTTGTTGTCCGTGTCAGTAAACTTGTCAAGTACAAACTGAAGTAAAATAAATTCATGTTAAGACGAGGCATAAACGGAAGAGTCTCTTTTATGCTTTTAGGGGAATTATGGATAAAAGAAACTCTTCTCAACGTGGGGTTGTTATCCGTACCTAAAATGAATAACCGCCTTTCTGATCTTTTTCAAACGGGAGTGATAACTCCATGTATACACCACTTCATTTGCTTCTTATCTAGCAGGCGAAGATTAATTAATAATTGTAATTCTTAATTTTACGATATTATGGTAATTAATTTCCTTTCACACTATATACTCCGTACCGTTTCACCGAATGTTTTGTTCCTGTCCCGTGTCACAAATTGATAACAATTAATTTATATCTTTTCGCTGTTCTGTATTTTTTTTTAACATTTTATTTTATCTAAATAATTTAAAAGATTTAAAAAGGGAACTTATTTAAAAAAATGCCATATATTTAATTTTTTTAAACTCTGGCAAGACCATTGTCTTTTATTCAATTTGTTCTTAAAAGACGATAATAATTTAATTTGCTTCAATTTTTCAAACATTTCATTTTGCTTTATAAGTATCAATATATAATAATTATAATAGTATCTCCTTTTACATAATATTAAAACCTGTTAAGTTCGTATATACTTAGATACGTATTTTAAATATTTATTGGTTTGTAGTATTTCTATTAAACTTTTCAAAAATTATATTTCTCAAAATTTAGGTGATTTTACATCATTTTTTTATATTTTAGGAAAATTTTAGGTAAACTTTGAGTAGCACTTTTTTTTAATAAATTTTGTAGTAACAGTTCGAAAGAAGTAAGAGGGGAGGGGCCTGATATATTCTTGGTGAACGTTTTTTCGGAGAACTTAATTCCTATATCTATATTGCTTAATTTACCTACTAATTCCAAGATACTCATACACATGAATATTTGTGTATTTAAGGTAATGGAAAGACAAATATTGAGGGAACGTTAAATCGTACACAAATAATTGGCACGGAATAGAAGAATTATTATTATTCTAATGTTTTGTTTCGTATCACAATATTAAAAATTTAGCTTTCTACTTTAGTATTATATTCGTCGGATAATTCCATTATCGTGTGCTTTTGTTTTTTTTTTCAAATTAAAAAGAAAATATTAATAAATCATCCGTGCGTAATTTTTTATTACTCATATGCCCAGACTAGATTAACTGTACACACCATATAAAATTTATACAAATTTAACGGCGCTAAATAAGTGACATTATTAGTTTTGTTGGATTAATGGTAATCTAATACACGCAACACGCTTTGAAAATGAGCGTTTATGAAATACTTAAATATTTTATGATAGAAATTGGAAAAGAAATATAATAACGTCAGGAGACTTAAAATAAACAATAGCGGCTGAAAAAAGGATTTGTCTGGATCAGAATTATACAATGCAGCATGCCACAATGCTCTCATTAATGCTAAACCAAGGTAAAGGCGAAGACGAAGAGTAACCCCAAATTCACAGAAACTTAAAAAAAGTAGAAATAATACTACATCACGTAGTTTCATTTAATTGTGAATAACAAATTTCTACAAAATTAACGCCAAATATATTCAACAAGAGTTAAAGGAGTTAGACAACGGTGAACGAAAATATTTAATAGAATCATTAAAATTTTGTTTATTTGTTAGAATATAGTCGAAGTTTATAGAAAAGGTTATAACTTACATGCACTAGAGAATTTATAATAATTGAAATATTGAATATCATTCAAGTTTTTAAATAGAATGTGAACAAATTAAATGGAACTACGTGATGTAGTATTATTTCTACTTTCTTTACGTTCTTTACCACGATTTAGGTAAAGAACTTAATGAAAGTAGAAATAATACTACATCAAGTAGTTTCATTTAATTGTGAATAATGCATTTCTACAAAATTAACGACAAATATATTCAATAAATTAAATAAAGATTGATCTGATTGTGATTCAGCGTACAACATCTAATTAAGTGAAATAATAATAAACTACTTTTATATTAACACAAAAACGTTTGTAACCATACTGACACTGTTTCATACTTAATAAGGTATTTATTTTCTAATACCAACATTATAGATCCAAAATATATAATGGAAAACATACAAAGAAAAATTTTGCAAATCACAATAAAATATTTTAACATGCCCTCTGAAATATTTCCCGTTTGTAATATACTTCTGATATAAATACAACCATAAGCAAAAGTAAAATACACTTGGCAGATATTCTCCTGCCGAATCGAGTACCATGCAAAAATAACACAAGGAAGTAGAGAGGGAATAGAAGGAAGGTAAATTAAAAGAAATAAAGTGCGTTCTTCGCTTCATGTTTGACCTTTCCTCTCAAACGTTAAAAGGTTCGAGTTGGTGTACCTAATATGGCTATGTGTTTATCCTCAATTCCTAAAATGAGTATTTAAAATAGGTTCTGGTTAGGAAGCAATTAAAGAGTAGATATTTATATAAGTGTTCTTTAAAGGCATAAGAAACTGCATTAAGTGAGAAAATTAATGAGACTATCATAATGGTATTTGATGAAGATTCTTAATAATTTCCAGCGAATATTTAATTCTATTATCACCTGTGGTCAAAATTTGGTCAACGGTGCATGTAAAGTAAAGAAATCCAATTTGTTTTTCACATAATAAATTGGAATTTACTTGTACACAAATTTGTAGTTATTACTTTAACACTACGAGGAAGAGATTTATTAAGCATATAAAATTCATTAAAATTAAATAATTCTACTACTGTTTAGCAGAGCAATAACAAATAAGTAAAATAAAAAATAAGTATAGATAAATGATACCTTAACTTGAGAGGAGTGAATAGTTATGAAATCGATGTAATGACCCAAAAGTTCAGTATAAACTACGTTTTGCGTAAATTCTCTTTTATCATTCGCTAATTACTTTGTTCGCTATGTTCAAAAATACAAAACGTTAAACCATTAAAAGAGAGAACTCTACTAGATGTGACATATATTAGACCATGCTTGAAAACTGGTTGCCTTAATAAAATTCCAACTTTTACGAAGGTCCCCCACTGTAAAGGCAGGAATAATTAGGAATTATTTTATTTGAAACTTAAGCAGTGAAATGGTACCGAAATAAATTAAATTTATTTGCGGAATCAAAATTTGCTTATTTCGAGCGAATTCAGTTAAAACTTTGAAATCAATGATATGTTTCTTTAAATATTTGACACGAATTATTGTTCCGTTATCTAATATTTCCTTTGTATTTAAATTTGTAATGGGAAGAACATTGCGATTAACGTATATTTCTAACATTTATGGTAGTAAATCACACACAGACACGGAATTTAGAAACTCCGCTAGATAATTATCTCAAATTATTTTCTCATAGATGTGGTAAATTTTTGCTTCACCTGGCATACCGTTGAGTACATCATTATTTATTAAAGCGAATTCTTCATTACTTGGTACTAAATTACCTGAATTTTAAATGCTTTGTGTTAAAATGTTTTATATATTGTTACCATTAATATTATTAATTATGTTATCATCATGGCCAAGCAATGGCTGTGGTATTTCAAAAATACTTTCATTAACTGTGAAAATTGCCTTGCCTTGCCGTTACCAAATTGTTGGAAAAAATCATCAAACTCCATTTCATGTAACAAAACCCATATATTTTTGGTTAAACTAACATGATAAAATGAAGCAAACTTATTCTATCTTGTAATGCAATTTATAAGCAATGATGCATGTGATCTATGTCGAACAAACAGTAAAATTTGTCAAGAATACACTGAACCATAATTCTACCTCCAAACGGTTTATTTTCATTGGCTTCATCCGTACACAAATCTATAAATAATCTCTATATAACTATCAATATTTAGAGTGAACATACGGAAACTTCAACAATACGAATTTTATTTCCATTGACTCTTTTTATTTTATGGTTAAATCTTTTGCAGTAAATACCCGATACAATACATTAAAAAATGTATTTTGTGTTAATTGTGGCTAATAAACTTTCCCTTTTGACAACACGAAGTGAATGTTTGACCACGTAAAATAATTTCAGATGCGAAATGTTTTGCATTAACAAATGTACATTAATAATTTTCCAAACTCATTAAAATTACATTCAATTCACATTTAAATGCATCTCTCAAAAGGATAATAGAATAATTATTATCAATTTCTTCTTACATTATGTTATTTCCATTACTCGGCATTTTGATTTCTATGAAAAAATTGTCTCCATATCTTTGCCATTCAATCCAAACCAATAGCGTTCTTCCGCAAGGCGTAACACAAATTATTTTTTTTATTTTACGAGGGAAAGAGAGGGAAAAGACAAAGAAACAGCCTAAGAAAATTAATGACTAAAATTTAGTAAACGTATAAAATTTTAAATGTTAAATAATTAAACGGTAAAATAATACAACAAAAAATAAGATAAGGAAAGAAATGAAAACAAAGTCATGTATTTTATCCATAACATTTTTCTTAATACTCTCCCTTGTAGGGAAGGCAAAGGCACCCAAGATAATACAACCATGAACCTGATTAAATTTTTCAAAAATAATCATGTTTTTGTTTAATTGGCTGAAGCGTTTTGTATGAATAAATCATGTGCGTATGTATACTTTATTTCACCTGCCTTAGCGGCAACACAGATACATGATTTGTTTTGTGCATATCTATGATACAGTACCCTTTAACTGCTAAAAGTTTCATTCGCCTCCTTTAATTATAAATATTAAAAAATGGTACAACATTTTTTCATGTTCACGTATTTATTATGAAACGTGTTAGTATGAAACGACTCTAACTATGGTGTTTAGTATGAAACGACTCTTTAACTATGGTATTATAAATTTACTTCTGTTTTACTATTTAAACAAATGATCTATGTCACAGCCTATAATGTAATAAAAGTAATAATTCTTCGAAAATATTTTTGCCAGTAATGGAAAATGTATACGTTTTTGGTTCAGATTACAAATTCTGCGAAAAACGAAATATTAACATTTTGAAACCAGAGTGACATTTTTAAACCAATACTTTTACGATAATTTTATTTAAATTTAAATTGTATCCTATCCTATAAATTGTATCTGATCCTATATCCTAGAAACCTATTACCTTCTTCATAGTATTTCATGCTATCACAATTTCAGTTTGTCAAATTTGTTTACTATATCCTTATGTACATTAAATTTCTTAACATTCAACGTGATAAATCCACATTTTTTAAATTTTGCAATCAAACCATGTCACATACTGGGACTAATATTTTAGTTGCAATCACGTTGTAATTAAAAGAAGCGATAAGGAAATACGAGTGAACCGAAATTGGGAATATCAAAAACGATGATTAGAGATAATAAAAATAATAAAATATATTCTAAGGAAAAAAGTGCATTTTAAAAGGCGCGACGAGAAGTAGGATTATTTATTTCTAAAGAAAAATTATGTAAAATAAATTAACGTCTATTTGTCAATTTTCTTTTTAGATAATAAAAAGTTGCATGTTGTTACCATTATACTTACTTAAAGGTTGCATATTGTTCTAAAATAATAATTCTACAAATATTCTGCTGATATGTCTTATTACTCGACACCCCTTGGCAAATATCATATACCTGAAGCTCAATTTAACCACAAGGAAAAGAGGTAAGCGTTTTGCCTATCCTCTTATCACATTCATCGCTACCTCAGCAGGAAAACTCACAAGCCGAGCGTGTTACTTTCCATTCCCGGTGTACAATAGGAAAAATTTTGATTTGATAGTTGAGATTATTTTCGAAATATATATGGAAAATTTGTGCAAGGATTTCCAGTCCAAGTTCGCGCGGCTGAGAATACTTGGAATTTTCTTAATTAGTAATTTTGACCACATGAACTTATAAGTTACATACTGGAATTATTAGTTTATATTTCCACATCACATTTTAAATTCCAAGCTAATTTATTAATTATCTTCTATAGATGACAAAATACGTTAACCATTTCTATATAATGGATGAACTAAATTGTGTCAGCATAATAAATTAAAACACGTTACTGATGAACGTGTAAATAGAGCAGAGTGTGAAATTAAAGAAAATATATACTGGAAACCATATTATTTGCTATTATAGGAAATTAGAAAACATGATACTAGATTTCCGCGTATCTCATAAAGTGAGCATTATCCACAAAAGTGCTATTTGGGAATGAGCAGTAAATTACATTAAATATGGTCACACGAGGCTACAAATTTAAACTCACGCGTTTTTGGACATCCGTAGTGAAGACAAGGAAGGACTATTGAGTCAAATTGTTACTGAATACGAAACTTTAGTTCATCATTATGAAACTGAGTTCAAACAAGACTCAATGCAGTGACACAAAAAAAGGCACACCACCACCCAAGAAGTTTGAGGTTTTACAGTCGGCTGGAATAATAACGATAAAGGTATTTCCATAACCGGAGAATACTATGCGTCAATTCTAGAGAGGTTGAAAGAAACAATCAGAAAAAAGAACAGGAAAATTGACCAAAGGTGTCCTGCTTTTGCACGACAACGCGCCCGTTCACACGAACCGCGTTGCGCTGGCCGCCCTGCACAAAGTGGGCTTCAATATTTTGGTACGCCCACCCTACAGTCCTGACCTGGCTCCCAGTGATTGTTATTTGATCCCAAATCTTAAAAAAGAACTTTGTGGAAAGTTTTTTTAAGGGATGAAGAAGTGAAGGACACAGTTTCAGCTTATTTTTCGGGCAAAGAAGAAACATTTTTTTATAAAGGTATACATAAGCTAATTAAAAGATCTGAAAAATGTATTAAGGTAGCAGGTGAATATATTGAAAACGAAAAATAATTTTGTATTTTTATTCTCACTCCTTATCCTCCATTCCGCGAACTTAAAAACACCCCCTCGTATATGCAACACCGATATGATAAATTTTTGGTTTGTTGTTTTAGGTGTAGCTCACTGCAAAGTGACATCAGTTGAATGAGTTGGTTTACTTACGTTGCAAAACTAAACTGGGCCCACAAAACTTTTACTGCATTAACTATTTCAATTGATAAAATTTACGAACGCTAAACTTGTCTTCTCTGTTACTGATAAAATCTGTACTGATAAAGCCAAATTGACTGAATAAACAAGCAGGCGAACATTTCAAACTAACTAGTGACTTTTATGAAACTTTTAGTTCAATTCACTTTAACGGTTTTATATAATATGAACATAAACACACGAGAAAAACCGCGTATGAAAATTTCAACTTTCTTTACATATATATACTTCCATTCTTTCTAGTCAACTTAATATCGAAAATTATATTTAAATTTTCTCAATTATATTATAGAAAAAATAAGGCAATTAAACAATCAAATAAAATTTGATATATTAATAATTTTTTAAATTTAAATTAGTAGTAAAAATTAAAAATTCATACAATAAATTCATAAAAATTCATTACAATGTTGTCTTGAATAATTGAAGTAGCGAAATTGTTGTTTTCATTCCTTATTATTTATATGCAACTTATTTATTAAGATTAAAAATAAATATATGATTGAAAAAATAGTTTTGATTTCATAAACCAGTCATTTATAATATGTTCAATCCAAAACGCCTAATACTTAAAAGAAAAGTGATGTAAGATAAAATAATAGATCGTTATAAAGCAATGAAGAATAAATTTGAAACGTCGACAGATAAAGATTCAATTAAATTTTCTAAGAAACACGGACGAAGGACAATTTGGATTTTCTACTTATAACAATGTTTTTAACTTCAGCAATGACATTGTGAGTCTTCCCGTAAAACCATAAAAGATGTTTGTCTGCACGCTCGTGGAAAATCTTCCTGGGAAAATATTCTGGACGCATAAGCGAAGTGAGTATATAATGAAATATGTGTTATAAAATTTCAATAAAATAACCGTTATTTCGGATCATCGGATCTTTAAGTGTATGGATAACAAGAGACTGATATTAAAAATAAATATCCTTATAAATATATCCATACAATAATATCCTAACACTTCTCTAAAGTAATTGAAATGATGTAAATAAATCAATTTTCTCTTAAAATTAATTTTGAATTTGTAAATAAGTTTTAAAGAAATAAAAATCTGTCACCGATATGGAAGAATTTCTAAATCGCTTATATTTTCATACGGTGTTTTATCGGTACGAATTTTTTTGTGATACATTTTGACTAAATTTTTTCTATTGTTGAGAATAATGATGCTGGTGGGATAAGTTTTAGTACAGGAGGCTAATACGACGATAGTAAAAAATAATAGAATATAGTCTGTAAAACAGAGAATGCATGTGCTCTGCAATGATGAAACAACTTTCCTTGCGGTTGAGCAATTTCGGATATTTCATCATACATACATCTATAACAACTTTCCTGGCCAAAATAGAAAACATTCAGAATTTAGAAGTTTCTCTATATTTTTGTAAGAATATTTTAGGTCCCCTAAAATTATCTTTTTATGATGATTTTAAATGTATATATAATAATTATTACAGTTATTCCGTTTTACAGAAACGACTCCATTATATTATTCATTCCAATTCAATTCCACTGTATTTCAGAGAAGATATTAATCTCATTGTTTCTAAGATTAAGCGGGTTGTATACGTTTAATATCACAGTAATTAATGCACGAGTAGGGATCTTAAATCTGATAGGAACACAAGTTATTATGATGTAAATTTAAATTTTCTTGCAATTAAATTTTGAATGGATTATATAATGAAATATAGATGGAAATACGTTGTTACCTAGATTTCCATTTCTCTGTGTTTAGGCAAGCATTATAATTCCTATTATGCTGATTTGTTACTTCACTAGCTTTTAAATGTGATTTTGCCTGCATAATTTTTTTCGGAAACAGTGGGATTTGTACTAGACCTAATGAGTCTATGGCAACACCTCTCCGTAAATAATTTTAATAATTTTGCTGTATTCAGCCAAACAATACAGCACAAGTTGCAGTATATATGTTCCCTGTAGGAGTTGCGCTAATTCTACAGTCATAAAGTGGCCTGTATTTTAATTTAAATCATTAGTCAAATTTATATAAAATTTCCAGAAAATCTGTTCAGTCGTTTAGGATCATTGGGTATTATTATTTGTCCAGGCTAAGCCGTATAACAGCCAATGTGTTTTTTAACTCTAAGAATTATGGAAATATCAAATTTGGTAGTAGTTCATGGTTTGATTGTAAAATTTTTAGAAACTAACAGATACATTTTTGAATTTATGGTACAGGTGTACAAAGAAAACTTGACATTTTTTATGTTACCACGGAAGAGTATGAGGAAGTGGGAGAATGATATTGTTATAAAAGTCTGGTCCGAATGTATTCACAATTTTAAAAATTATCATTAAAAAATTTAAGCGTTTACAATACTTCATTTTATTAAATATTATTAAAACATTATTAATTTAATTTTGGAAACAAATTTCGAGAACATGAACGTGTCGTAAGTTTTTTTCAAACCATGTTATTATCATTACTTATTATAGTGATATTACATAATAAATAGTTTTACATTATAGGTGTTCCTTCCACAATAATTTCTATTTATTTGTTCTAGCTCTTGTTAGAACGCTGTAACTTATACCGTGCACTAATTTGGTTACATTAAAAAAAGGCATTTTTATTAAATAATCCTCATAAGTTTGTAACTACTGAGGCTATATCATATTAAGATTTTGTAACTCAAAAAACCTCATAAGATCACTTACTTATACGTTGGTCAAAGTCATTTTTGGCAGAAGGGATTATGAGAAAAAATATGAAACTTGGCGTATAGCCCTACATGCCGTATATTTTAATAGTTAGGGCTTAAAAATTAAACCCATAAAGTAAACACTAACGAATTTTATAGACGGTAATAATATTTGTCAAAATTTACATATTATTTTAACTCTGCAAAAATGATGATATAATAAAAATTAAAATTACCCTAAACTAGGCGTTACAGTAGAATTAGATCAAAGTGCCTTTAGTACTTTTAAATAAATTATATATTTTTGTGGAAATAGAATAAATAAATTATACATATATAATGGAAACGTCAAAAAACTCAAGAGAAACCTTTACCTCACACATATTATCGCAGGTTACACATTTACCTTCAAAATTTTTCGATGTAGCAAGAAGTACACAAGTTATAAATATTGAATATTTCAAGTTTACGAGCTTTGAATAGGAAGTAAAGCGCATTTTCCGTAGCTTCTAAAACTTTAATGTGCAACATACGCACTAACTTAAATATACTTTGGGCAGTCCGTGGAAAACTGACATGGTTAACATGGTGATCACTGGTTTACATGACATGGTTTACATGATGCTTACATGGCTGTGCATGGTGATCAATTTGAAATATCATAAAAAAATTATAAATAAAATCCACGACAGATACAACAATATTTCAGTTTTATCTTAAGAATTTTAAAACGGAAAAGGCATCACAGCATTTTTATCTGTCTATAAATTACTGTATTATTGTGGAACATATCCATCGACTTACTTACAAGTTGCGCAGTCTATGGAGGACTCTGTATGGCGATCAATTTGAAACATCATAAACAAAGACAAATGTAGTACAAGACGGACATAACAGTATTTCAAATATATCTTAATGATGTTAAAATTGGAAACGTATAATTATTTTTACCAACAAGTACATTATTCTATCGATGTAAAATACATGCATCAACTTACGTAAAAGTTGCCTAGCCTGTGAATAGAACGAAGTATTTTAATCGTACGAATGTTAATTTTGAAAATAAATCGCAAACCATTAAACTTATGGGTTGCTTTCAATGGCGTTAATTTTTTTCCTTTCTGTATTTACGAAAAGAATCAGTAAATGCATTAAACTGATTTCATTTCTTGAAAGTGAAGGCTAAATAGTTTAATATTACTTTTTTTATGGGAAAAAATTAAGACAAATAAAGAAAAAAGCCATTTTTATAAAAAGCATCGAGGGCCTAAATAAAAGTGACACGGTCTTTTGTTAACCGGACGAACAGAAAATGCTGATAATAGAGTCAAAACCGAATAAACTGTGGATATTATAAACAATACATTTCTTTTTCAGTATTTATTTAATAAATGTGCAGAGTTTTTTTGTTCTACTATATATATATTGTTGCATAAGTGGGCAATAAGTGGGCAGTATGTAAGAAGATTGGACATATTTTATTATCCTTAGTAATATACAATTCAAAATAATCCAAGTCTATTCACGAGAAGATAATGATATGATTTACCTATTTTTCATAAACTGGAAAAATACATATTATCATTTTTTTCACACGATGGCATCGCTACCGATAATAAAAAAAGACACGCCATTCATTGAGGAAATTGTCGTTTTCACTTATAACAAAACTGCATAAACTTATATCAGAGTAAAGTACATAAGTTTGAACGTTAACATAAATTTTATAAAAATTTCATTTAATGGGTCTCTCTAATTTCCTATAAAAATAGGCACAACTGATTGAAATTAATGACTATGCACGTTACAAATTGTTAAACTAAACCACATTTATAATAAAAGATATGCTTAAATATAATTAAAGTAGTCATTTGTCACAAATTATATCCCGTGAAATATTAATTGAAAATGAAAGGACAAATTTAAAATAGACATGAAAAAACTAAAAATAAAATAATAAATGACGGTAATTTTTCTTTTTTCGGTTGCTTGCGCCTTTTGTTGATGTTCCATTCAATGCACGGTAAGTAAACTGAATGATACAATATTTTATTTTTTATATTGAAATGGTGTAACTTTTTATCATTGTTGTATAATAATTATTTGAACCACGGAGTAAAATACGTAAACTGTATTATTAGAAACAAAATATCACAATGCATAATGACAAAATTATTTTGAGATTTTATAACATCGGCAAATGACGTAGGCGTCCGTAATCATTTTACATTTAAATTTTTGCAGTGTGGTTTGTTGGTAATTTTCTTGCATTTGTTGGCAATTTTTATTAAAAATTGGTGTTCTACATGAGCCAATTTCATCCATTCCTTGATTCTTTCCATATATTTTAGATACTGTTTACCTAATTATGAAGTATATCAACAGATATATAGATATCCGATAAGTAGGCACATCGTGTCCTCGCTATCAACTTGCTTGCAAACAAGTCTCGGATGATAGCTATTCAGGTTTGTAATATGTAAAATATATCCAGAGATACTCTATTTACATGATCAGATTATTGCTTTCGCAATTTATTGCTTTAGTTATGGGGTGTATAGGTGAAATGGCAATATCTAATTGTTATTTGACTGTTACAATACTAACGACTTATTTGATTGAGAAGCTCAAAAAAAATTTAAATATTTGACACAGTTTTTTATTAAAATGACGTCAACAGTTTGACTGCCAAGACTGAAGCGTCGTCCACAAATTTTGTCAGATTTACATAAAAAGTGGGTGCTCAAAATAAAATTATCTTATTGGCTAAAAATCTCTTAAACTATCATGCTGGGACGACTAATTCGCCCACCTTCGGGATGCTCAATCTTTTGCAATCTCGTTTATTAGACCTAATGAGCAGCAAAACTAATGAAGACAACGAATAATGTAAGGAAATAGATGTATATTACGGCCTTTCTGTCTATACAGATATTAGGCGCAATAGGATTTCCTTACTGCTTTACACAAACAGTTTACGCAGGGAGTTTTAAAATATGTAGTAGGTATGTCTTGTATATTTGTAATATTTTATAGAATACAATTCAGAACAGCTTGCAGAACGTATTATTATTTTAAACAAGAATTACTTCATCTAAGAAACCATCAAATGCTGATGTGTTGCATTTATTGTTGGGAAGTGTATTTGTCATGTTTTGCATTTTACTAAATCTGATATTAAGAATATGTAGTATTTTGTATCTAAACTACTATAATAATTGTATCATTTACTAAGGTACTCCAAAAATATTCATTGAAATAATATTACTTAAATTGAATGTTCGTACGCTGATAGGTGATAGTAGCATTCCAGTTTCTTTATTACATAGTGTAGTATCTTATTTTTGTACCCTTCTCTAACATCTTTATTATATCATAATATTATATGACTGTTAACGTTTAAAGATTTGTGAATTATTTAACTAGGTGCATAAAATTCTTCAAAGAAATCAGTATTTACGATATATAGTTTTATGTAGTATATTGTACAAAAAAATATACATATATTTTGTTAATTTCTACAAAATTTCAAGCTCCTGGAACCTGTTACTTATTTATTATTGTTTAATACTAAATGCTCAGGACTTCAAGGGATTAAAAAAATTTTATGGGCGTTGAAATCAGCAAACTAGGCAGAGGCTCGTATGGAAATTAGCCATATTATTTATGTGGGCTCCATTACGTTTTTGTATTCAGATTTTATGTAAGTTACTTTTTTCGTAGGGTCACTTATACTAGTACTTAAAAATTTCTCAAAATATTTTTTTCTACAGGCATACTAAGCACATCGTGTCCTCTACAATACACAAGTACCAATATGTGCTATAAATAAATACCCTATTAATGTGTCAAGGCTTCAGGTATTGCTTGTATTGATGTTTCATGTACCTCGATGAAGGGAACTTCTGAGCGAATACTGTTCAATATTTTAATTAATGGAATATATAAGTAACTTCAGTTCCAAAAAATAATTTCATTTATTCAGACGCATACCACCTACCGCTCAAAAGAAACGATAGTTACAACCAATATATTTTCAAAATTAACTGCAAATATAAATTAATATTTCATTTCATTCCTTAGTTAAAATTAAGGTTGTGATTTTTGTAATTTAATATACATATACTTAAAAAAAAATAAAACCGTAGTTTTTTTAGTAATGTTTAAATAAATAGGTGTAGGACTACCTACTTAAATATATTTACTTGAATATAACACTATGTGTATTTTTCCCTCATTAAATGTTACTAGTGTGTGCATTTTTTAAGTGATGAAATTTTAGTTTTGTAAATGCAGTAATTTAAATGAGATTTTGTAATACTGGTTTACTCATTGCCTGTTCGTATTCTTACGTAGTCTTGCCTACTCATTACCGGTTCGTATTCTGATCAGCACATTTCTCGATGTCAGTTCGAGCTCTGTGGAGGATTTTAAATATCATAGATTAGAATTGATATTTATCTGGTAACAACGAACTCAAAAAATATTTGCATTGCGTTAGCATAAATTTGTATATAACATATATAGTCGAAATCATATATATATATATATATATATATATATATATATATATATATATATACACATATATATATATATAAACGAAAACGGTCATCGGAACCATCGTTCGATAAAGCGAAGCGAATGAGTTTTTAGGAAAGAGTTGGAGAATTATGAGTTTTTAGCATGGTGAAATTTCAGTTTCCACGTCTTACTTAGAAATATTATTTTGGCTTTCTATCATTGTACACCATTTCATAAATAATACAAAAAAATAATTTCACTTATGCACTCTTTAAAAATTCACCCCCATTTTATCATTTCATTAAATCAGAAATATGTTTATGTGTTCGCGCTGCTCTGGGTCTGTAAGATCGATTTAATTTTTTTTTATAACTGAAAATCCCTACTTTGAGAAAAAAGGAAATTACATATTACTAGCCCATTTTCACTGATTTCAAATTTTTTTTATAACTATAAAGTTGATACCTCGAAGGAGATTATAGGCTATTACAAGAACAGGGCAGCGATCAAAATATAATTTAATTTGTGGAACACACCTTGAACATGTACCACAAAAGTAGAAGGCAGCCACAATGGTGGAAGGCGGCTTAGTTACTGACATATCATTCCAAGTGTTTCGCCGACTTAACCTCAATCCGTGTTCAGGATTGATTTGGAGAACGGAGCGGAGGCGTTTAGTGACCACACATGGGGATAAAACTAAAGTAATTTTAAGCGTGTTAAACCGTGAGGCACAGCTAGTTTCGTTTCTTGTTGAGGAACCGTTCAATTCTATAAATATAATATGAAAAATTTTGTTGTGAAATGAACTTATATCTCTGTTTATAGCAATAATTCTTGTAGTGAAGACCCAAGGAAATATCATTTTTAAAAGCATATCCTGGTGTCTAACCGACTTACTTGAAACTTATTTTAACATTCATGATGAAAACAAGCTGGGAATTGTATGACTTAGAGCCAAAGAATGGCGGATTAACGTACCTAATGTTAAATTTCACATGAAAAAAAATAATGTGTTTAATTAGGCTCCTATAAGTGTAAGGATATTAATATTAGGAAGTAAGATATTTTTTCTGAAACAGGTATAAAATTAAGTAAAGATTTTCATTGTGATTATATAAAAATGATGAAAGGAGGTAGATGATTAAATAATAATAATATATTTTATCATTTTGATTATTTCTTGGCATATTTTTCTTGGACCGTGTTGCTGTAGAAAGAGAAGATAATAAGCTATGGGTAGACCGTTAGAATGGTCAATATTACGTGAGGGGTTATATAAATAAATTGTGAAGCGATTGTTAAAATGCCATTTTTGTGGGTTTAAATAAAATGAATAAAAATGGTACGTAGGTCTACAGATTCTGTAAATATGAGAAAATTCATGTTGAAATGTTGAAAAGATGTTTATTCTTTAAAAAAATTAAGTAGTAAACGAATAAATTATTATTGATTACGATTTACTACTTAATGCAAAAAGCAAATAAAAGTTAATAAAGATGGGATTTTTTGGTTCCTTCTGGTAAAATGATTCTAAGTAAATTTTGCTATAAGCGCCTGGAGAACAATGAAAAAACTAGCCAAAAATATATATAAAAACTATGACGATAATTATGGCGTTGAAATAGAAATATAAAAAAGTGTTTTAATTCCCATATTCTTGCAGCGCAGGTACCGCATATTCATCAAAATGGGGCATTTTTTTTAAAGTTTGCTCTCACCTGTTAAGCCAAGTTTGGTATCTAAAAATGCTAGCAATATAGTTCATAATGCGTTTGAAAATGATGCAGATGACGTGAGAGTAGTTACTTTCATCTTTAAAACCACAAAACTTTCAATCTGTGAAGCTTACGAGCCCTCGTTAAATTATAAATTCTGATGACAGCATTTTATTTCAAATAATATGATTTTAGCTTTTATAACCATTCTTTGTTTTAACTAAAAGAAAAATGCTAGCAATATAGTACATAATGCGTTTGAGAATCTTACCTTCCTTACGCAGCCATAAAACTTCCCCTCTGTGAAGCTAACGAGCCCTCGTTAAATTATAAATTCTGATTAATTATGACCACCATAAATCTCTATATTATGTAACTTTATGTCGATAACGAGATAAAACATTAAGTTTTTCAGAGATAAAAATGTTTATAAATAAGGAACTTCAGTCATACTGAATAACGTATTTAGCAGGAATATACTCTGCTTACACTATTTACATATTATTTAGGTTTTTAATTATACCTCGTTGTTTTGAACGTACAGCATTGTAGTAAACAAAATTAATCATTTTCTAACCGTATCTACTATGTAGCATTTTTCTCCCTAAATTTTTATTCAAATCATCGTATCGTATTTCCATTATTATACAAATTTCTCTTATTTCTTTACGTTAGGTGAATTTCAATGACGTAATTAAGTATGGTGATATGTGATTTAGAAGCTGCAAATAAAGTTAGGAGAAGAAATTATTTTCATTGGCAAATGTTTTAAAAACATAAATAGTCTAGCAAAGAACACATTTATTAAATAAAAAAAAGGGTGCGTGTACTTATGTACGCGCTTGAGAAATTATACTTCTTTGGCATCATTAAAAAATAGTTTTTAATTGTATGCAAATAATAAATTACAATAAAATAATAATAAATATTTAACATTAATAATTTAATAATATTTAGTATTAATTATGTTAAATAATAATATTTTAATTTATATCAATAAATATTACATACGGATAGAAAACTAAAAGTAATATTTACGAATAGTAAATATATTAATTAAAATATTGAATTTAAATCACTAATGAATATAATTTATCAGCACATATATAAATCGCACTTATATGAAACTAAAACACGTGTGTGAATGTAGACACTAGAAACATGTGGAAAATAAATGCTATGAATATGAAAACAGTGAACAGAGACGACAATGGTGCCAACTTGCGCGACTAATAGAGCCTCTATTTCTATTTTGTTGTTAGCTTTTGTTTCGAGACTGCAACCGCTGCAACTTCATACTGTAACTTTTGTGTGACGAATCTTAAAATTTCACTCTCATAATTTTTTTAAAACGCGCCTAAAGAAGTATAACTTCAAAAATGCTTCACATAAAGGTAGTTTATTTATAGTTTATATTAATAAATCTTTGTAAAGATTACAATAAATTGTAATTCTAAATTTAATACATCCGCATTTACATTAAAGAGTTATTAATTTAAAGGGACTTATTAAAAATAGTTTGATCATTACTTTTATTTTAACAATTAGCAAATCTTTCATGTCAGTTTTATCATTAACAAGATATGTTAAATCACCAGTTTATTAAAATGATTGAGATCAAAATAAAAACAACTCAATTATTTAGTGTCAACACGTACTTGGAAAATATCTACATTTGACCAATCGTAATATATCAATAATTTTAATACAGACAGTATTTAGATTTTTAATAATTTTGCTTCAATCAAGTTTAAGTTTAAATGACAGGTCTGTGCATACATACTACATTAATGTGAGCATTATAAACAATCCAGCATCATTGCGAATATAACCTCATCAAACTTCGAAATGAAATGAAAGCGAAATAAATATTTTTATTTATCTTGCCGCTATACGAAATTATATTGTAACTAGCGTGACCCGTGCGAAGTCTCCGCATTATTTATTCCATTATGAAGCTCAGATGACAGATCAAACAAATATTTTACTAAAATTGACATATAGAGGCTCAAGTATCAAAAGCATTGAGCTAAAGCGCCACTTTATTTATACGTGAGTGGATTTGAAATTAAACAAAAATTTTACCGACCGTCAATCATATTGACGTTGAGCCGTTAGATGGCAGCATTGCTGTTTTGTGTATATAATTTTAATAATTAATTAATTTGCAAAAACAATAGCAATAATAAATTTTTTAGTTGTGGATGCCGGTAGAGCAAGCAATTATCTATAAAATGATATATAATTTATGTGGTTTAGTTGTGAGGTTTTTTCTAAAAAGGGAGAGTAATATCTTAACCTTAGCGTATTAATATATATGATGATGATGATGATGCTGAAAATCATCTCGCGGCATCGTAGCATCAGTTGCATATATTTTTCATGAAAGTCTCAACAATATCAATATATCCTTCATAAAGCGGTTATTTCATTTCGAGAATGTCGCTGATGGGAATGCAATATGGAATTTGGCTCGCGTGACAATATTTTATTTTATGCACGTGGTGAGAATATTTAGACATATAAGGTCGAGTCATACATATTTACTTTCTAAAAAAGAACTTCCTCACTTCGCTGAATTCGAATTTTACAATGTTTTACGATTCAAGTTGATAGCGTATTTTATTTGCAATGGATCGCCATTATATCCATATTAAATTTATTTTATGGTGCTGAGTTAAATTTGGAGTTCATAAATTTTCCATGAATATAAAGAGTTGCATTACCTAAAGTAGCAAATTTTAATAAAATTAAATTTTTCTAATTTAATTTGAATTACGTGATTAAGGCACAACACTTTCTTATTTTCACTATATTTTTAATATATTTGTATTATAACAGACATGAATAATAACCAAAGTACTTTCCATTAGTCATAATACAGAAAATATAATATAGGTACATAGTTTAATGTAATTCTAATATTTGTAGCTGAAATGATGCATACTGATAACATTGATCGGGAATTCCATCTCCCTAGATGTTGTGTCGTTAAGATTAACCTAATGAATATAACAAAAATATAGTAATGCTTAATGGCAGTTTTTATTTTACGAGCCTATTAATTTTATGAAGTTTAATATTTTTATAAATTAATTCCAAAAACGCCACTTTTGTTTTATGTTTGTTACATGAAATAAATTTTATTCTTTCTTGTAGCCATTCTGTGTGTGTTTGTGTGGATATTTTATAACTTGTTCATTTAGATTGATTTTAAGCTTTTGTTCAAAGTTTAAAAAATTGAATACATTTGGCATTAATTTTGTAGAAATAAATTAGTATTGTTTCTACGTTCTTTACGTTCTATATCACGTTGTGGTAAATAACTTAAAGAAATTAGAAATATTAATGGTTTTAGTACCTATCCATAATGAATACGTAGAATAACCTAGATAATATTATGTCAATATTTTAAAATCAATACAATTTTATTTCCATGCACACCTAACAGACGAATAAAAAAAGAGTATCTATTACTTTTCTCTTAGCACTGACTCCAAGTATCTCTGGAAATAGCAATATTTTGCAAATTTATTTACGTCCAAAAACGATATTTAAACGTAAAATTTCAAACTGAGTACTCGTATTTTCATTATTTCATACTTTTAGTGTGCTTCCTATTCATTGATTATTCGAATTCGATAATTTTTTGGTATATAATCTCATATTTCCCAATTTTAAGTACACTTAATATCCCATGTTATTTCTGCTTGAGAAAACCAGTAATAAATTAAAAAAATAGATCTTTTATTCTCATGGTTATGTCTTATTACATTATCGTCAGACAGCCTGTTGAGAAATTTCATGGTATATCTTCAATTTTCATGGCCAGATTCCAACCAAATTTTTATGGAACTCTGCTGGGAGTATTTCTTTATTGTCTTCCTAAATAAAAAAATAGAAATGTTTCAAAAATCGATTGGACTCATTGGTTTCCAAATCGAGTAAACTCAATAATGCATCTGTGCTGTTCAGTATTGAGAAATTCTATGGCACATCTTCAATTCCTGTGGCCAAATTCTAACGAAATTCATGGAACACACTAGGACTATACCTTCCCAAACAAAAATTCATCGAAACTGGTTGAACAAATTTGATACAAACTGTTATGAAACCCTTTATTCCGATATTTACAATTACTTCAAAAATAGGTATAAAAAAGTAAAAAATAATTAACTCATAATAGCTACCTACTTATTCGCAATAAATAACTAAGTTATTTTTGAAGTCGGTGACAGCACTGTCAACCAATTAAAACAATTTAGATTTTATTTAAATTTTAATGTAAATTTAAAACCTTATTTCCTCATGTACTTACAACACGAAATAAATTCATAAAGGACGTGTTTGTAATATAAATTTTACATTTCTTAAGTTGGTCAATGGTGCCGGCACCGACTTCTAAAATAAGTAACTAGTCATTTATTGCGAATAATTAGGTAGTTATATTAAGTTCATTTTTTAATGTATAGTTCCTATTTTTGAAGTCGGTTTTTAAAAAGATATTTTATTGTAGAATTTTTAGTGATTAATAAAATTAATTATCACATTATCATGAGATCGTCATCATATTTATATGAAAATACTTTCTTTTAAATTAAAAGAGGGTCATCAAAAATATAAAGTAGAAAAAGAATCTAAAGTACCTTCTTTTAAATTAAAAAAGAATGGTCGATATCGGTCCACTTTGTAAAGAATTATCACTGAACATACATAAAAGAAAAGATTCCGACGAATTGAGAACCTCCTCCTTTTTTAGAAGTCGGCTAAAAAGATTTCAAAACACATAATGTCCTTTAACATAGATTATTTACATAATTATTTAGTTAGTTTTTAAAAATTTAATTTAGCATTAACAAAAAGCATTGATTTTATTGTTACTTGCATAATGGACTTGACCTTTTAGAAACATTTTATTCCATTCAGTTTTAGAGTGTATTTTAGTAATTAGAAATGTACTTACTTACTAAATGTGTTGCAAATATAGTATTTAACTCGGTAATCTGGAACACATAAAACCTTGTCTTCTCGAAATTATGGTGAGCTTAATAAGTTCTGCGTTACTATGAGCAAGAGATCTATTTTCTTGCCGTTAAATTCATAGGCTATAATAAAAATAAGATTGTGACTGGTCATTCGGTTTTCATAAATATACTCGTATACTCTTTGTTCAACATTTTTAAATTCCCTGCTTTACGCGTGTTTTGTTTAGCGTCTTTTACTATCAAAGTTATGAAAAATACATATTTTTGTTAAAATATTTCACCAAATGAAAAAAATAAATACCAGAGATTTAAGCTGTATTTCGATTAAAGAAACTAAATCTTAATACTTTTTTTTGGTGACTGTATCAACAAAATATTTTAATAGTATTAATTCTAGTTTTTGGAAAAAACACATTGTGTTAATATTTTATTGTATGTAAATTTAACTTTGTCTTATGTCCATATTTACACCCAGTTAGCTAAACCAACTATATATTTTTAAGGAAAAGTACAAGTTAAATTAGGATTTTGTTGTCTCTTGCTTAAAGACTTTTCCATAAATTCAAGCAATCCATTACGGTATGACCATAACCTTACTTCCACACATACACTATATAAAGTACATCATTATAGTTATACTATCTTATGAAAACTACTTATTTTCGTTGTACTCATAAAGCATATCTGGCGACATCGTTAACACAGTCCCAATTTCGAAGATCCAATTTCCTTACCAGAATTGAATTTAGATCGCACTGTTCATGCGGATGACGAATTCTATTTCTAGTAAGATTATTTTCGGACGTAACTCCAATATACTTCTTAATGTTCGCCAAATATTTTAACACGCGTCGGTGTTATTTTTATAATATATTCATCAGTGGAATACATACATATATATATGTATATATATATATATATATCCATACATTTCTGTACTAAATATACATTAAATCAATATATCATAAGAGTGAAAAATTCTTAGTTGCTATAGAAGCCCAATTTCTTTCTTAGTTGCTGTTTTCCACGGTTTCACAAGCGTGAAATTCGAAATAAGAAAAGTTTTAACAATTTTTTGTGTCATGCCCTTGGGTATAAAATATTACCTTATAAAATTTCATCAAAATCCGTTTTTTTGTAAATGAATCAATAAATCCGTAAATTTGTGTAAAATAAAATAAGAAAATACTAAAAAGACGTTCGAAACCTTTCTTTAAAACTGAATTTAGTGTATTCGTTTAATATTGTTGTTATCATCAACCAGATAATTAAATGATTGGTTTGTCAATTCACAAGTTGGCTATTAAATTAGTTTATCATATTGATGTAGTTTTATTTATATTTGTGGATTTCATTTTCTACCTTCAATAAATAAAATCAAGCAAAAATTTTGTTTAGTATTACACGCTGAAAAAAATTATAAGTGCTGATGCGACACTTTTCATTTAATCCAATTCCTAATATCATCCTACCTTCAATATTATTTTCCATTTTATTACAAATACTTTATTTGTTAGTTACAAAGAATTTCTTTTCAATGGAGGACCAGTGCACAAAACCAGATATTGTTGAAAGTGTAAAATTTTTTTCCGCTTTTTTTGTAGTCTTACCACTCTGTTACAATTACTCGGAATGTACTTGAAACTGAAAGCATGTAAATTTGGGTTCTATTCTCTTTATTAAGTTTAAAAAGTAAACTTTCAAAAATATATATCGATTGCATAATCATGTTTTTTTTGGAGTATTGCATAATATATTAAATATTTTATGATATTTTCCTGTCGTGTCAATTTTTTATAACTATTTCATGATCAGAGAGGGACGAACTAATTCAAATTTCACTGATTTACTGAGTACGTAATCTAATCGGATATAAATTTCTTCTCGGATCAGAACGTGTCCTCCGCAGAACTATGTTATTCTAAGTATTTCCAATCACATATATTTTTTTAATTTCTTTAGTTATTCTATGACTTTACGTACTCGTATTCACACACACACACACACACACACACACACACACACACATATATATATATATATATATATATATATATACATATATATATATATATTTTTTTTTAAATCAATGTTATATTTTTATCATACATACACATGCTTTTCATAGCATTGCCGCAATTTACTTGAAAAAATCACTCTACTTATCTCTTTATTTTTAGAATTGTGTATTTCTTTCCCTTTTTATTATTAAAGATTTTATTACAATATTTACCATGACTCTTCTTTATCTGTCATGATTAATAGCAAACAGTGGGTATTCTTATGATAAATGAACCAAAAAATATACATAATATTACCAATTGTAATGATATTCAACCGCTGCGCACTATTTTTAAACTATTGAAAACAAAATTTAATTATAACGCGCAACTCAACTACTTAAAAAAACGTAACGGGTCCAATTATTCTTAAATTTTAATACGAAAAATCAAACATTTTATTACGGAAGATGATCGATATAGACATCTGCCGTCATACCTCTGTGCGTATTCGGGGTGCTTATTCAAGCATTAATCCCACACCACTTCATAATTTACCTCTATCCAATGTACAATTCTCCGTCGGAAAACTTCATTGCGCGATTTAAAGTACGCGCAGCGTCATTTATTTTGAAAATATAAAATTTGCATATCTTCTTATTGAGTGAACCCATTGCGATGAGATAAATTTTAAAAATTGCTTAAAATTAACTGTGTGTTCAAACAAACATGCAACCAAGCATAAATTCCAAAGATTACATTTAAATATTCTATTACTTTTAATTCGATCGCGTAAATCAATTTTGCGTAAATATTTTCAATATACAGATACGTGAATTCTATAGTTTTGTCATATTCCAAATTGCAATTAACTTAATATTCTATTAGTAATTATGTAGATAGCGCTGTATTACTTCGCAGAAATACTGCGTTTTTAAAAAAAGTGCACCAAAAAATTGTATATTGTGTACACCTTTTATCATTATTACTTTCTTAATGATTTAACAATTGATTTAAATATTAATAAAATGAAAGTCTTTTATTACGTAATGTTTAAACTTTTAAAATTTTAGATTTTGTTTTTTCTATTATTAGGTCCATAAAAGTTTCGTTTCTGAAAACTAAACCAAAAGACACATTATATTCAATCATATCTTTTTTACTGGAGTACAAATCTGAAACTGACCGATGTATGAATTTTGATGTAAAGTTGAGGGTTACAAGATGGTAGATATTAAATCAACAGGTGAATAAATTAAGTCAAAGTTAAAACTATTTACTTTTCTCGGAATTCAAGTTTTTGAACCTAATCACCTTTTAATCTTGCTCTGTTTTTCCTTAGTTTATCTATCATTAACGTCAGCTCTGAACATTTTAGAGCTATCTGCAAACACAATTTTTTTAATCAGCCTTTATTGGCTTAGGTATTTAATATCTCATATCGAATCAAAACCGGAAATATTACCTTCGAACTGTTAATACCATTAATCGAAGAATACTTGACCAAGTTCTCCTTTTATTTTTTCAATCATGCATAAAAAAATTTGAATATATTTTTCAGTGCATAGGTCTAATCCACGACAAAAATGCTATTAGTTACAAAAAATATTCATTAATATGTTTTTTTTTCAAATATACATTGTTAACAACAGATTATACAAAAATAGATTATAAAAAAATGCATGTGTATTTTAGAAAAAATATAATTCTCAGAATGAGTTCAATAAAAATAAACGTTTTCTTTGATTATGTAATTTCAATAATTAGGCAATGCGGCCTTTTGCGTTCATTAGCTTTTCTGCGCTAAGAAGCACTCGTGAACGGTCGTTCCAAAGGCTCTTCATCCCTCATGTCGAAATATTCATGATCTCATCTAGACTGTCTTTGTGATTATAGTTGCATGAATGCTCTTAATCCAAAGTAAAAAAAATAATCCAATTGAAATATTTTATTTTCTGGTATCTATTACTTTTAATTTCTTTTTAACAGTTTAAATAACTTAATAAATAAAAACTTAATAGATATTCCTAGATTTTGTAAAAAACTTCGGAAAAATAAGACGTTTTTCTAAGGTTAATACGCCCTTTTTCATATTGTCATTCTAAATTTTTAAATGTTATATTGATATTATTTAGTAGGTTTCAGATTTTCTCGTACATTGAAAAATGATTCTGAGAACATAATCGTAATGAACATTCTTTTTCCCTGAAGTAAAATACCATTTTAGTCTTAATAATTGCGTCATGTTTGTCCACGCGATTTTACGTTAGAGCATTATAGCTCTGTTACTTTAAGACCGGCTATATTTAAAGAAATTATTTGAATAATTTTCCGCACCAATAATTTTGGTATATTTCGTTTCCACGGAAGGAAAATAACTGATAATTTTCCTAATTTCCTATGAGTGATTTCAAATAATGTACTTTCTCTAACTTCACACTCCACCTTGTCTTTAACTTTATATTTAATCCTCTTAAATTTATTCTGTCGACACAATTATTTTTTTCATTACAAGGAAAATGTTACCTTATTTTGTTACATACAAGAGATAATAGATAATATAATTGTTGAAAACGAGATGCAAAAATATAGAAAAGAAATAAATATTAATTATACATACGAGTTGCTAAGATTAAAATTACGAAGGAAGTAAACTTCAAGGATAGAAGTAGCACAACTGATAACTAAAAATACTTTCCACATATCATCTTCGGAAATAAGCTCAACTGTCAAATCGGACAATCGTTATTGAACACGATGAGTGAGAAATAGCATGCTGAGCTGATGTATTTTCATGTGGAGAAAATAATATATGCGATAAAAGGTGGATAGGCATGACGCTCACCACCCTTTCCTTTTGGTTAAATTTACACTCAAGTATGTGTATTTGCAAAGGAGTTTCGGGTAATAAGGAACAGTGTTAGAATTATTAAATCATTTATATTTCAAAACAACATTCAAATTTTTATAAGACATAGGTAATTATTACGAATGTTAGAGATAAATTGTCAGTTTAGCTTAAATTTATTTTATCTGCGTGCTTTAAAAAAAGCACGTACCTCTAATGTAACTTAAATTATCAGTTTAAATATTTTAGTGTCATTAAATAATATATCTTAGAAATGCTTTATTTTTAGAAGTCCAATTCCAAATTAATATTTTTTTATGGTAAACGAAGGAAAAATGTAATAAATTATGGGTAAAACTGCATAAATTATATGAATTAACAAAATGTTATTATCGTACATAAAATATTTTAACATATTAGTGGAATAGTCATAAAAAAATCATAATGCAGTTATAAAAGTAGGAAATTAATTGTAGGACGTCAATGACAGAAAATCTAAATTATTTAATTAAATGGTAAGCGTAAAAAGAGAAACAATGGTTGCTGTATTTGTTAGGTATTAAAGATCCGTAACTATGAAGAAAATCACAAGTTAAAAATTAACTCTGCTTTTGGAACTTTAAAATCGATCTTTGGATAATGTATTTTTAGAAATCAATATGTTAAAAATATTTTGTTATGAAAATAAATACCTATTAACTTATATTTCGATGCTGCTTCACAGAGTGGGCATTATTACGTTCTTTACTAATTTTTACTACATTGAAAACATCATTTTTATTGTATTGTGACTGCGATTAAAATATTAATATTAATGTATCCCATAAGTTGCTATGTAAATTTTAGCATGTGTATACTGATCATATATTTAGAGATTTCGAATACATATGAATATATCTAAAAATGCGACAAAATAAAGATACAAAAGTAGAACAAAATGCTCGAGGAATATGCACAAATTTCAAACACTTGTCAGAAAAATTTCTTATCAGAAATAATTATTGACATCTAAGGTTAATGATTTTCTAAAACAATTGTTACTGTATTGGAACAAAAAGTTCTTCTTTAATTTAAATAGAAATGAATATATCGTAAAGAAATTAATTCCATATAGATATATTTAATTTGAAAGTTACGGTGTTTTGTTTTGAGTCATCAATGTGTTAGTTTCATAAGATTATATGATACTATATTCAAACTATTTATTTAATAAGTACTTTTTTATATATATTTTATAGTACAAAGTGTATTCAAAGAACCATTTCCGGCCCATGTTAACTATTCTCTGAATATAATAAATTATCTTCCTAAAGATCATCAGAAGGACATTCTTATTAACACCATTTTCTTACTCTACTCTTAATAACTTAAACTGAAAATGGGAAAGTAATGTTTACATTTTAATTATTTAGAAATCATGCCATTTTTTATTTTTTAGGAATAGGGGAGAAATACGGCGCCTTATTAGGTACTTTAACTCGGGACCTTTTAGTGTTTAAAGAAAAGGTCAGACGGGAAGCGAAGAAAACACTTTATCTTTTTTTAATTTACCTTCCTTTCTATGTTGCTGAGGTATTATTATATGGTACTCGACCCGTAAATGGTAGTGTGTTCATTTAAGTTCGAATTCAAAGTTCAGGTCCATTATAAATGCAAAATGTTTCTCTTGATCTGGGAAATTATTTTAATGTGATTTGTAGTTTTTTTCTATGAATGAAAATCTATTCATGGCGAATTTTGAATGCATGATTTATACATTGCCATATAAATATTTCAGCATATCAATAATTCAGTCGACAAATGTATGTGTATATCGTTCATTGTTATGATTTATCTAATACTAAACTGAGTCCGCTCGAATCCTATCAGGATTCTGTGCCTGTAATATTTAAAGTCACAAGCGACTTGTTAGAATAGACTTTTATTTTCATTTAATTTGAAAGCGCGATGTGGGTAATATGTATACTAATTTATGATATTCGAAAATGATAGTATAGAAGTAGTGATAACTGAAAAGTTCTGCTGCATACTCACAACTTACAAACTGTAGTTGAAGGCAATACTAGTATACATTCAAATTCAAATATTTAACCCTCAAATACTAAAAAAAAATCAAATATTTAACCCTCAAGTACTTTCATTGTGTTCATTGTTACACCACGCATCTATTTTATTAATGATTTCGGTACTATTGCAGCGTTACCGTTCTAGAGCCATGTATTCGCACTAGTTCTTCCTTCGAACGCATTATCATTAATGCGATCATATTTTCAGATGAAGAATGTATAAATATTTAATAATATTCCATTCGTTATTTTATTATGATATATTCTATTTGATTTAGTAATTAATATTTGTTTCTTTAATAAAAGTACAAATTCACTTCAATATTATAATAACGTTTATTCCTTTGCTTCTTAAAACTGCTAATACTTCTTGTGATAATACTATGTCAGTTTCATAATTATTTAATTTAAACACATGAATTCGTCACAAGGTAAGTGATTGACATAACCGTAATTTTGGAATTCCCATTCCGAGCAGAGTAAGTAAAAGAGAAACAAAGGTGTTACAATTTATATAACTTTCACCATATACTACAAGCAATACAGAAAAACTTTACCACCATTTATCTATTATGCATATTAAACATTTATCTATTATGCATATTAAATATAAATTTTGAATTATGTTAGTTTTATTTTAATTCCTGTATGGATTCATACTTCCACGGTCCCCATGGTTCCTTGTTTCCATATTTTTATGGTTCTAAAAGTGTAATACTAAAAAAAATAATAAATGAATTGTTTGCTCTTCTTAAGCGACTGATGCAAGTCAACATATTTTATCAAATTTAAAAAAAAACGGAACAAATCATTAAAACATAATTATTGTTATATTACCATTAAAAGCTTTAGCGAAACCGTACTATACAAATAAAAAATATCCTCCTAGCTTCTTTGATAACAAAATGAGGCTATACAAAATTATTTCTGAAAGAAATTGTTCTATAAGGTGTAAAAGTAATAAGAGAAAACAGCATTTTTCTTTTCAGGTTTCAAAGTAAACTGAATGCAAAAAAGTAAACTGAAAATTTGTTCAACAAAGATAATTCAACATTTAAACAACATTAGATAATTTTTGCAAACGAGATCCGGCCAGCAGCGATTTCCTTCTCGTACGAGGTATTCAAAGAAATTTAAATTTTCCTTCCAAGCAATAAGTGAAAAACGAATAATTTTGACAAAATGTTATTCCAGAGTTCAATTCGTTCTCGTTTTACCTGTTTTATACTCTGAGGTATTCCATTTTTTTTGCGCCTTTATAAGAAATGAGATGCTGGGAAAAGGGTAATCATGTGGCACATATATCTACAAAAATATGAAAATATTTTAAATTATAGTAAGAAAAACTTGCTTATTCATATTTATTTCCATATTTGTAATTTTTCAAGATATTGATGACTCTAATGCATACTTTTATATGAAAGACTCCTTTTATATAAACTTCACGAAATGATTATACCTGAAGAGTACTATATTGGAGATTGGCAAATCTTAAAGGAGAAAAAAAAATTTAAAGGTGCGCGCGTGCATGTGTTCGTGCGTGCGACGTACGTGTATGGATGCGCAGTTCTGCGTACGTAAATGCGTGCGTTAAATGTTAATTAATATTGTATTAGAGATTGGAGGAAATATTTATAGGTTCTGAGTGGTAAAACACCCTTTTGTTGATGATACGATATAATATGGTGTTAATGAAAAAGAGTCATTAGTAAAAGACCTAATTAAAAAATGTACCCTGATACAAAAGTCGACTGAAACGCAAAATTTGTGAAGTTCTCTTCATTATGCCTATGAGATAATGAAGCAATAGACATATATTAAGATAAAGAGTAGGAATCTAATTGAATAGAAGCATAAACATTCATTATGCATTAAATGTCAATAAAGATTACGAAACTAAAAATATAAAAAATATTCGTTTTATGTCATTACCTTTCGTTTTACGTCATTTCCTTTCGTTTTTTTCAACTACCATAACTCACTGGTTAATGTTAAGGTTAGCTTTAAATACTTCATTATAATGAGCAAACATGAATTAAATTTTCCCCAAACTTCTATGATTCAAAAGAATTTACCAAAAAGTGGAGTAAAGAATAAAGTATAAAATGTTTATATACCGTGTAACATAAACGTGTCACCTCTAAATGCGCATCCTAAACTACCTACCATCTCTTCAAACTCTTGCTTAACTCTTACGTAAACGTACAGCCAAAACTCTTAAATAAACATCATTACAGCAGCAACAAAACGCGCGTGAAGCAACGAAATCGTCTGCGTAACAAACGCTCGTTGGTTGCCGTCAGCAAAACGCGTTCGCAAATAAGATGAAGATATATGTAAAGACGAAACTCAAGAACGATATTTGTGTGGAAACAAACAGTCATGCTTCAGGTATGAGTATTTCATCATACACATACGTTCACAATTGTACAGTTTCCTAGCTCTACAACCCAATGTACTATAAGAAATGTAATATAAGAAAGTAATATAAGAACTAAATGAAATATAAGAACTATTTTCCGAGTTCATGATATTTGCATATATTTTAAATTGTCCTGTAAGTTTTGTAAAATTTAAAAAGGAGTTGAAAAACCATCTGAACATTTATCATTTTCTTGTAGAATGCTTTATGAAGAAAAACATTTCATTTATGTAATATTGAGAGATGGCAGAATGCGCTTGCTTCATTATTTTTTTTATATGTTTTCTTTTTATGAATAATGTCTATAGATGCCTCACTTCTTTTCGTATGCTATTTTTTGTTTTTTTAATTAAATTAAATAAATTTACAATACTACAAAAAAAAATTTACATATACATATTAAAATACGCACAAACTTAAATTTACATATTAAAATACGCACAATATATTTTACTTCCACACGGACACTTTCCACTAGTTATCCGTTTAGTTTATGATTTTAGTCATAAGAGAATTTTCATGAGAACAATACAAATATGAAAATAGTGGACTGATTTTTATGAGATATCTTAAAAATGTTGGGTATAAATATACTCCACCACAGCAAAACCTGATACAGACCAACTTATTAATTTAGTATGATTATTAAAAAAAAACTTAAAGCTTGATGAATATTCATTTACACATTCATATCATATTACAATTAATTATACAAAGTCAAAAATATCAGTGGTATATATATATATATATATATATATATATGTATATATATATATATATATATATATATGTATATATATATATATATATATATATATATATATATACATATATATATATATATATATATATATATATATATATATACTCACCAGCAGTAGTGGTAATCAATAAAATAATGATCAATGCAAGCCAAAATAATGTATTAAAAAGAAAATTCCATTTGGTTAAACTTGTGACAGTTAATATAACTTGGCTTTCCCACAAGGAACGTTTTAAAGATGTTTGTTTATATCGTAGTTATACTTTAAAAAGGACTTTGTTATTTGCGATATAATTTTAAAATATATTTATTACAGTTTTTACATCATTTTAGTGTTTGTAAGTTTACATAATTTTGTTAAGATACTATAACGCAGCAAATAGCATCCAAATATCTGGTCCCTGGGGTTTTATTAATCTTGTTTGCGAGTTAAACTAATTTACATCTACTCTAAATAGCATTCTTACCAAAAGTATATGGTATATTTTTGTCCCAAGTTCCCTCCCTGCCTTAAAATTATAATAAATCTGATTCAGGAAGATACAAATGAAATTAAAAAGAATGTCAGACGTAACAAATTCCTGTCGCCTGATAGCGTTAATGCTTAGTTATGTATCAATGCATTTAATTCATAGAAGTATAATTCAATAACTGCCGATAATGAGAATGGAACTAACTCCTATTTTGTGCATATCATATAAATGTCATTAACTACAAAATACTCCCATGATTTGAATAATTTTACTGTTTAGTCATAGTCCAAACATTGATTAAAATCTGGATTTGATGAAAAATGTTTTTCAAGACGCTCTTGAATGCTAGAATTACCCAGCTAAATTTATTTATATTAAGCCTTTTACTACTGATAGAATGAGAAATTAGTATTCTATTGGTCTGTTATTTTTATTTACGATTATGCTGCTGTTAGTACGTCAGCTACGGTGAAAACTGAAATCTTTTAATAAAACCTAAAGATTTTATATGAAATGAAAGAATAAAACGCCTAATTGATAGCAAAATTATTCGTTGTCAAGGAGAAATTTTTATTTATATTTATCTAGGTTAGAATACTTACAACTTGTTTTGGTCAGTATTTTATTGATTATAACGACTGCTGATGAATATATATATATATATATATATATATATATATATATATATATATATATATATATATATATGTATATATATATATATATATGTATATATATTTCAATTCATTCTGTGAAAATAAATATGACCGTCATTTTGGTTTGGCATGTAACACGTTGTTCAAGTAATTAACTAATAACGCTTAAAATGTTATTTCTTCAGATACATTCGAATTACCACAGAGTTGTTCAAACACAGTGCCATTGTCTATGTCACAAAAGGAGGTACGAGTTCTGATAAACTTATTTTTTTGTAACATTTTGATCAAACACCGTGCGAATTCGGCTGAATTAATTCAGAGCATTTTATCTTGGTAAAACAAAGAATTTATTTTAAATTGAAATGATTACCCTAATAATATACTATTAATGGATATTACGGACTTATTGCTACAAAATAATTCTCTTACAACCATCCAGAAGATAAGTCCGGCCCCGCCCGATGAACGGTGGAGAATCGAACCTGGGTCCTTGCGATGCGCCGAGCCGTCAAAAGCCGGACGCGTTGTGATCACCTCGATAAATCATGTTTCCAGTTTTTGTATTTCGTGATTTGGATAAACTTAAAAGTTTATAAAATAATAAAGTTTTACATTATTCTACGACACTTTTCTTCTACTTTTATACAAGTACATTAATTTTCTTACGTTTAATCACATAGTTCAAGTGATCAAATCAAAAGGTGCGTAAAAAGTTGATGCATTAGTAATAAATTAGTAGAGTAGCAGGCGTATTTGATAAATGCTGGAAATATAGGTAAATTAATACCCTTTTTGGCGTGCTATTAATATTATTAAAACTGTGGAATTCCCGAGTTTATATTTATAAACTTAAAGGGGATTTATCAATATTTTATCTGAAAAGAATGGTACTGAGGGAAGAAAACACAATCCTGTATTGAATGATGTCTATTGCATGATATACCTGAAAAATATTTACGCGGAACTTTTATGAAGTTGCTTAAAATTTACAACTGTTTGTCGTTTCCTACATAAATTGATTCCTAATTTCTATTGCGTGTTCTTTCAGTTTTACTTTACCCAAACATTGCTCATTTATTAAGAGAGTTTTGTGCCTTAGAGGTCCCAGTAAAACTTATAAATTTGTTTGTTAAATTTGTATAAATACGATATTATGTGTACAGTTTAATTGTACTCAATTATTTAGTTGTATTATGAATCGCCGAGAAGGAAAAAAAAGGTGAAACTCAAGGGTGAAAAGCAAAACTCAAGGGTGAAAAGCATTTCTATTTAATTTTTTACGTGTATTAATATTACTTCTCCTTATTCAGTGTATTAAGTTTAGAATATCTTTCACTGGCATGAAAATGTTGGAATATTCGTCATATTATTAATCATGTTTCTTGTTTTCCCATAACAATGAGTTAATTAATAACAGAGTTAATCTAATAACGTTATTTTTCTAGTAATTTTGACTAATGGTTTCAGAGATTAGACAAGGTTTTATATTTTTATGATAATTTTCAACAAGTTTAGAGACATTTTTGCGATTTTACATTAGATTCTAAAAAATTGGTTTGAAATCCTAAAAACTGATTTTTTATAACTCTCAAGAATTTCAATCTAAATATTTTTGTGCATTAAAATTGTGATTTATAGGAGTTAATGTATTTTTATCTGTAAGTCAAATTTAGGAGGTGTGATAAAATTATACATTAATATGTGGATAGACGCACAAACACGTGTGTATTTTTTGGAGCATTCCGTTTTTTTTAACTTTTAAGCATATAACTCTAAACATAAATATAAATATGCGGCTTCTTATATAACAACTTGGATCAATTGTAAAACATCCGATATTTAATCATCCAATATTAATAGTAAAAACCAGTATTCAACTTAAGAACCGCATCGATTAAGAATATAGAGCCTTAAGAATATTATGTCATGGTGTTAGTTTTAATATTCATTCAAGTATATTTAGATCGGAGAAAATAAACTAACTAAAAATTGACTAAAATAAACTAACCTGCCTGATAATGTAATGTAACGTTAAAAATATCTTTCTAGATGACAAATAAGTACGGACAAAAAGAAATCAAAACTAATATGAGAAATATTGATTAATAAATTTCATTAAATAAATATGTTTGACCATAGTAAATATAATTAATTTGATGTAAATTTTCCCAACAATATGACAGTGGCTTTTGCAAGTCATTACTTTGGGAAAAATATCACCTTTTTATTTAAATATCAATACTTGTATATGTAGTTTTCTTTAAGATGATGTAGTTATTTTAATGGTGATTCTTGTAAGATGTATTAGGCGAGTAAGGTTATTTGAAAGAAAAAAATATACTTCGGAAAAAAATGACATGAAATCACAAGGTTAAACTGATGGAAAATTAAAATTAATTTGCAAGAAATGGAGGCATATTTCTAGCTCTATTTCATTTCTGCATTTTAAAATATTATGGAAAAAATTATTTATTAGGGTGATTGATAATTTATATCAAATTCTGATAATATTATTCAATATCTAATTGAACCTTTTATATGTAATTTATGAGCTTTCAAACATCAACGGGTGCATGCAGTCCTGCTTCCCATTTTATGATAAATATTTAGTCGATTTTGAAGAAAAGAAATTAAAAGTCAGGTGATAAAATTTATTGTGAAACTGTTTTTAAGTATATCATGTCAGCTCAAATTAAAAAGAAACGTAATTTTTTTTTATAAAAGGCAAAACATATATTTAGTTTTAATAGATTCTTTTTATACTTTTGTATAGTACACTCGTACATTATTAAAGCTGATAAACATTTGGGGAAGTCGGATATAATAAAATGAATTTTCATAATTAAAGTTTTTTCATGGAGCAATATAATGCATGCTTAAAAATATTCATAAACGTCTTAACTGATGCATTTGAATTTTGTTTTTATTTAAAAAGTCTATAGACATAACAATTTTGTGACAGAGTGAATTCTGTACGTGGAAAATATTTTAAAAAGAGTGCTTGATTTGGCATATAGATTGATAACAGAAACCAGTTAACCGATTTTAAGAATTTTTGTCTGTGTTTTAATTTGCTCTTCAATTACACCAAATCTACTGCATAAATATTACTGAAATTTGGTATAGTAAGAATATATACCCTCGAGCAACTTAGGGATTCCTTTTTATTCGGATATTACAGATATGTTTTTGTATAGAATTCCACGCGAACGAAGTTGCCTCGGTACAACTAGTAAGAAATGAAGTGTAAAATTCCTTTTTAGAATTAGTTTTTTTAAATTATATTGTTAAAATGTAATTAATGAAATAAAAAGACGATAGAGTGTTTCATTACGTAAACTTATTCAAACCAAGTAGAAAATGATATAAAATTGAAATAGATAGTTAAATAAGATAAAGTTGTAGGCATTTATTATCGAGAGAAACCCATAAAATATTTCTTTAAAGGATAATTGTAGAATTATTAAAAAAAGATCATGATTAAAGAACTACCAAGTCCTTAATAATTTACTCTACATAATTAAAAGAATGTAAAACATTTTAGAAGAGAGATGCATTTCTATGTATTTATATATATATATATATATTTCTCAAGTTTACTCCGCATGTCAATTGGATATCAGATTTTTAATACTGTCAATAAAAGCAGTTTGAAGAGATTAAGTTTCAAATATTTTCAAGTGTTTTTTTATGTTCGATTTATACTGGAAAAGAACTATTATTGTTCGTAGTTTTTCTTATGTAAGATTTTTATAACTTCTCTCTATGGTTAAATGGAAGGCTTCTCTTTTTAATGATGTGTGTCAAAAATAACTGTTTCTATTTAAATTCAACATAACTTTAGAACTTCAAGAAAAACAGCAACAAGGAGTAATATTAATATAAATGTATTTCAAAAATATATATGGAATTATCTATTCTATGCAACTTGTCTTTTATTGCAACTTGATTAATCCTTATTAAAAGCAGAGCAGTTTGTAGTAAAACTTATGAATTTCACCAGCCGTCGAAAATCCAAAAATTTATTGATACCGGCTAAACTTTTAAAAATTAAGTATGGTATTCGTCTATATGCTCTAATTATTTTGGTTATTACATTCATTTTATTTATTTTTGTGCACACCAACATGTAAAATATTAAATGTTTTTGAACTTATAACTCTTTTTAGGCGCATTACGAAAAAAATGATGCGAGTCAAGTTTTACTATGCGCGCATGCGCACTTACGATGGAACAAAAATCTACAGGGTGAAGTTGTTAACTAAACATATAGTTACTGATACTATATTCATGACAATTATAGAGATATTTGTTAATACAAGACACGTGTTTTTGGTTAATACTAACCTAAGTCATATTTGTGCTTTTAAATGATATTTTAGTAACTGAAATTGAATAGTAGTCCATATAATAAAAAAATATTGATTTTTTTGTGAATATTCATGATCATGATACAAGCTTTTGAAAATATATTTTAAGTGTATTTCTCCAAGTGTGGTTAAGTTTTGTTATGTAATTTACACTGTAAATTTTAAATGATTACTTTATCATTTAATAAAAATTTTAAATTAACAACTTACCATAAATTTTCAGGTTATTCATTTATTTTCTTTATTAATAAAACTTTGTTTAGATTCTTTTAATAAATTATACAATCCATTTTATTCATTTTAATTTTTATTGAATTTCGATTTTAAAACCTAATTTTTAGTACAGGTTCAGTCCTTTTATTATTTTATTTCCTGATTATTTGTGTGCTTAGAAAAGTTATTCTTGTATTATGCCAAAAAAATAAATCTCCTGATGCGCTTACATGTGTGTACTTAACACACACAATTTTTTTATTGTAATGTGTGAAAGTAACAAGAATAATTATAGTTAACCACAATTGAATTCACTTCAAGTTATTAAATTAAGTACGAAATTACATGCATTAATATGTTTTTTATTATATAGTTTACATACAAATGTGATTCTAATCAGAGCTCTTTGCAGTCTCGCATCCTTATTTTATCCCTAGTGTTCACACCACTAGACAACAAAAGCCAAAATTTACGTCATCATATGGTTGAATTTATTTATTTTAATCATTTCTATTAGCACAAAATAATACATGGTTTGCAAAAAAACAAATTAAAAGTAACATAAAAACACCATATTACGCCACGGATAAATTGCAAAGGTGTTTAAATTGAACAAGGTAAATAAAACCGAAAACACACAAAGTCCTTAAAGTTAACCATTTACCGATGGTAGTTTTTAAAATATAAGCAAAGCATAATGCCAAATAAGAACACTATAAACATATTTCGGCGTTGATGGAAATACACCATATTCGATCTGCAAACATCGGTAAAAATTTAAACGCGATATGATCTTCATAAAGTTACCATTCCATTGTATAGAATGTTAAAAAGTTCCATAAGGTAAGAGGTAAATATCGTAAAAATTTCAATTAATTTTTCACTTTATTTAACCACTGACATTATGTTTTTATGAATAGGATCAATTAGTCTCATATTTATAAATATAATAAAGATGTATCATTTGTCAAGAAAAATGATAAATTTCGAGGAAAGGCCTGGTATATTGAGGAAGTATCTTTATAATTTCTCTGCATTTTTGCTTAAAAAACGAGTATCTACTGTTGAATTAAATTTAAGCCCCTGTCAATACGCTTGACCAATTGTAACAAATTACACATAATTGTTTAAGCCTATTTCCTGGTACATATAATAAATTAAGATTTCCTGGCAGGAACGTAATTTCTAATTAATTTTTTCCTCCTATGCAAAACTGTACGTGAATGGCAAAGGTTATTTCTTTAGATACTCACATAATTTTTGTACTATTATGCTCAGTTTTAACATTTTATTTCACACGATATTGCAAGTAAAAATAAGTAAAACTGAATTAACAATAAAGCAGACAGCGTATTGATGGCTTAAATTTTTCACTTATGTAGCGTTTTTTCTCCAGTAATAAAGTTCGCACCTAAAAAATATCTTTAACCAAAATAAAAGTAACTATTGTATAATGCTTATACCCCACAGGTTTTAGTAAAACACAAAGGTCTTAACAATTTCTCTTCATCAGTTCTTAAGCCGGCTCAGTCGGGTCTCAAGACTTAAGTGCTGACAACTTAATTTAGTATCTATTATCTACTCTTTAAATAAACCGATATGCGTAAAAGTCATATCTAGAGAAAATTTCTAGCAAGAGAGCTTCACTTCAATGCCAGACACGTTATAATATGAAATTGCTAAAAATCACGAAATACTCAAAGAAAAGGTCACTTCATTCCCTTAAAATAGTTTATGTAATAATCCTTGTAATTAAATCTAATGATTAAATGGCGTTTTCTACTTATCAACCAAACATCTAAGCTATAACTATGTTTCCTTGAAAAGCCAACTTTTATATAATTTGTTTATTAAAATCAAATCGTAATTTAAAACTTGTAATTCAATTATTCATTACGGTTAAGGGATAGAGGATTCAAAGTTCTCGAGAAAATTTATATTATAATAATTTATAAATAAAATTTGTTGTCATCTCGCTAGCAAATTATAAGAAATTTTCTAAGCCTTAATTAGTCAATCCTTTTTTAAGGAAGGTATAAATTAACGTAATTTGGTAAAAATTATCCGACTTGTGAATGTTGATGAAATCGTAAAAAAAATATTAAGGAAGATATTTTGGCTGGTGCTGCTTAAATATTTAAAAATATAACCTATTACATAGCAAGTTCTATGTACTGTTAAAAAAGTACACTTTTCCTTAACCCTTTGGGTAAAAATGGCCCTAATCCTTGTCAAAATTTAATTATTAACGAACTTTCTCAATTTATTTAAATAAAATTTACTTGGTACTCTAGTTCTCTGACAATAAGTTTATAAGTTATGACTATATTTTTAGATAAGAAATGTTATCCTCGTGGTTTTTCACATATTGATATGAGACACAGTTATAGCGATCGTGTGAGGAATTGGTTATATGTGAAATTTTTTTTGTATCTTTTTTAACTATCGTCACAATTTGAAGTTTTCCATTTCTTTTTTAATGTTTTTTGAAAATTGTATGCGTAAATAAAATAAGAGTTGATTGCAGCTATATTCAACATACTTTAAAAACTTTGCTATATTTTAATTTTCTTTTCACGAATTAATAATGTGATATAATTGGTCGAAAGTACCGACTGCTAAATTTTATGAATTTGTAAAAGTGAATGTAAATTTAAACCGACTTCAAAAAAAGAAGAAGGTTCTCAATTCGTTAGAATATTTTTTTTAAATATGTACAGCGATATTTCTTTGCCTAGTGGACCGATTTCGATGATCCTGCTGTAATTGTACTAGGAGAATATCATCGTCGACTCGGTCAAAGCCTTCAAAAAATCAAGATAAGCCACGTCAACCTGCAGTGTACCATCTAACTCTCTAGCAACATAATCCACAAAATTAGTATGAAAAGTGATGATAGACCACTTATGATGAAAAATATAATAACATTCTATCAGCTGACCCTGAACTTTAGCATATATGCGTCGATACAAAATAGTTTAACAAATATAAATAGATAACACTGCTACAGGCCTATATTTTTTTACTTATAATCGAACCTACAACCAGATTTGAGAATAGGTATTACACAGGAAATCTTCGGTGGGGTGGATAAATTTTGGAACCAAGGGATATATATATTATAAATTCAAAAGGCTTGTTAAAAATGTTAGAGCAGGTCTTCATTAAGTACGGAGGTAGACTATCAGGATCGGTAACACCATTTGACCGGAGCTCCTTCAAGGCGAGCTCGACTTCGAAAAAATCTACTCTTACGATAAGCAAGTGACATGCACATCAATAATTTCGATTTTTTGTTCAAAATATTTCAAATCAATAATTTCGATTTTTTGTTCAAAATTATTGATTTGAAATATTCTACAAAAGCGTTTGCCGCCGCCTCACCAGAGTACATCATCTCGTCGTGTTGAGAAACAAACCTGTTTTACAAAACAATTTAATCGACTGCAAATAAACACTGAATAAAAAGCGCATTGAAAAGTCCATACCTTTTTTAGAAAACATACTACAATTTAACATTTATATTTTTTACTTTTCTGTGTCTATATTTAAATGAGGTCTCGAAAATATATATATACATATGTATATATATGTATATATATGTATACACATTTTTTTACTTCATTCTTCACATTACTTCTAAGTTCGTTTTTAATACTTTGAAATTTATTCTACTCACACGATTTTGCATTATAATGAAATGATTAACATGTTTTCTTACATATAAAAAACAATAATTTAATCGTAAGGTGTTTAAAATGGATTGCACAATTATAGAAAACTGTTTATATATATTTATGCACAAAGTTCTCTGAGTTTTTTAAAATTACGGAGAAGGCAAATATTAAGAACTCATCCTCCGTATCCACTTTAAAATTAAGCTCAACTAACAAATCAGATGGATGTTTTTATGCACCGAAAGTAGGAAATAACGCAGACAGCTAACATGTTTTCGCGGAGGTGAGCAATTTGCATATTCTTGTCGCATTCATCATTTGCGGAGGAAATGATGAATGCGATAAGAATATGCAAATTGTTCACCTCCGTTTCCTCGTGTTTAAATTCACTCACGCATATGTGTCATTTGAGAAGTATCAGTTAAGAAAGAAGCATTAGAAAATTGTTTAAAGTAATACTTTAAATTAATATTTATTTTAAAATAGCACACAACTTTTAATGTTCCATAAATAATTATTGTGTATATTAAATAGATATTGGTAATTTGGATTCAATTTTTTTTAATATATATTTCACAAATTTTGGTCAAACATATCTAAATTGATTTACTTTTTTCACTGATAATACGTTAATACTTGAAGGGGAAGAGTTTTAAATATTTTTTAGTAAATAAAGTTTCCCGTAATTTCGGATATTCTTAAGTTTGGTTCATTCTCATTCTTCATCACTTAATTTATTTATAATATGATTACCATTAAAACATTGGTATTACTATATCACATGTGTTGCTAAACATATCTTGTAAAGTGTAGATTTATTACATTAACTATTTAGGAATTTTCAATATATATATCAAAATCATTTTCTAAAACAATATATTCAATATGAAGACAAATCGGTATTCTGCAATTTAAATTGAAATCAAGAGATTGTTAAGAGGTTAATTCAAATAGGTTGACAATTTAAATTTAAGGTTTTTTCAATACAAAATATTGCTTATTATAATTGCTTCTGAATTATTGAAGATTTATCAAATTCATTAGATCGTAGACGGTATAATAAATAAATAATTGTTTAAATATTCTTGATAATAGAAAATTACATATATATATTAGATGCGGATATATATATTAGATGCGGCAGTTTTCTGTTAATATTAACACCAACCCTCTTAATAATTTTAATTTCGGATTTTATTGTTTACATTTCAAACTCAGTACGGGAAAAACATATATACGTTTTAATTAATTGGAGACTATAACTTTTTTTAAATATTATCCTATGGGACAGAGTATTAACTTTGGGCCGTATTAGGCATTTTTACTCAAACGTTTTAGTGTTTCAAAGGAAAAGTCAAACCTGAGGCAAAGAAAGTTTTTTTTTCTTTAATTTACTTTCTCCTACTATCTCCTAACTTAATTGTGTTATTGTTACATAGTACTCTATTCTGCAGGAGAATATCTGACTAGTGTGTTTTACTTTTACGCTGCTTTAGAGTTTTATATGAAGTTGAATGTATATGGCAAATAGTTTATAGGATCTTGCAAAATATTGTGATTTGCAATTTCACTTTTGAGTGAAAAATATCCATTACGTATTTTGAATATATATATATATATCTATGCATTGCATCATAAATACTTCAGCAAGTATTAATAGTCTTAATAAGCTTACAAAAGTTTATACTAGGTTACATTTTAATTAGTGACCAAATTCCAAGGAGCGATTAAGAAACTAAATAAAGCGGGAAAGTAAGGACGATTTAAACAAAATTATAATTTTTGGTCATGATGTGATTTAGTTACCGTTTATTAAACGCTCCTTGAAATTTGGTTATTAATTAAAATGTTACCCAATATTCATTTAATTATAGTGTATAATTTTTTAGCTTAGTTCGAATTAATATAGACCTGAATAGGAATAACTTTGTATGTAAATAATTTGTTTACCTTTTGTTCCAGAAGTTTCCAAGTAAAAAGTTGACATTTTCTGCAAATAGTTTATTTATTTATTTACATTTTTTTTATGTATTCTGCTTAGCACAGCAATCTGTTTTTCACATTTAGCTGTTATTATTGGTGACTACAGTCTGCGTATGTAATTTAGCTGTGAGGAGAATCCATCGATCTCTCTAACTTTGGGTTTAGAAATCTGCTATGAAGGGTTGGAATACTGTTCCTTCTTAGTCGTGAGTGTTTAACACTGCCATCTCCTGATAGTTTAGTAGCCAGCACATTCACATGCTCAGATAGCTTTGTCTGGTATTTAAGACTTCTGGTGGCTATTTCCTGTTTCACAGTCGTTAGGTTTAAATCTCGGAGTATGTATTTGTTACTTATACAGTTTGGGATTTGGAACATATTATGCAAATAGTGACCATATTTTTGATTATAGTAATAAAAACATAATTCAATTTTTTACTATTATATTTACAAAATCTAAATTGTTTCTATAAAAAAACATTTCAGTGTTGAGAAATGAACTTAGAGACAGGATTTAATAAACCAGTTTACGAATTCTTATTTAGCTCTCAGGCGCATTAAAGATTTTTTAATTATTTTTTACAGTTGTAATTGTTTAACTTCAAATCAAATTGTAAATAATTTTAAGAAAAATATCATGACATCTTGGGTCAATAAATTCCATAAAAGTATGTAATATTAAAGACCATAACTTGTCTCGTTTGGAACATATTAGCATATGACGCGTGGATCCGTTTTGGATCTATTACCGTAAAGAACATAACAAAAAGATATATTTGTCACTTAAATACTTTGGTGGTATTTTTTACTATTATCAAATGAAACTACGAACTACGTGAAAAACTAATGCAGCTAAAGTCTAACAGAAAGACTGTCAACCAGCAATGCGTCAAAATATAGAGAAGGCTTCAAAACCTGGGATTATACCTTACCTCAAATTTTAGTCGGCAGAACATTCACCCTACTTTTATTATAATTGCACTTTTTTGACTTATACTAAACTTTATAACTATATAATATAATTAGAAAATATACTATATTTATAAAAACCACATAACAAGAAAACCCGAATTTAAAAGAAAAATTGCACGTCTAAATAGGTCATGTCTCTTACACTTAAGAAAATAATAAAATTACAATAATTGCGTATAACATTTAATTTCAAACAGCCTCCTTTTGTGACAAATATTTTACTCTCTGTCCTTGTTCCTTCGAGTCTACAAGTCAAATTAGTACTTTAATCATAAGGAAATGAGGAAAACAGTGTCAAACGAGCGGAAAGCGCCTTAATATTTTCTTTATGTCGTTGAGTCACTTTTGGGGAAAGATACAAAATATAATAAAATAACTCATTTACTCATTTTATGCAGAGGTATTATGTAAAATTAAAGAATGAGTTGCAATAATTTGCAGGGAACGTCTTGTTCATTTATAGTTAATTTTATAATACAATGTAGACTCGGCGATATAATGCTGGTGCATAAAGACCAAATTTGTTTCCTGTAAATCCACTAATGTTTTATTTTCATTCTTATTATTAACTCTCAGGCTGATTAATTGTTCCAATTTCTCCAATATTTAAAAAGGCATATAGTATTCCAACAATTACATCTTCGTTTAATTAGTTGTGTAACATATATGCATAAATTTAATATCGTTTAAATTTGGACTCAAATAATAGATGCGTAACGTAAGAATTTAAGTAAAGAAATACTGGTATACATAGTTTTAGACTATGCCCTGAGTGAAAGATAAGTTGAAGAGTTAAAAGTAAATATCGAATAATTAAACCAGAACCTGTAAGTCTGGTTAATTTTCAGTTAACAATAATAGCGTAAATTAAACTTGAATGCTGTCTATATTTACTGAAAATAATTCTTCGAATATTGAAATAAAGCATAGGGAATCGAAGCATTCCTTATATATTTCAATTATTTTATACGTACTCAAGTAATTAAAATATATTCTTATATATTTCAATTATTAGAGTACGCATAAAAGACAGATAATTCTAAAATAGCTAATATTAATTTGAATCGTTTCTTGATCGTCCGGTTTCCCGCTAAGGCGTAAATTATTTTTATTAAAAAAAAACTGAAATAATTACATTTTTTAAGTTTATATTAACAAGCAAATAAAACAAAATTACAAACAAACAAAAATTGTAAAATGTTTACAAGATTCAGAGATAGTAGAACGAAAAAAAAACTGTGGTGGTAAGTTTGAAATTTTGGTCAAAATTTCAAATATTTAGGTAAAACTTATAAAAATTATAAATTAAGCATTTTAATATATATTCAGGTTACGCGACGTGGAAACTTATTCCTCCTTAGATATCATTATTCGTAGTATTAAAATATTCTGAAAATGGAAAAATCCGTGAATGAAATAGAAATGTAAGCGGAATGAAGTTGATTTATAAGTCAATTCTGGTGGTTAATTTTTTTTTCAAAAATATCTATGTTATCTGCTATAGGAAATGAAAATATGGAAAAATGTGAAAGGAGGAAATTTTTTAAGTAAGTGATATGAGATCAACTTGCATTTAAAAAAAAAACCTTTATCACCATAAACAACGGTAAGCACAAATATTGTATCAAATATTTGTAGAGAATTGGGTTGTAAGTCGATAAAAAGATTTGATTGTAACAAAATTAAATAAAAAACTGTATAATTATAATAAATTAAATAATCGTGTTTTACAAAAGGGTAATATTTACGCGACTACGTCTGCCAAGACAGCAAAAAAGAAATAATACAAAAAGTCTTGACAAGAGACGAAAGAGGATATGGGTCGATAAAATATAATCAAATATAAACATTTTTTCTTCAACATAGATTTCATTCAAAATCATGTTAAAAGAACACTTAGGACGTTTTTAATTAAGTTATATGCATTATTTATTGGTGGAGATAAATTTATGTGTATTTAAAACTATCTTTATATATATTTTAGGTCTCAATTCGTTTTAAAATATGTCAGCTGAGTAGACGAATAGTTTTTTCTGTTTAGATATTTGCGTATTTTATATTACACGCCATACAAAATAGTAATCAATAATGAAACATACATACATTCAAAGAAAATGAAATTTTTAAAATTAATTGCAGGAGAAATTGTTGCCAATAATAAAATTGATTGCTGCGCTATCTCGCCAATGACAGTATTTCTTTGAAGGTGGACCGTAAATGAGTATACTTCGCTAAGCGTAAACAAATAAAATGAATACGTGATGAAAATTACGAATCACGTCGTTCAAAAAGCCCGATTATATTTGTACAATTTAATAACTCTATGCAGCAAGACGAGTAATAAACCAGTTAAATGTCGCGGCTTTTATTACATTTTTATCTTCTTTCGGAAGTAATGGAGCGACACAAAATATTATTGCGTGCCTCTTAAATATTTAACGAGTTATTCGTTATAATTATGTTTTACGTCATTTTCTCTTAGAAACTAGAATGAAGGATTCGGGTAGAAAAATTTGAAATAATTTGGTAAATTCTAGAACAAATAATTGTGAATTTGATATTTGTTTTATAGCAAAGAATGATACAAGAAGGGACCATAAATAATCATGATACCTGTGTTCATTGCGAAAAGATAATAATAAGGGAAGTTATAGATTATACATAGAAATTTGCCGCGACAAATCAAACAAATAAAAAAAAAATTTGAGCCTTACCCATATAAGGTCACAAGTGAAGTAATTTTTTTAAAATCATTATGTTAATAATTTATATTACTTGTCTAAAAGTTTTTTTCACATTCGTATTACAATTATATTTTCACTAACTTATGAGTAACACAATATTGTCACACTAACTTATGCATTATACCGCACACAGTACTAATGCAAGACCATTCATTAACGAATTAATTTAATTAAATATAAGCCTTTTTACCCCAAGAATAACAAAAATAAATAATACAATTTAATTAATTACAATTAAATTCAACTGACCCGCCCAGCGCCATTTTAATTTACCAGCTAACCATGCCACATCCGTTAGACATAATGTTTCCTTAAGTCGGTATTTCCTATTATATCTTTAAGTCCCATCATACTCACATCGACTGCTCTTGGAATCTTTGCAATTTTTGAAGTATTTCCATCCTTAGGGCCCAACTTTGACAACCATATATCGACGAATTAGGTTTGAATAACTCTGAATACTTAGGACATTAGTTTTCTCACGCGTCATACAATTTTATCTAGAAAGAAGGGCTTCGAAATACATAAACACTTTTAACGATTTAAAATGTGATACATATCCTCTGAATCCATGATACTTGAGTATTCATACTGATACATAAGGTCGTTTGATAATATTTGAGTGTCACGTATTTAATTCTAACGTACATACACATGAAAATTGGTACGAAATTGGATTGTTTCATATCATGTATTCACGTACCTAATTATTTGGTTCACAAAAATAAATGACATGTAATTTATATTTCTCATTACTAACAGTTATCCAGTCTCTGTATTTTAGTTTTACTATTCCCTCAACCTACAAAATTAATATAAAATCCTGAAACTATTTAGTAATGAAAGAAGAAAACTATTTTAAAAAATATGCGTTTAATACAGATAACACTGAAGTAAATTTATTACCATAATCGCATGATCTAAGGTTATTTGCAAGACCTTTGCGCCGTTACGCTTACAAAAACCGTAGAGACAAAAACTGTAGAGACAAGAGACAAGACTGGACAAAAAAACGTGGACATTCCTGAATAAATTGAAATTTATAAACTCGAAGTATCTAATGAGATTACTTTTGCAACTATTTTTAATAAACTGATTTACTACGAAAATTATTTGATGATATTATATATGAATAAGTTTTATCTGTATTTTATTTGAAATATTTTAAAACTTTGAAAATAAACTGTGTATTAACGGTATAACGGAATTGTGACGTTTTATTTAGATTCAATAAAAGTAGGATAAAGTGTTAATAAGTAAATTATAGTCGCCATTCTTTCCTTTCTAAAATAAGTGTTCATTTAATTTTTGTTTAATTGTTTAGCCTCATTAATTGTGATAAATGTGCTATATACGTATATATACATATGTATATATGTGTATATATATATATATATATATATATATATATATATATATATATATATTCACAATATTATACAATCATCTGCATCATATGCCAATAAGAGCGATCGTGCCTTTATTTCAAATATATAATACGTAAATTGGAAACATTTAATTACTTTAATAGTTGTTAATAAAACCTACATTTACATGAGCCCCTATAAAGATTTTATAATGACGCCGCTTATAGGTAGCTTCCTTTATTGATACCACAAACACGTTAATCCGTTTAATTGTTTTCTTCTTTTGCACATTTAGATTCGAGAACTACAAATATTTCTCTCAATACCGAATCTGACACGTTATTTCATTATCTATTGGCGTTGCGTGGTACCATACTTTTTTTACTTAGGTAGGAAAAATACTTGGATCAGTAGCATGTAAACGAAAGGGAACGAAAATAAAACGGAAACAAAAATACCGAGGTTCTAAATTTACTGCCTTAAAATTCTAATTTCGTTTATCTGTCGTAGAATATTAATAAGGATTTGAATTATTTAAATATTTTGTATATATATATATATATATATAGATATACATATATATATATATACATACATATATATATATATATATATATACATATATATATATATATATATATATATATATATATATATATATATATATATATATATATATATATATATATATACTAGCGTGACCCGTGCGAAGTCTTCGCATTATAAATTATTCAACTCATTTTAATAAATCAAAATTGATTGCAGGTATTCAATTAATTTCTAATTTTGCACACTTCTTATTACGTTTTTATTCCATTATGAAGCTCAGATGACAGATCAAACAAATATTTTACTAAAATTGACATATAGAGGCGCAAGTATCAAAAGCATTGAGCTAAAGCGCCACTTTATTTATACGTGAGTGGATTTGAAATTATACAAAAATTTTACCGACCGTCAATTATATTGACGTTGAGCCGTTAGATGGCATGGATGTTTTGTGTATATAATTTTAATAATTAATTAATTTGCAAAAACAATAGCAATAATAAATTTTTTAGTTGTGGATGCCGGTAGAGCAAGCAATTATCTATAAAATGATATATAATTTATGTGGATTAATTGTGAGGTTTTTTCTAAAAAGGGAGAGTAACATCTTAATCTTAGCGTATTAATATATATGATGATAAATATATATATATATACATATATATAAATATATATATATATATATGTGTGTATGTATGTGATATATATATATATATATGTATGTATGTGATTAGCATGCCTGGTGTCACATAGTGGAAGTAAAACTTTAACAACCGCCAATTAGCCTTTGGTTTTGTTTGTTTGTTTAAATATATAAAACTTATTGTGTTTCTGATTAATAATGTCAATGTAAATGATATTGTTATTAAGAAAACGTTATATAATATTGCCGTTGTTACATTTTTACCATTAAAGCATAAACATCAACTAAAAGATATATTTTCAAACCGTTTTATTACGTAAATTGAAATTCTTACAAATCGTACGACGTTCTAGCAAAAAACCAGAAATATTCAAAATTATATCGGCCTATTTATATTCAATGCCCAAATCATTCCCATTTCTAACGCACGTGCAGTGGTAGATCCTTTCAATTTTAATAAGTGAGTATTATTTTTAATTTTAAAGTGTAAGTTTCTATTTCTATGATTCAATGAATTCGATGATAGAAATAAATAAATTTCTATGAATATTCCAGTCTTATCTCTCCACTTTTAATATATTTCACAAATATTACCTTAAATTGCAAGAAGCAAGTGTAACTTTTGCTACATTTTTTTTGCTTGTGTAAATTATAATAAAACGCACATTGATACTGAGCATAAAGTAACGCTGAAAACGTATAAGACGCCATTGTGAATGAGGCTTTCCTAGTGGTGGAAATAGGATGAATTATTATTTTTTTCCGACACATTGCGACTTTACTAGTTTTGATTTTCAATGGCGCTTTGAACTTAATTTATATAATGGACGAATCCAAGTTTGTTACTAACATTTGCTGAGTTTAAAAACAGGTTGATTTTTGATAACGTTGCCACAAAAATGTCAAAAAAAATTGCTACAATTTTTTTTAACCATTTTCTTCGTAAACCGATAATTTGTGTTAGTGGAATTAGGTTAGGTTAGGTTATATATTTATATTAAAGTTATATTACCTATTAACATAATTGCAGATAAAAATGACAAATTTATGGAATCAAAACAGGCTATAGGTTAGGGCTATTAAGTCAAAGAATTATCCCATCGTTTCTCTATATTTTCGCTCGAGAGATAAGCATCCACTACTGAATTAAATTTAAGCCCCCTCCAACACGCTTGACTGATCGTTACAAATTACCCTTATTTTCTTGTGAGCCTATTTCCTTGTGCACATAAGGAATTAAGGGTTCTTCAAAGGAATGTTTTTCGTAATTAATTTATATTTCCCTGCTCTTTCATATTTTCTCGGGCGGAAGTTTTGTGTAGATGGCAAAGAAGTACTCTTGGAGTATGCCCATAAATTTTAAATTTTGGTGTTGAGTTTGCAAATTCATTTTTAATGTGTTATCATCATATGAAATTGCACTAATGATAAGATTAAAATTACCTGAGATTAACAAATACATAAAAAAGATTTTCTGCAATTGCGTACAATGTGTAGTTAATACTCACACGACCAAAAACCGTGCAAAAGAATATTTTCAAAATGTTTATAATTTTTTTTCTTATTTATTTCTATTTTAATTCTTACGAATTATAAAAAAAACTTGCCAAATTTGTCTATCCGTATGTACACGTTTTTCAGGATAATGAATTTTCACTTCAGTTTTCATTATTAGATATATTGATTTACAATCAAGGTTTAAATGTATTCTTTGTAAATATTTTGGAAAAATTACGTGTCTTGTGGCGATAAATTCGAAGAAAAGCATTCGTCGGAGAAAAACCTTGGCGTGCACTCTTTAAAATATTAGATATGTGGCTTCAATATATTGTAACTTTGTTTTCAAATAGTTCTATAATAAAGTAAACAACTTACTAAACAACTGGGGTAACTAATAATGGATGTTTTACGCTTTGTAGGGCAGTCCATTTCTTACGGATTTTGTATCATCTTTATCATTTCTTACGGATTTTGAATCATTTCTATTACGAAATAAATAAAACTATTTGATATTTCAGAAATACAGTACCAATAGATTTACCATAATTTTGTTTTAGAGTAACTTAATATTAGGCGAAATTATCAGCGAATCAATTTTAATATTGTTTTATCATAAAGTGATGTTAAACATGCGTAAACTGAGGAAAAAAAGGAAATTTATTTTCTAAATTGCTTTAAATGAACATTTTTGAAATTACACAAAAGGAAACACGGTAAAAAAAATTTTGCTTAAAATCCTTAAATGTTTTTACATATGTTTCTTGTTTTAATTTTAAGATAGTATTAATCCTGACGTATTTATACCGTTTATTATTCATAAAACATTTTTGTTAATTTTTTTCCTTTGTACCACAATTTGCAGACGATATAGAGGTAGTGCGTCATCGCGTTTTGTAATTGCAACAATGGCAATATTATCTATAATTTATCATCTAATCGACAATTTTATTTCATAGATTTTATTTTAAATTTACCGATTTTCTCTTGATTTCCTTAGAGTCCTGCTAAGTATAGCTTTGTGAAGTTTACTTCGTTGGTTGATAGATTGTTGGTAGTTAAATAAATCTTTATCTAATCCTATCATAAAATTAAGTAAGGATATTGGTTTATCGGAAATATTTTTTTAGCATTTTAGAAAATTGGTTTTGTAAATAATACATAAGTAGATAGAAGCAATATTCAACGTACTTTGAAAACAATAGTAATTTCTTAATTATTTTTACAATTTATAATTTGA